>OX608079.1:55771158-55865292 GCA_951509765.1 Sphenella marginata | reverse complement strand
CAGTGACTCCAATTAGAGCTAGCGCGCCGTTTTGATACCACAGCTCGTGAACTAACCAATGAAGATTACTACAGAAAATTAGCGTGGTGGGACTCTCACACCCCTATAAATCCTATGTTAATAAATGCCGTTGAGTCCAAAAATTTTAGAAGTTCCCAAAGCTTCACATTGCTGAGCTCAGAAAGACTGCCGAACAAGGGTTTTCCCACAAACTTTATTCTGCTCCTGCAGTGCGCCGGACAGCCGCATAGCAGGTGCTCCACCGTCTCTTGCATTCCCGGAGGGTTGCAACTGCGGCACGTGGTATAGCTCCATGCCCATCCGCGCCGCGGGCGCCCCGACAGTCCAATGCCCAGTGGGACGAAGATCGTGCTTCATTGTACGAGGGCCCTAAAGTCCTTGAAACTCTGAAGGACTGCAGACGCTTCCATCTATCCGTAGCCTGCCAAGCCAGTGCTAAGAGACCCGACCCTTGAGCAGTCCGAGGGGTGCAAGGACCTCCTTCGCTTCTGAGACGTCAAGAGCCGACTCACGCCGTGCCAGCTCATCGGCAATCTCGTTTCCCTGTATGTTGCAATGCCCCGGCACCCATATTAGAGAAACGGCATGTCGACTTGCCAGGTTCATGGTCCACTCCCTGCCGCCTGGCTGTCCGAGAAGATTGCTATCAGATTGCCTGTGATGTTTGTATTCAGTAATGCCCTGCATGCCTCCTGGATAGCATAAATTTCCGACTGAAATATACTCGCAGAATCTGGAAGACGCATTGACAAGGACACGTCTGGGGCACAGACGCGATACTTGTATTACTACGTCGTCCGCGTAGGCAACCACTTTAACTCCGTTCCTGTTGAGTTGACGAAGTATGCCGTCTATAATACAAAGCCGAAGCAGTAGAGACAGCACCCTACCATGCGGAGTTCCTCTCGACAAGTGTGCCGTTACTTCACGTGCTCCGACCTTGACGCTTATGACTCTTGACCGCAGTGCCATCCCTATCCAGTTTACAATAGGGTCCTCGATACCAATAGTTGAAGGCGCCCTAAATTATCCAATTTCTTTCTAATATGGGCGTCCTAAAGCCGTTCGCAGGTTTTTAAAACAAACGACGAAAGA
The DNA here is from genome assembly GCA_951509765.1 of Sphenella marginata. Taxonomy (NCBI): domain Eukaryota; kingdom Metazoa; phylum Arthropoda; class Insecta; order Diptera; family Tephritidae; genus Sphenella; species Sphenella marginata. The sequence goes on along the minus strand of OX608079.1, from coordinate 55,864,176 downwards.
CTAATAGGTCTGAAGTCCTTGGGGTTTTCATGACCTCTCTTGCCCGCCTTTGGGATGAAAACCACCCTCGTCCTTCTCCAGTTTAAAAGCACATGATTCAGCCGTATGCATGCCCTGTAGATACACGCCAGCCAGGGTACTACCAGCAAGCTGGTTTTTTGTAACATGGCTGGGAAAATACCAACCGGCCCCGCGTATTTGTACGGTGAGAAACTGTTGATTGCCCATTTCATCTTTTTAGTTGTTATAAGCTCATTTACTAGCCGAAGAGAGGGTAGTAAGCCAGTGTACTCTTTACCTTCCATTTGAATAGGTACACAGCCTGGGAAATGTGTTCCTACAAGAAGATCCACGGTTTCCGCTGAGCTGCGTGTCCATGATTCGTCGTCTTTCCTTAAAAAAGAGGGCAAGATTTTTCTTTTGAGAGAATTTTTCCAAGTCTCGAATATTCCTTTGTCGACTCGATAGACGTGCAAAAGTCCCTCCAGGATGCTTCTTTTACCTTCCGAATCGCTTTTTTGTAGCATCTATTCTGTTCTTGTATGGCAACCAGTTGCCAGTGGAACGGCTCAGGTTGAATAATCTCCTAGACTCTCTTCTGAGTTCGAAAAGGTCTGCATTCTAGCAGCGAGGATATACTTTTTGATAAAACTAGTTGGACAAGCTACCCGTAGACACTGACAGTAGTTTCTGCAAAGGTTGACTACCTAGCTTATTGCTCACCACCCTGACGAACCTTCGCCAGTTTTTCCCCCTTGTGTTCAGGTGAGGAATAGAGTTATCTGATGTCAAAATGATATCAAAAAGGATCATCCTGTGATCCACCCACTAAAAGTATCAGTGCTTTCGTAGACAAAAGTAGAGGTACTACCCCGGTTACAAACTACTAAGTTATTACTCAAAATAAAATCGAAAAGTGTCTCACCCCTGGTATTGATCTCCGTACTCCCCCATAGGGAGTGCCTGAAATTGGCGTCGCGTCCGACAATTATGTTTCGTGCTTCGATTTCCTCTATCAACCTGTGGATCTCCTCCGGTGGATCATCCTCATCATGTGGCATATATGAAGGGGCAATCACCATGCTGACTCCGTCAGCTGCCTCCAGCGAAGTTTTGGTCAAATCTGCACAGCTGTGGGAAGAAACAAGAAAAGCAGTGTAGTTTAGATTTTACAAGCACCTTGTCCTTGGCTTACCATCCTGGCGCTTGTAAATGTGTTATGGGCCTTTATGGAGAGCCCCTTTACACTAGTGTTCCCCATCCAGGGTTCCTGAACAAGGGAGATGTCCACGTTTTCCTCCACCAGGACCCCATTAAGGTTGTCCGACGCCAGCCTCGAATGCTGGAGGTTTACCTGGACAACCCTAAGACCCATCATATCTACTAGGGTCCTGGATTCTGGTCGACGAGCTACAGATCATCATCCTGAGGACCCCGTAATATCTTGACCTTGGCCCGACGTATGCCGGATCGCAAGACGAATTCCGCTTTCTCCAGCTGCCCAATACTTTCCTTATTTATGAGGAGGACAAATAAAAGTCTGTTCCGCTGAGATGCCTCTGCCTTGAGTGGCACCCAGTCATCCATAGGCACCTCGCGGTTGTGAGCCTTCAAATTCTTGATCAGCGTCCAGCTGTCGATCTTCATACACGGGATCCATATCCTTGCTAAAGGTCTCTTTTGAATGTCGACGGCTTGGATGAGCTTCACCTTCAAGCCATCCCCAACGTCGCCTTGGTCCAGCAAGAACTTCTCCAGGAAGTCCTTTTACTGCTGGTCCTCGCATTTGACCACCCTGTGACTGCGGACACCTTCCGCCGAGTCGAAGGAAGTGAGATTACCACCTTTGTTGGCCATCACGAACTGGATAACCATTTCGAACAGACTCGCCTCGATCTCTCCCAACTTCTCGAGGACGGACCTGCCGCTGTTGGTGGTCGCATCGCCAAGAGCAGCCTCCAGGTTGTTCCTTACCGCATCGGCAAAAGATTTTGCGCCCACCCGCCCTTCGGCTGAGTTGGAGGTATCCTCACCAGTAACGTTTCTCCTCTTAGAGGAACTTGAGGCCTCTTCCATAGACCTATTCCTCTTCTAGGTGCTAGGGGCCTCTTCCCGAGGCCTATTCCTCATACTGGTGGAAGTTGCTGATGTGGTGTTGGTACTCATCCACCACAGCTTGGTAAACTTTCCGGTCCTCTGCATCCTTGGGATGAACGGTACCATTTACCCTGTTCCGTTCTATCTTATCCAAGATAGACTGGGCAACCTGGTATCGTCTTCTCCCTTGGAATGCATTGGACCATGCAATCTTACACTCAGGCCGGAATCCTGCTGCCCACCGAAGCTGCACCGCCAGTCTCCACCGTCTCTTGGCTAGAGAAAAGGAAATCCTCATCCGAGAAATTTTCCTTTTCCCTATGCCGATGTCCATCTGTCTGTCCAAAGCCTGTATCCTGTCCTGTTGTCACTATTCCAGTCCATGTTATTGTCCCTGGCGTCCTGTCCATGCTCCCTGCAGTCCGGTTTCCGGAGACCTCCTGTACCTTGTACGTCTGTCTCTTCCTTCATTTTTTTGTTGTTTTGTTTAATTTTTGTCATTCATATTTTGGTCCCACGAGTATTCACGGAAAGGGTTGGTCACTCGTCCGCAGAACCGGCATGCGTAAAGAAGGCACTTATACCTCCGACCTTGCCCGGGTATCGAAGAGGATCGTTGGCGGCCAGCTTTTCAAAAACCTGACATTATCACCGACCAAGCCCTCCGCCATCCTATTCACAACGTGGACAACGCAGGTGAACATGGAACTAGACGTCTACGTTGATGGTGTGAAGCTACCAACTGTCTCCAACACTAAAATCTTAGGGGTCACGTTTGATAACATATTCAAGATGCAGTGAAATAACGCCATAGGAAATAACGCCCATGGACGTTATTTCCCATTCAAAAAGGAAATTACGCCCATGGGCCTTATTTCCTTTTTAAATGGAAATATCGCCCATCTGCAAAAAGAAATAAAGCCCATGGCTCTTATTTCCTTTTTAAAAGAGAAATGGCGCCCATAGGATTTTACGCGAGCAACACGAACTGTTGATTAGCATTTTTTTAAATCAAAATATCTTCAATACTATATAACCGATTTTTAAAATTTTGTTTGCATTTTAGATATCACTTCTATGGGTGCAAAACCGCGTATGTGCATAATTTAAAATTTAAATTTAAAAACAACCCTGAACTACACCATGCTAATTCCTTCTGCGTAGTACACCCTTCTGCGTTGGCGGAAATGGGCGGCGCTTATTATAAATAACCCTGGGCTACGCCAGGCCAACTCCGGGTGGTTGCCCTGAACGGTGGCAACATGCCCTTGACCCAGTCCGCGGAAGTCCGGCAACGTACTTCTCGCCCACTCAAGATCATGCTGTGCCTTCGCCCAGACCTCGCAGAAATATCCCCCTCACTTATTGGTGAGGTGGCGTATATCGGTAAGATCCAAGAGGCTAGTTATCATCGAAGGGCGCCCGGTATTCGATGCACTTCGTTAGCGACTGGGATATTTGAGGGCCCACATCCAGGCTGATCCTCGGCACGGGTCGTATAACACCTTGATCCGGCCCTTTCAAAAAGGAAGTAGGGGGGAAGGAGAAAGTGGAGAGTGAGGATGCAAGGCTTTGAGAGGGGGAAAAGTAGGTCCCCACTCGAATTTGCTGCCAAAGCGTTACCAGGTGTCACCACGAGCAGGCTCCACCCCCACATGAGGGAGGGGAGGGTGCATGCGCACCTACGAGTCGATGCTCCCATCAAAGACACCCTGTTAAGAGGTTGGACTCTTTAAAAATCGCGTATGCAACTGATGTTGATAGTCTCCCAGCCGTCCTTTTCTTATAGAACCTCTAAAAATCGTTTTTAATTTATCTCTGACAGTGTCTTGCGCCCTCTATTATTTGTTCATTTTATTAATAATGTTAGTGACTGCTTTCTATTGGGTAATTTTTTTATTGTACGCCGACGATCTTAAAATATTTGCAAATAATCTAAGGCGAATCCGATAAATTAAGGCTTCAGCATGACTTGACGCCATTCATTCTTGGTGTGTACGCTCCCACCTCTCTTTAAATCTATATATTAATAGGCTAACACTCTCCCCATACTAATTTTCGCAACCCAACTTCATATAGTATTTACAGATAGATCCCTATAAAAGTTATATTGCCATCTTGGTATGGACTATTTCTATTGTCTCGCGAAGAAAATTTTTGGAAATTATGCTTTGTTTATTTGTTATTAAACAAAAAAGAAGCCTACAAACTTTCCAAAACTCTCCAGCTATTTTGTAATCTCCAACAGCACAACATATATAAAACCTTTTACCAAAAGCCAAAGCACGCTAGATGGACCAGTGCGCGCCTTGCGCAAGAATTTCACCACTACCCTCAGCTACATCTACAACCCAGTAGATAAAGGTGCCTATTATGAGTTTAATTCGATCTTCGACGGTGGTCGAAAATGCTGCATTCGGTAAATACTTGCGCTATTGTGAATTTCGATCGTTTCAACTGTTCACAGTAGTACATCTTTTATCAGCTGTGATTAAAAAAATAAATCATCTAAACAAACAAAATAAATTACCGATCAAATATATGAGCAAAATTGATACAGAAAAGAAAAATATGACTACGACAGAGTTATGGTTCGAAGATTCATCGGATGATGAAGAAAGCGTACTAGAACTAGCAAGAAACAGAAAGCGATTAAGAGATGCATCCAATCCTTTGGAGATGAATTCCACTGCGTAAGTGTACATTTACAAACGTGTTATTTAATGTTTGTAATAAAAAAAGCTTTTAAACAGATTTATAATAAATTTTTTGCAGCCTGGGATTTTGAATAAACACCTCTTGCTAAGCTCGGATTTTGGTGCATTAGAGAAACCAACGTTTCCAGCTGTTGTTTTATGCTGACGACCTTAGACCTACATCAAATTAATGCAAATGTGTATATTAAAATTAGTACTATAAATCAAAAAAGTAGAAGATAAATACAAAAAACTTACATTTTTAGTAATTTTAAAAGAATTCGATACAGCGTCGAAAGCAAAATGCTATTCTTTGAAAAAATGGATACGCAACGAAAATTTCGTCAGCGATGCGCTAGCCATAATATGAATTTGAAATTCGATTTTCGATGTTCGATAACCAACGAAGATCGAATGCAGCTCATAATAAAAAAAAGAATATACATTTCTTATTGTACTAATGCTTTAATAATAATAAATGAAATGAAAATGAAATAATAGGGTGCCGGCTCTGATGCGTGCGTTTACAGGATCAAGCACGGGTTCGGGGCAGGTTAAGTTTTGTTTCTTTTATAAATTAAATTTGCCTTGAAACATATAACATATGAAAACCTTTTATCATAATATATTTTTTTTAATTTATTGAAGATTGGCCAGAAAAATACTACCAATTGTCTCATTTAGAGCAAAGCTGTAAGTAGACGCTGGAAAGTATAAGTAGTTGCTGGCGTCATTTTAAATAATTTTCCTTGCTTTAAAAGAATTAAAAAAAAAAAACAATTCCCATTTTTGTGTTCACCGAGAATCCCGAGAATCGAAGTCAGGTGTCCTGCAAGTAGTATACATTTATACCCTTTTTGGTATAAAAATTGTACAATTAGTGTCTTCATAGGACATGCTCGAACAAATGTGACCAATTTATTCCATTTAAAAGAGACTAAACATGATCCAACTGTGAAAGATCGTGGCATGAATAAAATATTTTGATAGCAACACTAGAAGAGGAATTTTCAAAAATAGAAGAGAAAAAAGAAAAATATCAAAATCCATGCAAAGAAATGTAAAGCAGGAGTTATTAGCTTTCAAATGTTGTTGAAAATAATCTGTAGCCTTACCACAAGCCGAAATCTAATCACTTCAGTTGGTGCATGTTTTCATTACCTCATGAAAAATGCCAGCAGTATCTATATATTAATAGGCTTACACTCTCCCCATAGTAATTTTCGCAACCCAACTTCATATAGTATTTATAGATAGATCCCTATAAAAGTTATATTGCCATCTTGGTATGGACTATTTCTACTGTCTCGCGAAAAAAAATTTTGGAAATTATGCTTTGTTTATTTGTTCGGGCGGTAGCTTGGCTCTCAAGAGAATGTACTCCGAGAGTCAGCTTCTGAGTGGTGGTGAGTCGAACGTAACGCGCACGGAGGAGAGCGCCAAAAAACTGAGGGTCCTCCAAATAAACCTTCATCATAGCAACGCAGTTTCAGCGGCCCTAGATATTATCTTAGTCCAGGAGCCATGGATCACTAGTGAAAGGATCTGTGGGTTGCGGACGCCTGGTACTAGTTTATCTACGCTTATGATAAGCCACGGACATGTATTCTAGCTAAGTCTACTCTTAATGTTTTTTTCTTCCACAAGGTAGTGACGGAGATCTGCCAGCTATTAGTGTCGAGTGGCTAGGCAGGCGTGCAAGTTTGCTTCCTTCTATCTGGCCTATGATCACCAGGGATCATTACCACCCAAGAACTTCCGAGAACTCGTGAGGCAGTCAAACCCGCGGGAGGGAATGCTCATACTCGGTGGCGATGCAAATACCCGTCATGCGCAGTAGGGCAGACGGATACAAATTACCGGGGTGAGTCTGTTTATGATTATCTTCTACGTACTAATCTAGATATGTGTATATGGGTGAGTCTCTTTATGATTATCTTCTACGTTCTAATCTAGATATGTGTAATAGGGGAAGTGAACCCACCTTTTCCCTAGAAACATCACGCTAGTCACGGACTCTTTCAGTCATCGTATTGAATCTTGAAAGGTTCTAAACCAAGCATCGGCAGATTTGTAAATGCATGCGTATTAGTGAGAGCGCTTTCATCGCTCAAACCAATTGATTTTCGCGTCATTCTTTTGTTACCCAGCAAACATTAAGGTTAGAGGACGATTAGAAAACGACTCGAATTCTAATGTTATTCTCTAAGGTAGATGGTTAGAGAACGATTTGTGAAACTGTCGCGAATTATAGCATTCTCGACAAAAAGGGGACTTAGTTCTCGATATCGAGAAAAAGGTTAGTTATCGATTCGAATTCTAACGTGAAATTCTAATGAGAAATTTCTAACTGAAATGAAATCCAATTGTTCTTGTTTAATTCTATTTCGATAAATTGACGATAAATTGATTGCTTTAAATATGTTTGACATGTTTTAAGCTTAAATATCTAATGGGAATAAAATTCAAAGTTTTTATACCCTAGTTTATAAATACAATACTTGACAATACACGCATCTTCGCTATTCGAGTGTTTCTCTAATCGTTCTCTAATCGTCCGCTAGCCTAGTTCTCTAACGTGATTTTCGATTAGAGAACTAAATTAGAATTCTAATGTAAAACTACAGTATTTCTCTAACGTTAGAGGTTGTGTTTGCTGGGTAATGTTTAATGGAATATTTCCCAAAAATTTCTTAATTTTTAAACATTTTTTTTTAATTCAATTTTTTTATACTTGTTTGTGCAATAATAGCCCCGCTAATTTACATAAAAATACCTAAATATTCATAGTTTTTTTTTTAACATATTATACCAAAAATTTTTTATTTTACTGCTTTATTAAGTTTTTTTTTATTTACATACTACCCCTATAATTTTTACTACTCCCGCCAATTCTACGTACGTACGTACATATTTTTCACATTCGCTGCGCAAATATGCGACAACCATGCGCGATGTTGTTTTGCCACTTGTTCAGCGACGACTAAATGGTTTGGTAGGCAAAGAGCGCAACTTGTCTGTGTGAAGAGCGTAACATGTTTGTCTGATCTTAAGATCTATGAAGCGCCGATGCTTGTTCTAAACGAACACTCCTTTTCGGACAATAGGTACATTAGCTTCGTTGTACCGGAAACTCTCACTAGCCCTAAGGTCTTTAAAAATGTTAGGAAAACAAACTGGGGCTACTACAAAAGGATTATAGGCAAAATTCTGCCAAACAGGTTGCAAACCCCGAACAATTCTGAGCTTGATGGGTTCGTAAACAATTTTAGTCAGCTTTGTAGGACTGTTTTAGATAGGGCCGGGCCAAACAGGAAGGCATCGAAAACCCGCAAACCACCATGGTGCTCGGCTCGAGGAGCTTAGGAAGTCCAGTAAGATCTAAGACGAAACTCAGCACATATAATAAAGCTATCCGAAAGGAAAAGCGATCATTCTGGGTGGATTTCTGCAGCCAAGGGAAGGTCAACTGACACGGCCTTGTACTCACTGGTGTATGTCATAGAAAGGTCACTTGGCTTCAAGGAGTACACACTGGTGGCATTTCTTGACATAGCGGACGCTTCCAACAACGTTTTTCCAGCTGCAGTCACCTCAGCCCTGACGGGCCTGCGGGTGGACGCGTGCGTGGTGTAACTTATCTACAATCTGCTAACGGAAAGGGGGATAAAAACAGAGCTAGGCGGGAGCGAAGTCCACAGGCTCGCTAACAAGGGCACCCCGCAGGTCGGCGTTCTCTCTCCGCTTTTGTGGTTGGTTACCGTAACCCAACTTTTATGCCTCATGGCATCAGAGGGTCACCAGCTGATAGCGTATGCTGATGACATCTGTGTCACTGTGCGAGGGAAATTCCCGCAAACCCTCTGCAACTTAATGGAAGGGGCACTATCCATAATATCCTCCTGGGCCACGGCTTGGAAGTAAACCCTGAATAACCCGAGCTAGTTCTCTTTACGAGGAGGTACAAGGTACCAAATATAACATCACCAAGAACCGGGGGTATGTCTCTAGTTCTGAGCGATAGGATCAAGTACTTAGGGGTTATTCTGGATAGAAAACTGGAATGACAACATAATGGATCGCTCAGTAAGGCAGTGGAGGCGCTTTTCTTCTGCAAGAGGGCAATTGGTGCCTCCTGGGGGTTCTCCCCTAAAGTGATACACTAGGTCTTTACGGCCATTGTATGCCCGATTCTCTTATAGGGTGTTTTGTTCTGGTGGCCTGCACTGGCCAAGAGCACCTATCTTAAGGTTTTTGCAAAAAGTACAAAGAAGTTCGGAGCTATGTATAACAGGGGCTCTCTGTTCTACTCACACCGAGGCACTAAACACAAGACTTCACCAGCCACCCTTCGACCTTGTGGCCAGGGAATCATCTGTTATCTCTGCGCTACGCATACGGGAAACAGGTATCTGTGAAAATGGAACTTTTGGGTATTCCATCATCTTGGATACATGCGCCCCAGTCCCAATACCAGCACTCACCGACAACTGCACATCGAGGAATGTATTTGTTAAGAACTACGCAGTGTTCATAACAATGCGACAAGACTGGGATAGTAGACAGCATATTGTCCCGGGTACCTAGTGATGGCAAACAAGTTTTAATTTTCCCAGACAGCCAGGCTGCACTAAAGGCCCTGGACTCATTCGTCGACAACTCAAAGTCGGCCACTGAATGCCGCAGATCTCTTAACGAGATGGCACAGCACTTCAGTATCAACCTTATATGGGTACCTGGACACAGGGATATTGAGGGCAATTGCAGAGTGGATGAGCTGACCAGGAGGGGCACCACCGACCACATCCTTCCTGGAAATGACTCGGTAGGTATACTTATGGACACTTTCAATCTCCCTGTGAGCACGAGCACTATAATATCTGCAAATGAAAAATGGTCAGCAATCTCAACATGCGAGATATCCAGGCTAACTTGGCCCTTATACGATAGGGGGCGCACTAAAGCTTCTTACCCTAAGCAAATCTGCAGTAGTAGATAAGGGTTCTTACAGGACACTGCCTAATAGGCGGTGTCAGATTTGGGTGCGACGACGTTGGATTACTGTCGTAGTTGTAGATGTATCGAGGAGGAGGAGAATGACGAGTACTTGGCAGGTGGCGGTTGGCCTTTCTAGGGGAGCCGTTTTTATTAGACCTTTCTGAAATATCCAGATGTGAGGTCAAGGTTCTAGCTAAATAACAAACGTGATATGTAAAGCCCCAGTTTCACAATACTATGATGTAAACAAACCAACAGTTTTAAGTGTCGATGCATCAAAAAATTGTTTGGGAGCAGTTTTACTACAGTCTGACTTACCTGTAGCTTACGCTAGATATGCTCAGATCGAGAGCTTCTTCTCTATCTAGCGATAGCGTTTGGTTGTATTAAATTTGATCAACAGATATATGGTAAAGAGATCCCAGGAAAAAGAGCACAAACCGCTAGAGGCAATATTTAAGAAAAACAAACGATTGTCGGGCTAGATTACAGAGCATAAGGCTCAGATTGCAAAGGTACAGTATAACAGTAAGATATAGTTGGGTATAGAATTGTTCCTAGCAGACGAGTTATCTAGAGCTTACTGTATGCATGAAAAGTTAGACTAACGGGTATATTCTAAAGTGGTAACAACATTAATTTTACCGGCAAACAACTAACCTGGAAAGTTGTACATCCTTTTGGTATTAAGTTGCAGTTCAATTTCGTAACCACCGAAAGAGGTGGTAACGTCTCGTAACCACGAAAAATTGCACGTATTTTGTAAATATTTTTGTGGACAGAAAATACCACAAATTTTGTATACATAATAGTTCACAAGAATTAATATTGTTTGTTTTTGACATCGGTACCATGTGCGCTAGAATCGCGGGTGCATAAACCGCGTTGCCAACGGTTACGATTTTCGGTTAGATAATCTTCTGGGTACAAAATTTCCGGCTACGCTCAGAATCGACACGTTAGGCTGCGTGCCAATCGGTACAATTTTGAACAAATTTTCTATGGTGTAAAAATATTTTCCATTTTGCTATGCCAAATGAAATGGGAAATTTTGACAGTTGTAAATTTTGACATCTGAAAAAAGCAGATGCGAAAGCAAATATTCTGTGAATGAAATATAAATTTATGTATTTGTTCTGATATTATATTTGATATTTTTTGGTTTGAACTATATTTAAACGTTTAATAACGTATTGGCATATAAATTCATTTGAAATAATATGAGTGTCAATACCGAATGCATATATGTGTACACATTTACAAAATTTTACCTAGGTTAGGGGAAATTGTGACACTCGTATTTACCACTACAAATGTCAGAATATTCTCCCGTTCTGTCAAAATTTGTTATTTTCAATCGATTGGCACCCAGCCTTAGAAAAAGTAATCGAAACACAGGTGTATCTAGAAAATAAAGATCAGTTTAGAAGAAACACAATCAGATAATAAAAGGCAAACGTTAGAAAGTTATATAACAAATGGATGGCCTTCCTGTAAAAGGCAAGTTTATGATGTGGCAAAACAACATTACAATTTTTCCCATGAGTTAACCATCATAGATGACAGCAGTCCCTAAAAATTTAAAAAAGAAAAAGTTAGATTTGATTCCCTTTAATAACATGGGAAAAGAAAAATGTAAAAATAGGGCGTGAGAAATTCTGTTTTGGCCTAATATGAACAAATGAATTGAAGACATGGTAGAAAATTGTGGATGTAGATTAGTACGGGTGTACAACAAAAATGCCACCTCCTGGGAAACAGACCAACCATCGTATTGAATCTTCAAAGGTTCTAAACGAACACTCCTTTTCGGACAATAGGTACATTAGCTTCGTTGTACCGGAAACTCTCACTAGCCCTAAGGTCTTTAAAAATGTTAGGAAAACAAACTGGGGCTACTACAAAAGGATTATAGGCAAAATTCTGCCAAACAGGTTGCAAACCCCGAACAATTCTGAGCTTGATGGGTTCGTAAACAATTTCAGTCAGCTTTGTAGGACTGTTTAGATAGGGCCGGGCCAAACAGGAAGGCATCGAAAACCCGCAAACCACCATGGTGCTCGGCTCGAGGAGCTTAGGAAGTCCAGTAAGATCTAAGACGAAACTCAGCACATATAATAAAGCTATCCGAAAGGAAAAGCGATCATTCTGGGTGGATTTCTGCAGCCAAGGGAAGGTCAACTGACACGGCCTTGTACTCACTGGTGTATGTCATAGAAAGGTCACTTGGCTTCAAGGAGTACACACTGGTGGCATTTCTTGACATAGCGGACGCTTCCAACAACGTTTTTCCAGCTGCAGTCACCTCAGCCCTGACGGGCCTGCGGGTGGACGCGTGCGTGGTGTAACTTATCTACAATCTGCTAACGGAAAGGGGGATAAAAACAGAGCTAGGCGGGAGCGAAGTCCACAGGCTCGCTAACAAGGGCACCCCGCAGGTCGGCGTTCTCTCTCCGCTTTTGTGGTTGGTTACCGTAACCCAACTTTTATGCCTCATGGCATCAGAGGGTCACCAGTTGATACCGTATGCTGATGACATCTGTGTCACTGTGCGAGGGAAATTCCCGCAAACCCTCTGCAACTTAATGGAAGGGGCACTATCCATAATATCCTCCTGGGCCACGGCTTGGAAGTAAACCCTGAATAAACCGAGCTAGTTATCTTTACGAGGAGGTACAAGGTACCAAATATAACATCACCAAGAACCGGGGGTATGTCTCTAGTTCTGAGCGATAGGATCAAGTACTTAGGGGTTATTCTGGATAGAAAACTGGAATGACAACATAATGGATCGTTCAGTAAGGCAGTGGAGGCGCTTTTCTTCTGCAAGAGGGCAATTGGTGCCTCCTGGGGGTTCTCCCCTAAAGTGATACACTAGGTCTTTACGGCCATTGTATGCCCGATTCTCTTATAGGGTGTTTTGTTCTGCACCTATCTTAAGGTTTTTGCAAAAAGTACAAAGAAGTTCGGAGCTATGTATAACAGGGGCTCTCTGTTCTACTCACACCGAGGCACTAAACACAAGACTTCACCAGCCACCCTTCGACCTTGTGGCCAGGGAATCATCTGTTATCTCTGCGCTACGCATACGGGAAACAGGTATCTGTGAAAATGGAACTTTTGGGTATTCCATCATCTTGGATACATGCGCCCCAGTCCCAATACCAGCACTCACCGACTACTGCACATCGAGGAATGTATTTGTTAAGAACTACGCAGTGTTCATAACAATGCGACAAGACTGGGATAGTAGACAGCATATTGTCCCGGGTACCTAGTGATGGCAAACAAGTTTTAATTTTCCCAGACAGCCAGGCTGCACTAAAGGCCCTGGACTCATTCGTCGACAACTCAAAGTCGGCCACTGAATGCCGCAGATCTCTTAACGAGATGGCACAGCACTTCAGTATCAACCTTATATGGGTACCTGGACACAGGGATATTGAGGGCAATTGCAGAGTGGATGAGCTGACCAGGAGGGGCACCACCGACCACATCCTTCCTGGAAATGACTCGGTAGGTATACTTATGGACACTTTCAATCTCCCTGTGAGCACGAGCACTATAATATCTGCAAATGAAAAATGGTCAGCAATCTCAACATGCGAGATATCCAGGCTAACTTGGCCCTTATACGATAGGGGGCGCACTAAAGCTTCTTACCCTAAGCAAATCTGCAGTAGTAGATAAGGGTTCTTACAGGACACTGCCTAATAGGCGGTGTCAGATTTGGGTGCGACGACGTTGGATTACTGTCGTAGTTGTAGATGTATCGAGGAGGAGGAGAATGACGAGTACTTGGCAGGTGGCGGTTGGCCTTTCTAGGGGAGCCGTTTTTATTAGACCTTTCTGAAATATCCAGATGTGAGGTCAAGGTTCTAGCTAAATAACAAACGTGATATGTAAAGCCCCAGTTTCACAATACTATGATGTAAACAAACCAACAGTTTTAAGTGTCGATGCATCAAAAAATGGTTTGGGAGCAGTTTTACTACAGTCTGACTTACCTGTAGCTTACGCTAGATATGCTCAGATCGAGAGCTTCTTCTCTATCTAGCGATAGCGTTTGGTTGTATTAAATTTGATCAACAGATATATGGTAAAGAGATCCCAGGAAAAAGAGCACAAACCGCTAGAGGCAATATTTAAGAAAAACAAACGATTGTCGGGCTAGATTACAGAGCATAAGGCTCAGATTGCAAAGGTACAGTATAACAGTAAGATATAGTTGGGTATAGAATTGTTCCTAGCAGACGAGTTATCTAGAGCTTACTGTATGCATGAAAAGTTAGACTAACGGGTCTATTCTAAAGTGGTAACAACATTAATTTTACCGGCAAACAACTAACCTGGAAAGTTGTACATCCTTTTGGTATTAAGTTGCAGTTCAATTTCGTAACCACCGAAAGAGGTGGTAACGTCTCGTAACCACGAAAAATTGCACGTATTTTGTAAATATTTTTGTGGAGAGAAAATACCACAAATTTTGTATACATAATAGTTCACAAGAATTAATATTGTTTGTTTTTGACATCGGTACCATGTGCGCTAGAATCGCGGGTGCATAAACCGCGTTGCCAACGGTTACGATTTTCGGTTAGATAATCTTCTGGGTACAAAATTTCCGGCTACGCTCAGAATCGACACGTTAGGCTGCGTGCCAATCGGTACAATTTTGAACAAATTTTCTATGGTGTAAAAATATTTTCCATTTTGCTATGCCAAATGAAATGGGAAATTTTGACAGTTGCAAATTTTGACATCTGAAAAAAGCAGATGCGAAAGCAAATATTCTGTGAATGAAATATAAATTTATGTATTTGTTCTGATATTATATTTGATATTTTTTGGTTTGAACTATATTTAAACGTTTAATAACGTATTGGCATATAAATTCATTTGAAATAATATGAGTGTCAATACCGAATGCATATATGTGTACACATTTACAAAATTTTACCTAGGTTAGGGGAAATTGTGACACTCGTATTTACCACTACAAATGTCAGAATATTCTCCCGTTCTGTCAAAATTTGTTATTTTCAATCGATTGGCACCCAGCCTTAGAAAAAGTAATCGAAACACAGGTGTATCTAGAAAATAAAGATCAGTTTAGAAGAAACACAATCAGATAATAAAAGGCAAACTTTAGAAAGTTATATAACAAATGGATGGCCTTCCTGTAAAAGGCAAGTTTATGATGTGGCAAAACAACATTACAATTTTTCCCATGAGTTAACCATCATAGATGACAGCAGTCCCTAAAAATTTAAAAAAGAAAAAGTTAGATTTGATTCCCTTTAATAACATGGGAAAAGAAAAATGTAAAAATAGGGCGTGAGAAATTCTGTTTTGGCCTAATATGAACAAATGAATTGAAGACATGGTAGAAAATTGTGGATGTAGATTAGTACGGGTGTACAACAAAAATGCCACCTCCTGGGAAACAGACCAACCATCGTATTGAATCTTCAAAGGTTCTAAACGAACACTCCTTTTCGGACAATAGGTACATTAGCTTCGTTGTACCGGAAACTCTCACTAGCCCTAAGGTCTTTAAAAATGTTAGGAAAACAAACTGGGGCTACTACAAAAGGATTATAGGCAAAATTCTGCCAAACAGGTTGCAAACCCCGAACAATTCTGAGCTTGATGGGTTCGTAAACAATTTCAGTCAGCTTTGTAGGACTGTTTAGATAGGGCCGGGCCAAACAGGAAGGCATCGAAAACCCGCAAACCACCATGGTGCTCGGCTCGAGGAGCTTAGGAAGTCCAGTAAGATCTAAGACGAAACTCAGCACATATAATAAAGCTATCCGAAAGGAAAAGCGATCATTCTGGGTGGATTTCTGCAGCCAAGGGAAGGTCAACTGACACGGCCTTGTACTCACTGGTGTATGTCATAGAAAGGTCACTTGGCTTCAAGGAGTACACACTGGTGGCATTTCTTGACATAGCGGACGCTTCCAACAACGTTTTTCCAGCTGCAGTCACCTCAGCCCTGACGGGCCTGCGGGTGGACGCGTGCGTGGTGTAACTTATCTACAATCTGCTAACGGAAAGGGGGATAAAAACAGAGCTAGGCGGGAGCGAAGTCCACAGGCTCGCTAACAAGGGCACCCCGCAGGTCGGCGTTCTCTCTCCGCTTTTGTGGTTGGTTA
This sequence comes from Sphenella marginata, assembly GCA_951509765.1. Classification (NCBI taxonomy): domain Eukaryota; kingdom Metazoa; phylum Arthropoda; class Insecta; order Diptera; family Tephritidae; genus Sphenella; species Sphenella marginata. The sequence continues at coordinate 55,848,224 of OX608079.1, read as the reverse complement.
CCGTAACCCAACTTTTATGCCTCATGGCATCAGAGGGTCACCAGTTGATAGCGTATGCTGATGACATCTGTGTCACTGTGCGAGGGAAATTCCCGCAAACCCTCTGCAACTTAATGGAAGGGGCACTATCCATAATATCCTCCTGGGCCACGGCTTGGAAGTAAACCCTGAATAAACCGAGCTAGTTATCTTTACGAGGAGGTACAAGGTACCAAATATAACATCACCAAGAACCGGGGGTATGTCTCTAGTTCTGAGCGATAGGATCAAGTACTTAGGGGTTATTCTGGATAGAAAACTGGAATGACAACATAATGGATCGTTCAGTAAGGCAGTGGAGGCGCTTTTCTTCTGCAAGAGGGCAATTGGTGCCTCCTGGGGGTTCTCCCCTAAAGTGATACACTAGGTCTTTACGGCCATTGTATGCCCGATTCTCTTATAGGGTGTTTTGTTCTGCACCTATCTTAAGGTTTTTGCAAAAAGTACAAAGAAGTTCGGAGCTATGTATAACAGGGGCTCTCTGTTCTACTCACACCGAGGCACTAAACACAAGACTTCACCAGCCACCCTTCGACCTTGTGGCCAGGGAATCATCTGTTATCTCTGCGCTACGCATACGGGAAACAGGTATCTGTGAAAATGGAACTTTTGGGTATTCCATCATCTTGGATACATGCGCCCCAGTCCCAATACCAGCACTCACCGACTACTGCACATCGAGGAATGTATTTGTTAAGAACTACGCAGTGTTCATAACAATGCGACAAGACTGGGATAGTAGACAGCATATTGTCCCGGGTACCTAGTGATGGCAAACAAGTTTTAATTTTCCCAGACAGCCAGGCTGCACTAAAGGCCCTGGACTCATTCGTCGACAACTCAAAGTCGGCCACTGAATGCCGCAGATCTCTTAACGAGATGGCACAGCACTTCAGTATCAACCTTATATGGGTACCTGGACACAGGGATATTGAGGGCAATTGCAGAGTGGATGAGCTGACCAGGAGGGGCACCACCGACCACATCCTTCCTGGAAATGACTCGGTAGGTATACTTATGGACACTTTCAATCTCCCTGTGAGCACGAGCACTATAATATCTGCAAATGAAAAATGGTCAGCAATCTCAACATGCGAGATATCCAGGCTAACTTGGCCCTTATACGATAGGGGGCGCACTAAAGCTTCTTACCCTAAGCAAATCTGCAGTAGTAGATAAGGGTTCTTACAGGACACTGCCTAATAGGCGGTGTCAGATTTGGGTGCGACGACGTTGGATTACTGTCGTAGTTGTAGATGTATCGAGGAGGAGGAGAATGACGAGTACTTGGCAGGTGGCGGTTGGCCTTTCTAGGGGAGCCGTTTTTATTAGACCTTTCTGAAATATCCAGATGTGAGGTCAAGGTTCTAGCTAAATAACAAACGTGATATGTAAAGCCCCAGTTTCACAATACTATGATGTAAACAAACCAACAGTTTTAAGTGTCGATGCATCAAAAAATGGTTTGGGAGCAGTTTTACTACAGTCTGACTTACCTGTAGCTTACGCTAGATATGCTCAGATCGAGAGCTTCTTCTCTATCTAGCGATAGCGTTTGGTTGTATTAAATTTGATCAACAGATATATGGTAAAGAGATCCCAGGAAAAAGAGCACAAACCGCTAGAGGCAATATTTAAGAAAAACAAACGATTGTCGGGCTAGATTACAGAGCATAAGGCTCAGATTGCAAAGGTACAGTATAACAGTAAGATATAGTTGGGTATAGAATTGTTCCTAGCAGACGAGTTATCTAGAGCTTACTGTATGCATGAAAAGTTAGACTAACGGGTCTATTCTAAAGTGGTAACAACATTAATTTTACCGGCTAACAACTAACCTGGAAAGTTGTACATCCTTTTGGTATTAAGTTGCAGTTCAATTTCGTAACCACCGAAAGAGGTGGTAACGTCTCGGAACCACGAAAAATTGCACGTATTTTGTAAATATTTTTGTGGACAGAAAATACCACAAATTTTGTATGCATAATAGTTCACAAGAATTAATATTGTTCGTTTTTGACATCGGTACCATGTGCGCTAGACTCGCGGGTGCATAAACCGCGTTGCCAACGGTTACGATTTTCGGTTAGATAATCTTCTGGGTACAAAATTTCCGGCTACGCTCAGAATCGACACGTTAGGCTGCGTGCCAATCGGTACAATTTTGAACAAATTTTCTATGGTGTACAAATATTTTCCATTTTGCTATGCCAAATGAAATGGGAAACTTTGACAGTTGTAAATTTTGACATCTGAAAAAAGCAGATGCGAAAGCAAATATTCTGTGAATGAAATATAAATTTATGTATTTGTTCTGATATTATATTTTATATTTTTTGGTTTGAACTATATTTAAACGTTTAATAACGTATTGGCATATAAATTCATTTGAAATAATATGAGTGTCAATACCGAATGCATATATGTGTACACATTCACAAAATTTTACCTAGGTTAGGGGAAATTGTGACACTCGTATTTACCACTACAAATGTCAGAATATTCTCCCGTTCTGTCAAAATTTGTTATTTTCAATCGATTGGCACCCAGCCTTAGAAAAAGTAATCGAAACACAGGTGTGTCTAGTGATGGACTCTTTTCTAATATCCCTAGAAAATAAAGATCAGTTTAGAAGAAACACAATCAGTAATAAAAGGCAAACTTTAGAAAGTTATATAACAAATGGATGGCCTTCCTGTAAAAGGCAAGTTTATGATGTGGCAAAACAACATTACAATTTTTCCCATGAGTTAACCATCATAGATGACAGCAGTCCCTAAAAATTTAAAAAAGAAAAAGTTAGATTTGATTCACTTTAATAACATGGGAAAAGAAAAATGTAAAAATAGGGCGTGAGAAATTCTGTTTTGGCCTAATATGAACAAATGAATTGAAGACATGGTAGAAAATTGTGGATGTAGATTAGTACGGGTGTACAACAAAAATGCCACCTCCTGGGAAACAGACCAACCATCGTATTGAATCTTGAAAGGTTCTAAACGAACACTCCTTTTCGGACAATAGGTACATTAGCTTCGTTGTACCGGAAACTCTCACTAGCCCTAAGGTCTTTAAAAATGTTAGGAAAACAAACTGGGGCTACTACAAAAGGATTATAGGCAAAATTCTTCCAAACAGGTTGCAAACCCCGAACAATTCTGAGCTTGATGGGTTCGTAAACAATTTCAGTCAGCTTTGTAGGACTGTTTTAGATAGGGCCGGGCCAAACAGGAAGGCATCGAAAACCCGCAAACCACCATGGTGCTCGGCTCGAGGAGCTTAGGAAGTCCAGTAAGATCTAAGACGAAACTCAGCACATATAATAAAGCTATCCGAAAGGAAAAGCGATCATTCTGGGTGGATTTCTGCAGCCAAGGGAAGGTCAACTGACACGGCCTTGTACTCACTGGTGTATGTCATAGAAAGGTCACTTGGCTTCAAGGAGTACACACTGGTGGCATTTCTTGACATAGCGGACGCTTCCACCAACGTTTTTCCAGCTGCAGTCACCTCAGCCCTGACGGGCCTGCGGGTGGACGCGTGCGTGGTGTAACTTATCTACAATCTGCTAACGGAAAGGGGGATAAAAACAGAGCTAGGCGGGAGCGAAGTCCACAGGTTCGCTAACAAGGGCACCCCGCAGGTCGGCGTTCTCTCTCCGCTTTTGTGGTTGGTTACCGTAACCCAACTTTTATGCCTCATGGCATCAGAGGGTCACCAGTTGATAGCGTATGCTGATGACATCTGTGTCACTGTGCGAGGGAAATTCCCGCAAACCCTCTGCAACTAATGGAAGGGGCACTATCCATAATATCCTCCTGGGCCACGGCTTGGAAGTAAACCCTGAATATACCGAGCTAGTTCTCTTTACGAGGAGGTACAAGGTACCAAATATAACATCACCAAGAACCGGGGGTATGTCTCTAGTTCTGAGCGATAGGATAAAGTACTTAGGGGTTATTCTGGATAGAAAACTGGAATGACAACATAATGGATCGTTCAGTAAGGCAGTGGAGGCGCTTTTCTTCTGCAAGAGGGCAATTGGTGCCTCCTGGGGGTTCTCCCCTAAAGTGATACACTAGGTCTTTACGGCCATTGTATGCCCGATTCTCTTATAGGGTGTTTTGTTCTGGTGGCCTGCACTGGCCAAGAGCACCTATCTTAAGGTTTTTGCAAAAAGTACAAAGAAGTTCGGAGCTATGTATAACAGGGGCTCTCTGTTCTAATCACACCGAGGCACTAAACACAAGACTTCACCAGCCACCCCTCGACCTTGTGGCCAGGGAATCATCTGTTATCTCTGCGCTACGCATACGGGAAACAGGTATCTGTGAAAATGGAACTTTTGGGTATTCCATCATCTTGGATACATGCGCCCCAGTCCCAATACCAGCACTCACCGACTACTGCACATCGAGGAATGTATTTGTTAAGAGCTACGCAGTGTTCATAACAATGCGACAAGACTGGGATAGTAGACAGCATATTGTCCCGGGTACCTAGTGATGGCAAACAAGTTTTAATTTTCCCAGACAGCCAGGCTGCACTAAAGGCCCTGGACTCATTCGTCGACAACTCAAAGTCGGCCACTGAATGCCGCAGATCTCTTAACGAGATGGCACAGCACTTCAGTATCAACCTTGTATGGGTACCTGGACACAGGGATATTGAGGGCAATTGCAGAGTGGATGAGCTGACCAGGAGGGGCACCACCGACCACATCCTTCCTGGAAATGACTCGGTAGGTATACTTATGGACACTTTCAATCTCCCTGTGAGCACGAGCACTATAATATCTGCAAATGAAAAATGGTCAGCAATCTCAACATGCGAGATATCCAGGCTAACTTGGCCCTTATACGATAGGGGGCGCACTAAAGCTTGTTACCCTAAGCAAATCTGCAGTAGTAGATAAGGGTTCTTACAGGACACTGCCTAATAGGCGGTGTCAGATTTGGGTGCGACGACGTTGGATTACTGTCGTAGTTGTAGATGTATCGAGGAGGAGGAGAATGACGAGTACTTGGCAGGTGGCGGTTGGCCTTTCTAGGGGAGCCGTTTTTATTACACCTTTCTGAAATATCCAGATGTGAGGTCAAGGTTCTAGCTAAATAACAAACGTGATATGTAAAGCCCCAGTTTCACAATACTATGATGTAAACAAACCAACAGTTTTAAGTGTCGATGCATCAAAAAATGGTTTGGGAGCAGTTTTACTACAGTCTGACTTACCTGTAGCTTACGCTAGATATGCTCAGATCGAGAGCTTCTTCTCTATCTAGCGATAGCGTTTGGTTGTATTAAATTAGATCAACAGATATATGGTAAAGAGATCCCAGGAAAAAGAGCACAAACCGCTAGAGGCAATATTTAAGAAAAACAAACGATTGTCGGGCTAGATTACAGAGCATAAGGCTCAGATTGCAAAGGTACAGTATAACAGTAAGATATAGTTGGGTATAGAATTGTTCCTAGCAGACGAGTTATCTAGAGCTTACTGTATGCATGAAAAGTTAGACTAACGGGTCTATTCTAAAGTGGTAACAACATTAATTTTACCGGCAAACAACTAACCTGGAAAGTTGTACATCCTTTTGGTATTAAGTTGCAGTTCAATTTCGTAACCACCGAAAGAGGTGGTAACGTCTCGGAACCACGAAAAATTGCACGTATTTTGTAAATATTTTTGTGGACAGAAGATACCACAAATTTTGTATACATAATAGTTCACAAGAATTAATATTGTTTGTTTTTGACATCGGTACCATGTGCGCTAGAATCGCGGGTGCATAAACCGCGTTGCCAACGGTTACGATTTTCGGTTAGATAATCTTCTGGGTACAAAATTTCCGGCTACGCTCAGAATCGACACGTTAGGCTGCGTGCCAATCGGTACAATTTTGAACAAATTTTCTATGGTGTACAAATATTTTCCATTTTGCTATGCCAAATGAAATGGGAAACTTTGACAGTTGTAAATTTTGACATCTGAAAAAAGCAGATGCGAAAGCAAATATTCTGTGAATGAAATATAAATTTATGTATTTGTTCTGATATTATATTTTATAGTTTTTGGTTTGAACTATATTTAAACGTTTAATAACGTATTGGCATATAAATTCATTTGAAATAATATGAGTGTCAATACCGAATGCATATATGTGTACACATTCACAAAATTTTACCTAGGTTAGGGGAAATTGTGACACTCGTATTTACCACTACAAATGTCAGAATATTCTCCCGTTCTGTCAAAATTTGTTATTTTCAATCGATTGGCACCCAGCCTTAGAAAAAGTAATCGAAACACAGGTGTGTCTAGTGATGGACTCTTTTCTAATATCCCTAGAAAATAAAGATCAGTTTAGAAGAAACACAATCAGATAATAAAAGGCAAACTTTAGAAAGTTATATAACAAATGGATGGCAAAGGCAAGTTTATGATGTGGAAAAACAACATTACAATTTTTCCCATGAGTTAACCATCATATATACAGCAGTCCCTAAAAATTTAAAAAAGAAAAAGTTAGATTTGATTCACTTTAATAACATGGGAAAAAAAAAATGTAAAAATAGGGCGTGAGAAATTCTGTTTTGGCCTAATATGAACAAATGAATTGAAGACATGGTAGAAAATTGTGGATGTAGATTAGTACGGGTGTACAACAAAAATGCCACCTCCTGGGAAACAGACCAACCACCGACCAAGCGATACATAGCTGAGGCTATCGAGGGTCCTAATCCGCCCGAGGAGTTATGAGATGCGTTCGAGGGCAAAATATGATTCACACGGTTGTGAAATAAATGCAGCGCGAAATGTTATAAAAGTGAGCAGCACGTACTTTAGGGGAAGTTGCATGTGGACTACTAACCCGATTGGTATTTGTTTAGTTTAATAAATCTTGTGAAATCTAAATTACCTGTGTTTTCATTCCAGGACAAGTTGGCCCCCTAATTATTTTAGTTTACAGTCCTTAACTGGCGCCGGACCAGGGACCAGTAGTGAAGTGAAAAAGTATACATATAAGTTAAAAAAAAAAGGAAAGTGAAAAAAAGCCTTAAAGGCAAAGTTGTAAAAAGCAGCAACGTTGCTTCTTCTTCTTCTTTAAATGGCCATCTAACCGCCTGAGCGATTTTGACCGTCCTACATAGCTCGCCAGTCATTTCTTCTTTGCGCCAACTGGCGCCAATTGGAGACCCCACGAGATCGCAGGTCGGTCTCCACTTGGTCCTTGCATCGGAGTGGTGGTCTTCCTCTTCCTCTGCTTCCACCGGCGGGTGCCGATAAGTATACCTTCTGGGCTGGAGCGTCTTCGTTCATTCGCACGACGTGGCCTAGCCAGCGAAGCCGCTGTGTTTTAATGCGCTGTACTATGTCGACGTCTGCGTAAAGCTCATACAACTCATCATTAAATCTTCTTCGGTACTCGCCGTCGCCAACGCGTAGAAAGAGCAACGTTGCTAGAAAGAGTTAAAATGAAAAAATATCCTTACGGGTCGATTCTAGAGTGGTAACAACATTCATTTTACCGGCAAACAAATAGCTTGGAAACTTTTACATCCTTTTGTTATTCTGCCGGCTTAAGTTGCAGTTCAATTTCGTAACCACGAAAAATTGCACTTGTTTTGTAAATATTTTTGTGGACAGGAAATACCACAAATTTTGTACACATACTAGTTCACAAGAATTAAGAAACAATATAAGCACTTTTTTACGCAAAGTTTCGTACGCGTTTGCATTTTATTCTCTTTTGCGCATTGTTTGTTTTTGACATCTTTACCTTGCGCGAGTTACGTTCACTGTTAGCAGTAGTGAACGGGGGAGGGCAGGAAGTTTCGTTTAACGGAAAACTAAAAGACACTGTTCAACTTATTATTTAAATTACAATGTTTTTTATTTAATGAAATTCAATTTTACAATTAACCCTGGATAGGTAGACGGTCCTGAGGCAACTGACTACTCTAGTCTCAAAGCCGTCTTCGCCAGCCCTTTATATTCTATGTATATCAAAGTATATAAACGTATATACATATGTATATAAATGTGGAATGCCGAGTATTATATTTCTTCTATTTTCCCAACAAGAGACCAAGACTCAAAATATACTTGGTGTCTTGTTAGGTTTTGTGGGTTGTGGGCTATTCCACATAACTCCCCCACGGTTTGAGTAAGAACTCTCCTGAGTTCTTTTATTATTTTCTTTTGGAAGGATCTCCACAAATGCGATCTCTTCCTTTCTAGGGCTTGGACTTCCTTGTACAACTCTATTAACTATTTTGAAATTCTTTCTTTTACAGTACAATGCTATGTATTAACAATATTGTTATTATCAAAATTATTACAATATACATATATGCCATATGAGACATTTTTGTGGTATACAAGATCTTCGATTTTTTTTGTATTGTCTACTTCATTTATATTAATTTCCCCGAATTTCAGCTCATTATAGCTCTGTTTTAACATTTTAGCTGGGTAATAAAATTTTTCTGTAAATTCGACTTACCGATTTTCGAAAATTTGATCATTTATATTCAATTCACAATTTACATAATGCACCAAGTAGTTCCCTTTTATTTTTAAATCCCTATTGTCACAATTTTGACTTATTTGTTCTTGCTGTTTATTAGTATCATTAATAATGTATCATCTTCCAAAGTGTTTATTTTAGTCTTGTTATTGAATCTAAATATACAATCATTCCTGAATATGCAGTGTTGGCTTCTTTTTAAATCTTTAAATGCTGTATCTTTTTTATATTCAAAATTTTCATTATTTATTGTTACAATTAGTTCTTTTTCTATTTCAACTTCTAAATGATTTTTATTTGGCAAAGGTACTAGCAATTTTAAACCTGTTTGTATGTAACTATTCGGAATTTTTATTGCAATCACAATGGATTGATTTTTATATGCCAATACTCCTATTTTAGACAGTTTCAATTTATAAAAATCTATTTTGAAATAATTTATTTCATCTTTCGTTAGAATTCCCGGGTGAATCAAATTGTACTTGGCTGCCGCTTTATTATTTTGTATATCATCTATTTTATCTTTTACAAATCTTATATTTATTATATCATTAAATAGCAGTTGGTTTAAAATCTCCGCATTTTGTTGGCTCATATCTTTAAAAAATATATTAACCCTTTTCCTATCTTCGACCATGGCATTCCTGATCAAATGCAAGGTGAACTGCTTATTTATTAATATCTGCTGATTTAAATTCTTAATTATGTTGTGGTCATTTTCCTGTTGGACCTCCAGATAACCCAATATTTCTTGCCTATCGTCGTCATCCACTAATCCGAACAGCCAATTATAAGTTGTTCCAGCAAAATTAATTAAACCCCTCTTACTCCTATTAACCTTTTCTGGTTGTATTGTTTTTACCCTTGACTCTAATATTTCTAGTTCATTGAGGAGGAACCCCTTTCCTTTAAAGGCACCTCCCTCAATGTCCTGCCTAATTTGATGCAACACATCCAGAATTTCTTGTGGCTGTATTACATGTAGTATTGTAATGGTCTTATTAACTATTTCCACCTGTCCCATGTGGATCATTGTATATCCCGCTTCATCCAGTATTGGTGTCACTTGGAGGTGTCCCTTTACTATCCCTTCAGCCCATCTCATTTGGGCTAACAACATTAATACCATCACGGAAAACATCAACTGAAATGACGATAAAAACTACGTGTCATCTCTCTTCATCATATACTGTCTTTTTCTTATAATAAAATTTATTGTTTCCCTTCCTGTCTTCTCTAGGTATCACCATTGTAAGCAGTGATGCTAAGCCTATCTTCTTGTTCATTCCCATTAATTAAATTTGGTATTCCCGCAAATTTTTTCGGTCTTTTGATATTTGCGGGGTGCACATTCTGCAATGGACTTATTCTAAAATATCTTTCATCTTTGTGCCTATCCCGTTTGTAGTTTTTTATTGGGCCTGTTGATCTGAGTTTTTCATATTGTTCTCTGGTTCTATTTGCTTTATCTATGGTGTTTTTCTTTACTTGGTCTATTCTATTTTTTAAAATTGTTGACAGTTCTTTTGCAAATCTGGGTGAACATTGTATGGTTGAGTGGTAGCGTTCGTTATAGTTGCCTATAACGATCTGTATCCTCATTTCTGTTGAAAGACTCGGGTCATCAATTCCTATTAGCTTTTCCATCAGGGTTGAGTGGAGCCTTTCAATATCTGCGTTACCTGTGTGGTTATTAGGTTTTGTTAAGTGAACTTCGATGCCTTCCGAACTCAAAAACTGCACTAATTGCTCTGCCATCAACTCATTATCCATAATTACTTTCCAGGGACGAAAAATAATGATTATTCTTCATTATTTCGACCAAAAAAATCACAATGTTCTAAACATTGCAAAACAATTCTAAATACACCATTGCATTCGTTATGCTATAAACTGCGTGAATCTGCAATGATTTTTATTTTTGGAGTTTTATCCATATTGACAGGAGCGGATTTACATAGAGGCAACATGGGCAGCTGCCCAGGGCGCCGTTTCAATAGGGGCGCCAAAACTAAGACAATAAACATTTTTTTTTTATTTATCAAAAAAGAGTTTTTTTTTGAACGCGAGCCGACAGCAAGTACGTATGACCCGACGATATTGGATTGCCTCCGTTGCTGCGGTAACCATCATTCAAATGTTGAGGTGGCCGCTAGGCTTAAAAGTTTTAGCAGCTTGTGTGCAGTAAATGACGTGAAAGATTCAAATTTAATTGAAATTTCAAATTTAAAAATCAAGTAGGCATTGAAGTATTTTTTCGGGGAAAACATCGAGCTCACTTTTTCAAAGGAAACTAAGATCTGAATATTTTCTGTTTCTGGTTAATTTGAATAGTTCGCGCCTCTATACAATGCACTGCGTACATTTTATGTAATCTTAAAAGTCGCTCCGAGTTAAAAATATCAAAAAAAGTGTCAGTGAATATAGAAGAATGAGTGCAAATATGAAAAAGTTAAGCGGCGCAGCAAACAAAACAAACAAAAAACGTGCAGCCGAGAAAGTGCAGAAAGACAAAGATTTACTGTCGAAAATCCCTAAACTTGATTGTTTTTTTCAAACTCCTCGAAAAGAAAATGACTCCGTTGTTGATCATAACCTAAAAGGTAAAAACGCATAAGTTAATTTAACGACAGTTAGGTTTGCTGGGATAATTTGACTGTGGAATTAGAAGAGAGACGTAAGGCATATGATAAAATCAACAAAGAATTAATGATTATCCTCAAGGCGAGCGAATTGTCTCCTAACGAAGAAATCAGAATGGAATCGAAGGCTCTGATATCTACGTACTCGTCTGATTTGGAACCGACAACTGATGATGAATTCATCGATTTTTTTGCTTATTGCAAAGAAAATAATATTAAGACGAAATCTCCACTGAATGTTATGAAGCTGATTCGGTCCATGATTTGAACACAATTTATCCGAACGTTGACATCGCATATAACATGTTTTCTACCATGGCAGTGACTAATTGCAGCGCCGAAAGGTCTTTTTCTTGTTTGAAAAGAATAAAAAATTACCTTCGCTCCAAAATGACTGAAGATCGACTCAACAGTTTAGCACTGCTTTGTATTGAATCTGATATTCTTCTCTATTTGAATTTTGAACATTTGATTACAGATTTTGCCTCCCAAAAAGTAAGACGAAAGTGTTTTTGAATAATCTTTTCCATATGTCAGTAATGAAATGTTACCGCACGAAGGCAAGTACGGTTTTTTTAGAAGGGTGTATGAGTTAGCCCCCAACGAATTAACCCCCACCGGGCAAAATGACTTAAGCCCCACCAATTTTACCACGAAATTAAAAATGGCGGAAAGTGGGCTAAAGTCATTTTCGTGGGGATTAATTCATTTTTTTTAGTGGCGATTCTGTCATGTAAGAACCCCTACGTTTGGTGGGGCTTAATTCATTTTGATTGGTGGAAATAAAATCATTTTCGTGGGGTTTAATTCATTTTAAATCACTAATAGTGCACATTTCGTAAAAGGAGAAACCATAATTTTGTAAATTCTAAAATAATAGAGGGGAATTTTTCCTTTTACGAAAGGTTAAAATCACTAATAGTGCACATTTCGTAAAAGGAGAAACCATAATTTTGTAAATTCTAAAATAATAGAAGGGAATTTTTCCTTTTACGAAAGGTTAAAATTACTAATAGTGCACATTTTGTAAAAGGAGAAAACAATAGAGTGTGGCAAACAATTTTAATAAATTTAAATGACCTTTTTGTCGTCAAGATGTTGACGAACATTTACATATTTTTATTTAATTATTTTCTTTTTCTCACATTTTCATATTTTCATTTAATTCTTAACCTTTTTCTTTTTAAATATTACATACATATTTTTCAATATTGAGGGAAATCTGAATGGAAGTGAAGGGAATTCCACTTGGTTTGTATTTGTTGGTAAATACAAATGAATAGACGATGGCAATGATTAAAACACCGAGTTTAATTGGCAACTTACACTAACAATGATTTGGTTTATTTCAATGAGTACTTCAATGTACATGTAATGTTCTTATGAACTGAATATTAGATATATTAATGGATAGAAAATGGAATATGTTTAGTTACATGAAGGTCGGTATTAATTACCGCGACCAAGTTTATAAGCAAATTCCAATGAAATTCAATTTCTTAATTGCAAATTAATTAATGAATGGATATTATTCACGTTATACTTCATTAATTACGTTATGAATAGATGAAAATGAAAGAAAAGGAATATTTATCACCGCGCACTGCAATCGTAGATAAAGCTGGATTTTGAACGTCCCGCGTTGATTGTAGTTACCTCGGTTGATTGAAGAAAATGTAAAGAAGGAAGAATTGATGTGCGCTCAGCGCTTTTATAGTGTTCGCAACACTGGAAGTTCGAAGGAACGCAGGGATGCTTCCTTTGACAGTCATGTCGGGAGACATGACGAACTTTTGCGAACGCAGTGCAGGGATGCATTACGACTTGAGGATCGCAGGAGTGCGTTCCGTTTAAGCGACGAGAGTCACTTAAACATGGCGCCCCCGTTGCACTGGTGCAAGGGATGCCTTCAGTTGAGCCAATGCCCGCATAGCTACGTCCAGCTTCTGCCGCTGAATGGAGATTGAGCTTCTTTGCTTACGTGCCTTCTGGCGTTTAGGTACCTGAGGTCGCTTTGCCGGTTTACGGACACCTCTACGTGCGGACACTTGGAGCCGCTTCACCGGCTTACGAATTTGTCGGCTTTTAGACCCCTGGCTTCGAACGCTGCTATCGTCTTCCCCATCATCGGACATCTCGCCGGGCTCAGTAGTGTGCAGCAAGGTGTGATGTAAACCCTCACAAAGTTTGCAAGTGTCGGGGCACGAGCAAAACCGAACGCTGTCGTGGGTACGAGCAAGGCAATTCGGGCAATACCTAAACTGCTTGACTACTTCGCTCCGTTCTTCGATGTTCATTGCCATGAAGTCCTTGCAAAACCGCAGTGGGTGAAATTTAAGGCACACTTTGCATTGGTAGATCCGTGGGTCCAGCTTGGTGTTGGATGGTTTTGATCTGTAAAATATGAAAGGTATGAGAAGGTCTTGGAAAACTTAAAACTATGGCGAACTAGTTGATGATTAAGTGTCAAGTGTAGGGTTCAAATTGGGAACCTCATCGTGAGAGGGAAGTGGACAGAGCTTGACAATGGGTCGAGTAAAAGTCCCAGGCTGAGTCTTGACATCCGCCACCCTGACACAGTTGCCCGAACCATGATACACTTTTTCGATACGTCCTAGTCTCCATTCGTTGGGGGGGGTTTGGTCATTTTTAATAACCACGAAATCACCAATGGAGAGGTTTTTTTGTGGCAGCTTCCATTTGTACCTCTGATGTAGTTCTTTTAGATACTCATCTTTCCAGCGTTGGCTGAATTGTTGATACAAGACGTTTAGTTTTTCCCACCGATTTTGTAGGGAGAGATTGTCAATTTGAGGTTCTGGAAAGCCTAGTAGTGGCCCGCCTCGGAGAAAATGTCCTGGAGTTAATGCCAGCAAGTCATCAACATTATCAGACATCGGGAAAAGGGGTCGAGAATTCAGTACTGCTTCGATACGAGCAAGTAGAGTGGCGATTTCTTCAAAAGTGAAAATGTGGTTTCCAACAGTGCGTTTGAAATGATATTTGAAACTCTTTACGGCCGCTTCCCAGAGGCCGCCCATATGAGGAGCATTCGGTGGCAGGAAGTGCCATTCGAAGCCCAGTACTGTATATTTGGAGCGTAAGTCATCAGAAGTTTCTTTGAGGAATTTTTTGAAATCCTGTTGGAAGGCGCGATTAGCGCCAACAAAGTTTTTGCCATTGTCTGAAAAGACTCGTTGCGGGAGTCCACGCCTACCTACAAAGCGGGCAAATGCTGCCTGAAATGCTTTGGTTGACAAATCCGAACATGGTTCAAGGTGAATTGCCTTTGTGGAAAAGCAAATGTAGACGCAAACGTATGCCTTCAGTATTGGGGATCTACGAAGGGTTGATGACTTTATTTCGAATGGTCCGGCAAAGTCTAAACCGGTGTAGGTGAATGGCAACGAGAAAGTTGCACGCTCTGATGGTAGAGCTGCCATAATTTGCGAACGACTGTTTTGTTTGAAAATTGTACAGACTTTGCAATTCCGTATACAGCCTTTTACTTTAGATTTTAGCCTGGGAATGTAGTATTCCTGCCTAGCCATTCGAACCATGAGTTGCTGTTCGGCATGCATTAAAACCTCATGCAGAAAGTTAAGAAAAAGATAACATAATCTTGAAGATTCCGGAATAATGGCTGGATGTCTTTCATTGTACGTAAGGCCAGCGTTGGCCAAGCGACCATTCACACGGAGAAGTCCATGTTGGTCTAAGAAGGGGTTCAACGTTAAAAGCGAGCTCTTTTTGGAAATTGATTCTCGATTGCCTAATTGAGAATATTCCTTTGGATAATGTCTTTCTTGCGAAAGCTTGATAAGACGATTTTTGACCCAATGAATTTCCTTTTGCGTAACAACCACGGAGTTATAGCAAGTGGGAGAAGTGGACTGTATTGGTTTGAATCGGTGAATAAATCGAAACATGTACGCTATTACACGTAAGGCTTTAGACCATGAAGAGAAGCGATCTAATATATCGGGTTCGTCGTCCAAAACATGAAGAGCTTCAACTTTTCGTTGTTCTTGCGGGAAGACATTTTGTCGAAATGATGTTGGCCAATGGTCGGGGGGTTTAAGTAACCAATCTGGTCCGTGCCACCAGAGGGATTTAAGTAGTAAATCCTGTGGTCTACAACCTCTTGTTCCGAGGTCAGCAGGGTTATGATGGGTAGCTACGTGCCGCCACTTTACATTTCCAACATTTTTGATGATTTCTGAAGTACGATTGGCTACGTACACCTTCCATGTGCATGGTGGTTTTTCGAGCCATGCAAGTACAATAGAAGAATCGGACCAAAGAAAGACGTCTGCATAATCGAGAGATAATTGGGTAATGACCCTTTTTATGCATTTAGATAATAAGACTGCTCCACACAACTCTAAGCGTGGGAGACTAACTGTCTGTAGGGGTGCTACTTTTGTTTTTGAAAACAGAAGGTGAGAGGATACCGTATTGTCAGATTGCGACCGAATGTAAACGGACGCACAGTACGCTTTCTCTGAAGCGTCACAGAATCCATGGATTTGGATTGATCTGTTAGGCGAGAATTGGGTCCATCTAGGAATTTGAATTTGTTCGATTGTGGGCAAATCGGTAATGAATTGCTGCCACTTTTGAAGTGAAAGGGGCTTCACACATTCGTCCCATTCCGTACCTTCTAACCAAATTTGTTGTAAGAGTATTTTCGCTTGAATGAGAATGGGCGATAGCCATCCTGCGGGGTCAAAAAGTTTTGAAACTGAGGATAAAATTTGGCGTTTTGTTGCACTGGAGGGTGGTGTCAAATATTCAATTGAATATGAAAAGGAATCGCTTAACGCGTTCCATCGTATACCAAGTGTTTTGGTAGAACTGGAATAATCAAATTTTAGGAAGTCAGAGTCGAGAAGGTGATCTGACGGAATTTGACTCAAAAGTTGCGGATGGTTTGCTGTTATTTTCCGAAGCGGAAACCCAGCTGAAAGCAGACATTGGATTAGCTCAGTTTGAGCTTTTAAACACGATGGGATATCGTGACCACCAGATAATACATTATCGACATATGTTTCTTTGGTTAAAATTTGTTTAGCTAATGGATGGGAATCTTTTGTATCAGTAGCTAGTTGATGCAAAGTGCGAATCGCCAGATAAGGCGCGCAGTTGACTCCGAATGTCACTGTCTTAAGTGCAAAATCGGATAGTTTATCCTCATTGTCTTTACGAAAGAGAATTCGTTGAAACGGTTGATCATCTTCGTGAAGAAGAATCTGTCGATACATTTTTTGTATATCACCGTTAAAGACATACTTATACAAACGCCAATTTAAAATGACAAATAGAAGATCTGTTTGCAAAGTAGGACCAATGTGCAGAATATCGTTAAGCGAAATACCAGATGCCGTGGGTTTGGAAGCATTAAATACCACACGGACTTTTGTAGATTTACTATCTGGCTTGACCACTTAATGGTGTGGTAGATAGTATGACCGATACTGTCCATTTTCATGCACTTCATCGGAATCGATTTGCCTCATATGGTCGAGAGTAAGGTACTCTTCTAGAACACGATTGTATTCTTCCTTGAGGGCAGGGTTTTTATTCAACGTGTGCTCCATTCGGATGGCTTGTCGAAAAGCTTGGGAACGAGATGGTCCCAAGGATAGGCTGGAGGGAAAGTTCGATTTGAAGGGTAATCGAACTATATAACGGCCATCACTTCGCCTGACAGTGGTATTTTGATAGAACTGTTCGCAGTATGAATCATCGTCGGAAGAAAGGCGAGATTCAGGCAGTTCCTCGAGTTCCCAGAACTTTTTCAATTGAATATTGAGGTTCTCATTAGTAGCTTCTACGGCGTACGTATGAAAGGTGGAACAAGAGGTGGGTTGCATGGGTCCGCTCAGATACCACCCAAAAATGGTGTTTTGAGCGAGGAGACTGCCTAGGATCTGGTGTCGAATTCCTTGAAGAAGGATCTGCGGTATGAGATCACTTCCGATCACCATATCTATTGGACCCGGAGTAAAGAAATAAGGATCAGCCAGATCTATGTCTTTTAGGTCCGATGGATTAGGCTTAGGCAGAGAAAAGGTGGGTAGAAAGCTTGTAAGCTTATGCAGCACAATCGCTTGCGTAACGACTTTCGTGTCATAACGTTTGGAGATTAACGTTAGTTGACAAACTTTGTTAGCGTTTTCTACCACGATTCCGCCCATTCCAGTTACGGCATAATCTTCCCGGTAGGTAGGGAGATTTAAGCGTTTTTGTACCTTTTCGGAAATAAAGGTTTTTTGCGAGCCTTGGTCGATCAAGGCTCTTATGGTGAATAGTGTGCCCATATGCTCAATTTGCACTTGGGCGGTGGGAAGCAGCGTCTTCTCATGGTTCGCTGAGAAGTTAGCTTGGATATTGGACGCACTGTCAGCAGAGGTGGTCGGTAATTCATCGCAGTTGCCTTGGGTTAGGTTGAAGATTGGATGCCTGGGGGTATTCGGCATCTCCGAAGAGTGGGTGTGCAACAGGGGGGTTGCTTTTGTTGTTGGCTTTGCTGATGAAGTCACACTTGCTGACTTAGGTGCTGATTTGTTGGTGGGTTTAGGATGAAGCATCGTGTGATGCGACTGCCTACAATGAAGGCATCTAAAAACGCTTTGACAATTGGTAAGGGTATGGTTATATGCCAGGCAGTTGGTACAATAACCATTTTTCTCTGCGAATTTAGTGCGTTCAGAAACTGCCAAGGTACGGAATTTAGGACAGGACTTTAAAGCATGATTATTTTGGCATAGCTTACAAGTAAATGCCACTTGTTCCTGCGATAGATAAGACTGCACTTTATTTGGAGTTTTTTGGTTGGAGGAGTTGCGAGGTTTGGCGGTTTTGTAGTTGTGCAGCCGCTCAACCACTTCATACCGACTAGTGAGGAAGTGGTCCATTTGGGACCAGTCGGGCAACTCTTTCCTAGACTTTAAGGACTGCTCCCACAGCGAAAGCGTTTCTTCTGGAAGTTTAGTGGAGCAGAGGTATATTAAGATAGGGTCCCATTCGCCCACGGACACCCCTTGAGAGGTAAGGCAAGAAAGACAATCATTGATTGTGCTCTGAATTCCCTCACTGTTTTCTGATGTAACAGGAGGAATGTTGAAGAGGGTCTTCAACTGGTTATCGATCAGAATCCGCTTATTTTCAAAACGGGCTGGAAGAGCTTCCCAGGCCAGTGAAAAGTTTTCATCACAGAGTTTGTAATGTTTTACTATAAGGCCTGCCTTTCCCCGAGTTTTATTTCGCAGATGAAATAATTTCTGAGCTGGAGTAAGTTTTGGGTGATTGAGATACACCGCCGTGAACATGTCACGAAAGCTCGGCCACTCCTCGTAACTGCCATAAAAAATCTGTGTATCGCATGGAGGCACTTTGATACATGGTATCGAATTGTCGATAAAAGACGACGAATGTCTACCAGTTACGTTTTTATCAGGAGTGGTACCATGAAAGGATTTAACCTGATCGATAATTTGGGATTTACATATGTAGAAGCTATCAGTACACAGTTGGAACTTGTTTGTTGCTTCGTCTTTGAACTCGACTGAAACATGTTTTTCGTCTTCGAGGCAGACGCTCTTATAAGAGATTTGTAAATTCTCCCAACGTTTGTTTAGATCTTGAAGTTTGACATCCAATAAGGTGTCAGTATTTTCCTCAGGATCTTCTTTTTCAAAATGAGAACAAAAGTTCATTAAATCATTTGAGCAGAAGATAAATTCTGCCATCGCAGCTGAACTAGTAGCCATGATTTAGTATTTGAAAGTCTTATCAAGATTATGAATTGAAATTGATAAACGATTAGGAGAGTTCCGTACTGATGTGTGCTACCGGGTATAGCAACAAGCAGATAAAATTTATAACTTCAGATGACGCTTCACACTAGTATAATCACAATGGAATTTTCACTCAACTGTATTATGAGTAGAAATTTTTAGAAATATAGTCAATAAATGGGCTGTGAGGGGGCTGGACAGACTCAGACTTGCTCTGGGTATAGTAACAATAAAACCAAAGTTGGAAATTAAAATAATTTAGTGGCAAAATTCTGGGGAGATACTTGTAAAACGACTTGATTCTGCTACTGGGTATAATATTTGTAGAAGTACAAACTAGAAAATAGTTACTGTATTTATAGGTAGCACGCTGTATGTATCCGTGCACTCGGATGTATTTGGATACTATTAGGCTTACGATTGATTTATGCTATTGGGTATACTAGCATTAAAGGCAGATGAATTTTATGCAGGGATTAAATAATTTCCGTTGGTATATCTACCGATTTTAAGTTACTATTTATTTACACTACTGGGCATAGTAGTATTTCAAATACAACTTAAAATTTGGTTGCTTTGTTAACAGGAATGACAACTTAGGCACCCTGTCTATATGCACTCGCTTGCTTAAATTATGCTACTGGGGATAGTACTCGAAAAGTCACACAAAATATTAAACTTATATATATAGGGAATAAATATTGTTGATATTTGGGGTTTTTAAATAGTTACGCTACCGGGGATAGTAACTGAAAAAATAACCCAAGCATACAAACGGATAGGTTTCGAATGACTTTGATGATATTATCTTTCCTACAATTGACTACCGTACGGGTGTACATACATCTAGTGTAACACCAAATTTGCATTCGACTGTAACTACTTTTGTAATAGTTCTCTTTAGTTTGTTCACCACTGTGAAGGGTTTTTAATTTTTCGATTCCAATTGGAATTTAGCAATGTGTAAACAAAACAACCTGAAGTGTTGCGCTGGCGCGAGCAACGACTAAATGATCAGACAGAATTTCTGTTTTCCATACACATATGTACATATGTCGATATGTACACTTTTGAACAAACAGATGTAAGCAAGTAAGGGTGGAAAAACAAGCAAAGCAGAAATTGTGGTTATGTCAAATTAATGTATGCGCGTAAATATGAAGAAATCACAACTTTGCACAGCATCTGTATAGGACAATTAAAATGAGATGAGAACACTTTTAAAATTTTTAGAAAAAGTACACTGTACTAGAAAATGAAACCACACACTTTGTTTTTCTGCTCTTTTTCTTTGTTTTCCACTAGTTTCACTTTTGTAGGTGATCTATGTATGTACTTGTATGAGGGTAAAAGGGAGATGGCTAGAAAATGCCATGCCCAGGTGCCGATAGCAACGAAATAAAATTTTGGCACTTTTGACCAAGAAGAGGAAAGATAGCGAAAATTGCTAACCGGGCAACCGGCAAATGGTCAGTGCGAGTGAGATAAACTTACACGAAAAAGTCAGGCGTGGGTTATGTATTTTATGTACATATATACATATGTATGTACATGCATACGCTGTGGGTTAGAAACAACCAACTGCTAACTCAACCAAACGGAATTTTTTGGCACAACAAGAATTCTGTATGCATATATGTACATACATATATAGGTATATGAATCCCGTTAGAGGAACGGTTATGAAAAATTATATGAAAATATAACGGCACTTACATGGAACTTTTTGGGTTTTTTGTACTCATCTTTTTGGGGGTTGGGGTACAGTCCCACGTTGGCTCGAACTCCTGGCCGAATTTGGTACTCGCTATATGTTCCGGCTATAGGTGGCTCCACCGGTGATTATGGAATACCGGCTACAGGTGACTCCACCGGTTTTTTGCTAGTAGTGTCGGCGTGCCGGCTATAGGTGACTCCACCGGTATTTGTTGTTGTTTTTCTATGTCCCACGTTGGGCAGCAGCAGCTTTGCAGAAAATGTTCCTTTTTTTTGATTTTTACACTCGCGAATTTTATTTACTTTTAATACTTTAAAACGATTTTAAATAAGCTTACTAATTCACTTGTTGCTGCTGCCTATCTGCTGCCGTTCGTTTTAGTGGTTGAAAATGCAATGACATTCAATGTCAAAGTCTACCAAACGCAGAGTTGCGTTGCGGTTGTTTTCCTTCGAAGTTAGTGACGCGCGTTGCCAACTAAATTTCGGATTAATGGGGGTGTTCACGTGCCGTCAAATTCGGCTTGTAAGGACCATGTTCAATATTGAGGGAAATCTGAATGGAAGTGAAGGGAATTCCACTTGGTTTGTATTTGTTGGTAAATACAAATGAATAGACGATGGCAATGATTAAAACACCGAGTTTAATTGGCAACTTACACTAACAATGATTTGGTTTATTTCAATGAGTACTTCAATGTACATGTAATGTTCTTATGAACTGAATATTAGATATATTAATGGATAGAAAATGGAATATGTTTAGTTACATGAAGGTCGGTATTAATTACCGCGACCAAGTTTATAAGCAAATTCCAATGAAATTCAATTTCTTAATTGCAAATTAATTAATGAATGGATATTATTCACGTTATACTTCATTAATTACGTTATGAATAGATGAAAATGAAAGAAAAGGAATATTTATCACCGCGCACTGCAATCGTAGATAAAGCTAGATTTTGAACGTCCCGCGTTGATTGTAGTTACCTCGGTTGATTGAAGAAAATGTAAAGAAGGAAGAATTGATGTGCGCTCAGCGCTTTTATAGTGTTCGCAACACTGGAAGTTCGAAGGAACGCAGGGATGCTTCCTTTGACAGTCATGTCGGGAGACATGACGAACTTTTGCGAACGCAGTGCAGGGATGCATTACGACTTGAGGATCGCAGCAGTGCGTTCCATTTAAGCGACGAGAGTCACTTAAACACATATGTATAATTGAATTTTTGTTAAAATTTTAATTTAAAAACTTGAAGTTTGAAGCAAGCAAAATAAATTAAAAATGAAGTAAAGTGGGGCTAAAGTCATTTTCGTGGGGATTAATTCCTTTTTTTCGTGGGGATTCTTACATTGGTGGGGATTCATTTCGATTGGTGGGGATAAAATCATTTCCGTGGGGCTTAATTAATTTTTTTTTCGTGGGGATTCTGTCATTTTTGGTGGGGAAAGATTCAATGAGACTTTGGTGGGGCCTAAGTCATTTTGCCCGGTGGGGGCTAATTCATACACCCTTTTTGGAAATATTGGGGCGCGGCTTGATTTGTTGCCCAGGGCGCCTTACGAGGTAAATCCGACCCTGCATATTGATCAAAGATAATCATTAAAACTTGAGTACAATTTTTTGATCTTAATTTAATTTTAAACTTTGATTTAAATTATTTAAATCATGAATAATAATTATATCTCGATTTCAATATTTTTGATCGCGGATAATTATTATATTTGATTTTAATCGATGTTACTCAGTCATAATAATTATCTCTTGATTATTATTATTTTCCTCAGCCGTAATCATTATCCATGATTTGTATAAATTTTACTTCAATCATAATCATAATCGTCGATTTTTATCTTTTTTCTTGAAGAATAATCATTACCTTTGATTTTTATCAATTTTCCTCAAACATAATTATTATTTTTGATTTTTAAAATTTTCGCTCACGCATAATAATTATATTGTGATTTTTATTTTTTTTTACTCAGAAATAATAATTATAGCTTGATTTTTATTTGTATTGCTCATGATAAAACTCAAAACGTCATATCTCCTGAACTATGAGGAATTTCGGCTCGAAAACTTAATGTACCACTTTCCTTGAAGTGTTTAATTGTATCCATAAATCATTGAAAAATTCTCCATTAATGGGGGAAAATGGGTATGAAAATATGCATGTATTATGCTTTCTCATAAAATGGAAGGCACATTTAAAATCCGATCACATTTTGATGAAAATTTGCATAAGGGTACATTTTACCTATTAAGAAATTAAAAAGAGCATTCCATTTTAGTTTTTAGATGTATGATTAGTATGTATGTCGACCCATCCGGTAGTAATTACAGCTTGAAAAAAGCAATTACCGCTAAATTTTAAATATTTAAGCAATTTGACACGCCCACAATTGCTAGAAAAGGCAATTTCTAAAAGTGAGGCTGTGTCCGAATAGGTAAAATGTACCCTTATGCAAATTTTCATCAAAATGTGAGACGGTCGAATTTTAAATGGGCCTTCCATCTTATGAGAAGGCATAATACAAGTTAAGCTTTTGTCTATGGACAAAGGCTTTTTAAAAAGAGTCCCTCTATTACCTCGCGGTAAGTCAACGAGTGAATGTCACAACGATTCTGTAGCTGATCAAAAACTAAACTCTTTATTTTCAATTTGGTCTTACTTATAGTGTTTACATTATTTACTTAAGAACTAAGTTCAGCTTTGAAATTGCAAAGATGTATGTTGAAATGGCTTGGCCTTGGAATGAAGATATCGATTTCCTATTAATGGAAAATTCCATCAATAACGGAAAGAGCATATTATAAACAAAAGACAGTTTTGTTATTCTAAGGCCGCGTTTCGACTCAATTAAAAGACGGTTTGTTATTCTATAACTCGCGGAATGAAGAATCCAAATTTTGTTTACAGTTACCATAAGGTTGATGTGTGGAGGCTGCCGTTAACTCCCCCCTCCCTAAGATGAATCGTCCCGGATTCATTGAATTCTTTTTTAAGTAGGGTATTTAATTTGTCCTGAATTTCAACATACAAATCCGCTTGAATCTTATGCGATCTTTCCTGTCGCTTTAAACTTAATTGCATTATTATCTTATAAACAACGAATGAACCAATTAAAAATGACATTAGGGTTATTAATGACATTGAAACTGGATTTTGAGTGAAACTATTATTAATTTTTTGTAACAAATGTGTATTTTTAAATTTTAAAGTTTCTTCATCTGAATCAATGAACTCTAGTATTTCATAATTTTTTAAATCGTTTGGTTTAAGAAATTTTACAATTTTTCCAGTTGGATTTTCGAATGTTTTATTGTCTATGTTTACAGATGTATCAAAAGTTACTAAATATGTGCCATTTACGTTGGTCTCATTAACTTTGTGTTTTCCTGAAATTAAAATAGCTCCGTCTTTTATTATATCTATTTGTTTATTTACTTCTTTAATTTTTGTACAATTTGCTGGTTTTTTGTTTAACAAATATATTAAGCAGGTTTCTTTAAAATCTTTTTTACAAAAAATATTGTTTATTTCAATTTTACATTTTTCAACAGACATAAATGTATTGTTACATAGTGCAACTTGATTTTCAATAATTAATTTACCATTAATTTGTGCAATTGGTCTAGTTTCAAATAACATGCAGGTATATTTGACAATAGGATATTTTATGTATAATATAATTAAATCTGATTTTTGTAAGATTTTAAACGTTGAAACATCCAAAAAATCAGTCAAAGTTAGTGTTTGCTTTCCATTTTGAATTATTTCTTTTGTTTCTTCTGTATGGAGTATATGTGAATTTAAAATTCCACCTTTTGCTAATGTGATAGTCTGTAAAACGTTTTGTAATTCATATATAATCATTTTTACTCTTTGTTGACGGATTATTTTTTCGTGTGAAGCTCCTGCAATATCATTTACTAAATTTGTTAATCGTTTTATTTCTTTAAACATTTGCGAATTTGTGGTATATTGCTCATTATTATTTTCTACTAAATCATTTATTTTGCTAGATATGGTTACAAAATCATCGTGGTCTGGAGTTCCTGAAATCCATTTCCACAATGTTCCTATTTCATTAATTCCTCTTTTAGTCCTAGTTTTCTGCAATTGCATTAGAGAAGATTCTATAATATTAAGTTCTGCCTCTACTTCTAAATAATCTGTTGTTGAATATGTGTGCTTTTGTTTTTCTTGCAAAAAATATGATTGTTCATTTTCGAACATCGTCCTATAGTAGGTTAGATTTGTGATGTGAAAAATGTTTCCAAAACTTTCGTACATTAGTGCTTCCCCATTTTGAATTAGCACATAGTCATCGCTGGTGTAATCTATTATGTCTGCTGTAGTTAAAGTAAGCAGTAATCCAAAAATAAAAATAGCCATAGCGTAAACCTAAAATATTATGTTTTAATATTATCCTTGTGAATTATTCTGTTTCTATTGTTAATAATTATCTTATTTCCCAAGTTTTCTTTAAATTGCTGTTTTCTATACCTAGGTTTTAACTTATTTCGCTCTCCTATAACTTTCTCATAAACTATTTGACCTGGATAAAATTCTTTACTGTTTCTATTTCTATTATGAAAACTAAGCATTTTGGTTTGTGCCATTTTTAATTTTTCTGGAATCACCTCATGATCCTTTTTATTGTAAAACACATCGACAGGTTTAAAATCTGTCACCGAGTGAATTGTTAAATTATACTGTTGAGCTGCTCTATACAGAGTCTCTAAATCGCTCATTAAATTATGTTCTTCCTTTATGCATCGGGCAATTTCGATTATGGTCGAGTGAACTCTTTCTATTTGACCGTTACTAGAGCTATGTCTAGGGTCGCAGAATCTTATTTCAATATTCAGTCTCTGCATCAAGGCTTTGAATTGAGGTGTGGTAAAACTTGGTTCGTTATCTATTGTAATGCATTTTGCTTCTGGGAATGTCTGAAAAATGTCCAGGATTTTCTCTTCTATATTAATCTTATCCTCTATATTTTTTATAACTAAAAACTTAGAATATGCATCAACGCAGGTTATAAATTTAAGGAGCTGTTCACCTTCCTTTCTTGGAATAGGAACCTCACTTATAGGAATCAATTTCGGGTGGCGGTCATATTTGTTTTTATTGCAAATTAAACAATTCCTAATATATTCTTTAAATTGTTTTTGCATTTCAGGCCAGTGGTAAAGTTTCTGAATTTGTTTTATATTTTCGGTAAAGCTTCGGTGTGCCCTATTGTGTGTTTCCTCTATTATACTTGCCTGATCCCCCCTATTAATCACGTCCATTGGAAATGATCTTGTGTACAAGAATTTGTTACTGAAAGTCTCCTTAATTTTTTGCTGGATTTCATACAAATCTTCCACTGTGCAATGAATTGCCAAATTTGGTTGAATAAACTCCTTAAATATTGTTAACAAATTATCAACTGTATCAAACTCAATTAAATGTCTTGTTTTTCCAAAGCTAGTCACAGGCTCATGTATTGTGAATCTGTTTTTAATAAGAACTATTTGCTGTTTAAATTGATTGAGTGGTCTTGTTGTCTCCTTGATAATAGAGTTTTCGTCACTCTCAGCAGAATGTATGGATTGATTATCCTCTGAATCATCCGTTATATTATTCACCTCTATTCGTGATAATGCATCTGCCACAACATTCGTTTTTCCTGGTTGGTATACGGACTTTGGTGCGAATTCCTCAATGAAGGCATGCCACCTCTTCATTTTAGAATTGGGATTACGAGTTGACATTGCAAATGTCAATGGTTGGTGATCTGTATGAATTTCGTGGTTAGTTACCCCGTATAAATAGTTTCGAAGGTTTTTTAACGCCCACACGATGGCGTACAATTCCTTTTCATTTGTAGCGTAATTTCTTTCTGTTTTATTTAAAGTCTTTGACACGAAAGTAATTGGTCTATTTTCTTGTGAAAGTACAGCGCCCATTGCGAAATTAGACGCATCTGTAGTTAACACTAATTTTTTTGAATAATCTGGTTGCACCAACTCCATTTCCGCAGCCAAATGTTTTTTTAATTCCCTAAATGCAATTTTTGCGTCTTCATCTAACTCTATTGCTACTTTTTTTGGCATGTTCTTGGAAACCCTACCGTTTTCAGCTGACAAATACTTTGTCAAAGGCTTTGCTATCGCAGCGTAGTCTTTTATAAATTTGCGATAATACCCAGTGATACCCAGAAAACCTCTCATTTGGCGTAAATTCTTAGGTTCGGGATAATTTGATATTAACTCGATCTTTTTTGGATCGGTTTTAATAATATTCTGAGCAACAATATAGCCCAAGAATTCTATTTCTGTTTTGAAAAATTTTGACTTCTCAATTGAAATTTTCATATTTGCAGATCTCAATATTTCAATTATGGTTTCCAAGTCCTTCAGATGTTGTCCCAGATCTTCTGAGAAAATTATTATATCATCTAAATAGACGTGGCATATTTTCCCTATATGCTCCCGTAAAATGTCATCCATTGCTCTCTGAAAAATTCTGGGAGCGTTTTTTAGACCAAAAGGCATACGCAAAAATTCGCATTTTCCGTTGTTAACAGAAAAAGCTGTCTTCTCTATTTCATTATTTGACATCAAAAGCTGATGGAAACCGGATTCCAAGTCTATGCTTGAAAAGAACTTCGATTTTCCTAAATTTGCCAAAATTATATTTGTATCCGGAATAGGATAACGATCCGAAACAGTATGTTCGTTTAACTTTTTGTAATCTATCACCATTCTAAGCTTAACGAGGATGGCTCTCGTTTGTACCCTTTTTTGGTACCACCCAAATCGGCGAATTATAGGGGCTTTTGCTAGGCCTTATAATTTTTTCAATTAACATCCTTTCTATTTCCTTGTTAACAAATGAGCTTACAGAATGGGGATATGGGTATTGACGGCTCCATATTGGATCATCTTTTGCCGTTCTTATTTCCGCCCTTACATCTGTTCTAAATGGAAAACTTGTATCAATATCAAATGGCCTATTTTATTTTTTACGTATTTTTTGTAGCTTGACAGTTCCTCATTGTCACTTTCACTATCTCTGTCATTGATACGTTCTTCAACCTCCATTTCTGAACCATTTTCATTCAGCATTGAATAATTGTCCTCAATATTGCGCTTTAGGATTTTCGTATCCCAAAGAAAAATATTTATTCGTCAATATATTACCGGTAAATTCTTCGGTTGGCGTCTTAGGATTGTTGCATCCCAAGGATTTTAAATTTTCACTTTTAATAGGCGTTTTTGCCTTTTTTAATTTTTCAATTTTATCTTCTTTTATTTTGCCGGTAAAAACTTCGGCTGGCGTCTTAGGATTTTTATATCCCAAGAGGTTTAAATTCCTATTTCTTTCCCGTTGAAAGTTAATATTAATGCTTTTTTCAGTTTTTTTCTCTCCATTGCCAACTTTGTAAATTATTTTTCCGTTGCGCAAATCAATGCGCGCTTCAGTATTTTTTAAAAATTTATACCTCAGGAGCAGATCTGATTCTAAATTATCTATTTCGTAGAAAATTTGTCTTACTCCAAATAAATTAATAATGTGGTAATATTTTATGATCGAATAGCCGTTCACTGTTCTAATTCTTTTGTAAATGGCTAATTAATTCTTATCTTCTGAAACTCCTGTCTTTATATAACAAGAGGT
This sequence comes from Sphenella marginata, assembly GCA_951509765.1. Classification (NCBI taxonomy): domain Eukaryota; kingdom Metazoa; phylum Arthropoda; class Insecta; order Diptera; family Tephritidae; genus Sphenella; species Sphenella marginata. Next base: position 55,819,819 of record OX608079.1, on the reverse strand, counting down.
AGCTCCGGTGTCAATAAGAGCTTTTAACTTCCTACTTAATCTTCCGTCATAGACATGGATGTAGGGGAGTGTGTCCCCTCCTCTAAAAAATGATTCTCTCGAATGTTGTTTATTCGTTGTGTTTTTTCTTGTGGGCGGAAGCTGTGGTTACTGTCTCTTGAGCGTTTCGGAGCATGAGCGTCTCGAGTTTGAAAACTCGAATTTGGTTGAGCTCTGTTAAGGTTAAAATTTGGTGCAGTCATTTGTGGTTTTTCACCAGAAAAATTACCAGTTTGTAATTTTTATTGTAAAGTCTGGAGACAGATGGGTCAACATCCATTGGCTCCACCTTTTGTTGGTTTATCCTTGAAGGGAAACCCAAATCACTTGTTTTGGGACCTTTTCTTATCCCTGAAGGAAACCGTAAATTATTTGTTATGGGGTTTGGTCTTATCTTTGTGTTGTCATTCGCGAAACTCTGAGCGAACCGAGCTCTTTGATTATTCGACTCTAATTCCTGAGCCCTAGCTAATGCATCTGGAAGATCTTGGGGACTTAAAGAGAAGATTATGTCCCTCAACGGAGCATTCAATCCCGTAATAAATATGCGGAGGGCATGATCCCTATTTTTCTTGTTCAATTGTTTGGTAATTTCCGCATCACCACCATGCGTCATGATTGTTTTATTTATAATTAACGACAACTTCTTGTTGACCAGGTTATAATACTCTACAACCGACATTTGACCCTGGCGAATTACACTTAATTCTTGCTCAATAATATGTATTGGGCGTTTATCTGAATATGCAAAATCGAGCCTCGCGATTATTGCATCGAAGTTTAGCACGGTACCGTGGTTAGTTAGAGTGTCATTAGCATCGTGAGTAATTTTGTTTCGCATGATTGTGAGTGCCGCAAAGTATTTTTTACTTTGCCTTTTATATAGGCTCATCGCATTATGAGCTGCTTCCCTCCAACTAACATATGCGTTAATTTTCCCTGGAAATTCAGGCAAGGACTTTATTACCTCTAAGGACTCCTGACATTGGATACTTTCGTCTATTACTTCCTTTGAGTAATCTGTGGCCCTGCAAGTATTCACTTCTATTTCTGAACGTAATTTCAGAATTTCCTGACGCAGGCCAATTGTGGCGTCTGCGATTAGTCGCGAAATCAAATGCACACTAAGTGCGTCTGTCATTTTTACAGTTTTACTAACTGATAATTTTGCGAACTGATTTCCTAAATCAGAAAGGTCGATGTTCATGAATTGTTTAAGGTTCTTTCACCTTTAATAGCCTAACCCTTCTATATTTTTCTTTTTATTGTCAATTCTTTTTTTCGTTTTGTAATGCTTCCAAAATTTCTTCTAATTCATCTAGACTTGGGGAAAGATCCTGATCTAATGGGAATGGATCATTTCCTTGAAAATCCAAAGTTTCTAAAATTTTATTAATTTCCTTTTCTATCTCTTCTTCTTCAAATTTTAAATCCTGGGAGCAATCTGGAGAACTTGTCATTTTTGTTCATAAAGATATCAATTACAGATTAAATTTTCATTTTAAATTTTTCTTACTTTTAATTACCGAACTAGGGTACTTCTACTTTTCCCTTTTTTTTCGTTTGTACTAAAAATTTTAAGGATCGGAGTACTTGATATTTTCCTCCTTCGATGATCCTTAAACCGCGAGTCCCTGCTCGGGCGCCATTTAAGCTTTTGTCTATGGACAAAGGCTTTTTAAAAAGAGTCCCTCTATTACCTCGCGGTAAGTCAGGCCCGTGCGCACGGCGGGGGGTTTGGGGGTTAAACCCCCCCCCCATGGCCAAATCTAAGTTGTAATGATTTTACAAAAATTTTCAAAATACAGTTTATAAATCTTGTATTGAATCTTGACTAATAATTTTTGACAAAATTAGTTAAAATAATTTTACGGAAGAAGAAATTGGTGAAAGTTGCAAAGAATAAGGTTGGCCAATACATAAGTCTAGCACTTTGAATTGCACTTGGAGCTTTCCGAAATTACAAAGTTGTGTAGCGTATGAACATTTTTTAAAAAATTTTACTGATGTAAACAGTGAGCAGTTTCAATTAACAGAGCGAATGAACTGCAAGGCTCAATTATATGAAAGATTTCGAGTGTTTTCTTACCCTTTTTGTTGTAGGCGTAAAGACAATTGTGAGAAAATGAACGTTGGAGAGCAGATGAGCGACAACGTTCAATTATTTGAATGTTTTCAAACATTTTCTGAGGTTTTTTTTATTTTACCTAACAGAAGATAAAGATCGCATTTTTAATGGACGTTTATCAATAGTCTGTGGAAAATAAACATAGCATATTTTCCGAATAGTGTCAATAAAACTTCATAAACCTTATGTTTTATTATTTATAATAATAATAATAATAATAATAACTAGTACGTAACGCCCGATAATCGGGTGGGTTTTTTTTTTAGAAAAAAATTAAAGCAAACTTTGAACGCTAATATCTTATGAACAAATTAACCAATTGAAATTTTTGTAATTTTGTGCAAACATGCTCATGATAAGCTTTCATTTGATACACATTTCATTTATGTACGTATTGTAGTTTAGTCTAGCTAAGCGCCTTGTTTTAGAATAATACTATAGATTCCCAACGGATTATCCACCATATCCCGCCCGACCGGCGCGAGGGGCGCATCCGCATGACGCGCGGATTGTCGAGATCTAAAACTGCTCAGCTACAGAGAAAACCTCATCAGCTAAGTACGGTAGATAAAAAATAGATGACACAATTAATAAATAATTAGTTGACAGCGAATAGTTATTGTAAAGAATAAAGATAAGAATCAAAAGATATGAAAGCAAATTGTTGCTATGTATTTAGGATAGAAAGAATTGACATTTTTATTCTGCATAGTGAGTCTATATCAAACGTACCAGAATGAGAGTTATAATTTTGACACAAACAACGAAAAGGCTGATTTAATTCAAAATTAGTTCGGCACTGTTTCAAGATAAGTGGTTTAAAATGTCTTGATGAACGAGAAGGTACTTTGAAGTTCACTTCGCTCAAAAGAAACGGGCTTGTGATTGAACCATTTAGTAATTTAATCATGAAAACAATTCCAAGCATTTCCCTCCGACTAGAAAGGCTGTGAACATTAATTAGTTTTAAGCGACTCGTATACGATAGCAAATTATACAAGGGATCCCAGTGAAGATCTCTTAAGGCAAATAGTAAAAATTGTTTTTGAACTGATTCCAAGCGATCCACGCGGACCTGGTAACGTGGGTTCCAATTATAAAACCGTATTTTAATGGCGTGAAAAGCTTTACATCGTCGGCATACATTAACATTTTCGAAAATTCTATTACTGTAGAAATATCATTTATAAACAATAAGAACAGAATCGGGCCCAGATGGCTTCCTTGAGGAACTCCTCAGGAGACATAAATAACATCGGATTCACAATTTTTAAACACTACTTTTTGTGATCTGTCACTAAGGTAAGAAGAGATCCAGCAATTGAGACCCGGCTCGAAACCCAACTGATCCAGTTTATGAATAAGTAACGAGTGACACACTTTATCGAAAGCTTTGCTGAAATCAGTATAAATAACGTCGGTGTGCAGATTTTTGCTAAAGCCATTTGAGACATGATTTGTAAATTCAAGTAAGTTTGTAACGGTGGACTTTCCCTTACAGAACCCGTGTTGACAGTCAGAAATCAAGGTAGAGGTAGGATTCGTAAGCTAAGATTGGTAACAATAGCTTCAAACACTTTTGGGATGGCAGACAGCTTTGCTATGCCACGATAGTTCTCTATAGAAGCCTTGCTTCCGCTTTTATGGAGCGGTAGAAGAAACGACTCTGTCCATGCTGTTGGAAAAACACCACACTTTAGTGACAGATTGAACAAATTGGTAAGGGGTTTGTAAATATTGTTAGCGCACTTCTTCAAGAAGCATGTAGGAATCCTATCAGGACCACATTTAAAAGATTCTTTCAAGGTTTTCAGATAAATAAGAACATCATTGGCGCATATAGTTGGACAGTTAATTAAATTGTTCCCATGTAGCTCATAGGGATAATTTAGAAAGTCAGAATTGGTGACGGCAGAATAGCTAGAAGTGAAAAATTGCGCAAAGAAATTATGACCCAAAAGAAATAAAAAACGACCCCAAATAAGCTTCAGAAAAACACCAATAAAAGGCTCCGAAAAGAGTCCAAAAACCCTCTGAATGGATGAATAAAAGAAAAGCACCAATTAAAAGGCTCCGAAAGGCGTCTGAAAAGGCTTCAAAAACCCTCAGAATGGAGGAATAAAAGGCTCCGCATTTCATTTAAAAAGAGTCAAAAAACGCTTCAAATTCATCGAAATCGGAATCGAAAGAAGCTTATTTGGAGAGTAAAGCTCTGAGAAATTAGCGTTTTATGGCTCCGAAAGGAGTCTTTTTTTGCATTTTTAGTTAGCTGGGATATGCCATCATATCACCAATTCTCTATCAAATACAGAAAAATGTGTACAACCAAAAAAATTTTCTGGGGTATAGTTTTAGGTATCAGAGTATGCAGTTTATTTAAATTTATGATGTATTGGTCTAGGTATCTGTTTCAGCAAATATGTTTATCTTAGTGAAAAATGTATGCGAATGTAAATCTAAATTAAAACCCCCCCATGGCTAATTCCTGCGCACGGCCCTGCGGTAAGTCAACGAGTGAATGTCACAACGATTCTGTTGCTGATCAAAAACTAAACTCTTTATTTTCAATTTGGTCTTACTTATAGTGTTTACATTATTTACTTAAGAACTAAGTTCAGGTTTGAAATTGCAAAGATGTATGTTGAAATGGCTTGGCCTTGGAATGAAGATATCGATTTCCTATTAATGGAAAATTCCATCAATAACGGAAAGAGCATATTATAAACAAAAGACAGTTTTGTTATTCTAAGGCCGCGTTTCGACTCAATTAAAAGACGGTTTGTTAGTCTATAACTCGCGGAATGAAGAATCCAAATTTTGTTACAGTTACCATAAGGTTGATGTGTGGAGGCTGCCGTTAACTTATAGGCATATTTTCATACCCATTTTCCCCCCTTAGTGAACAATTTGTTAATGATTTATGGATACAATTAAATACTTCAAGGAAGGGGGTACATATTTTTAAGTTTTCGAACCGAAATTCCTCATAGTACAGGAGATATGACGTTTTGAGTTTTATCATGAGCAATACAAATAAAAATCAAGCTATAATTACACTGGATCACAAATTCCAACTTTTTTCTGCACCAGAGACACCATAGTGAAATTCCTATGTAAAATCACCTCCTTATTCCGAAAATCAAGGTTATTTTTACTTGAATGGTACCGTTTTTGAAATATTTACAATTTACCGTTATTTCAAAAAACAAAAAAGATTGCTCCACTTAATCGTGTATATCTCAAGAACAAATTGAGCTATTCGAAAATGGTTTGAAAAATTTGAAAGCTCATAAAATTTACTATAATCAGTACATACAATACTTTTTGCTAGGTTCTGCAGATTCAAACATAGTGAACAATCGTTACGGATTTTTTAAATTTTTTTTGTAAAAATATAAAAAAATTTGTACTTTGCGAGGAAGCATCTCGAAAACTTTTTGTTTTTTTGCAGATATTTTTTCCCCCTCTAAGCTCTGTTTTATTACAAAAAAAACAAGCTATCAGTGAACAAAATCGATGAACTAATACAAAAGTTATAAGCATTCAAGTAAATATATCCATTTAATACTTAAGTGCCCTAAAAATAATAGCATATCGTTGGCTTAATATAGAAAAGGCGCATCTACATTTTTTTCGAAATCGCGTTTTTAATGTATTCTGGTAGACCACTGTCAAATACACCTCCCCTTAAAAAATTAGTGAGCTATGATCGCAAATAACGGATTTATAGTCATATAAAAAAAAACCCTAACTCATTCGAAGTTTTATTTAAAGAAAAAAGCCTGAAGTCATTTAAAGTTGAATTTAAAATAGACGCTAAGCTGTTCATTAAGAAAACAAAATTTTTCGCCAGACGGAATATGATGCGTTATACTGTAAAAATAAGCTGTGCAAAATTTCACTCGAATTGGAACTCGCTCGTTGCATTTGAAAATAATAAAACCATATGCACTCAGGGTGCATCAGATCATATAAAAAAATTGATAAACGTACACTTGGTTCACATTTATTACGTGAAAAAACGTGCAGATTACGATTCTGAAGACAACATTTAAAAAAAAAAGCTATAGGCTTTGAGATTTCGCAAAGTTATCGCTCCTTACAAAGTGAGAAAACGCCAATTTCGTATTATTCATATCCGATCAAAAAACTTTTCTCAAGGCCTTTTATTGGTCTAACAACCGCCATATAAATCTTTCCAATTTGGTTATGAGTTTAAGAGTTATTTGCAAATACATATCAAAAATCTGGCACAATTTCCATCAGCATCGTCATTTATTTGCATGTAGTATTGGAGATGAATCGAATGCAAAAAATAAATAGCCATATTTAAAAAATATTCTTCCAGGAGATTCCCACCATTTTTATGATAATTCACCTTATAAAACCAAATTTGTTTTCATTATAATAATATCTGCCTTGAAATATGAATTTTAGTTTTAATTATTTATTTATTTTACTTCAAACATGAAGTATTATATTAGTTTGTCCTCATTTTAACTTACAACAAAAAGCCCTAACTTTAATTTATTTTCAACAAAAATAATAACAAAAAGCCTTATCTCAAAAAACTTCAATGAAATTAATTATTCCAAACATGAATTTGTTACCTGTTTGAAATGTTTTTTGCATCTTCAGTTTTTAAGGTTTTATTCAGTTTTTTCCTTCTCCTGAAAAGTAACGAAAAGTGTAGATACGCCTTTTCTATATTAAGCCATCGATATGTACATATGGTTCTGTCTTAACTCTATGATCTTATTTTATAATTGAAAAAGTTATGTGTCTTGTTTTGACGCTTATTTAGATTAGGATCGGTTTCTCTTATGAGAAACCAACAGTAGTCGCCCATCATAGCGACATCCCAGAATCCTTGATACCGACTTTCAATCACTTTCATTTGCTGGTGAAACCTTTCGCCATGCTCGTCACTTTCGTCGCCAAGATTTTGCGGGAAAAAATTTAAGTGGGAGTGTAAGAAATGAATTTTTAAAGACATATTTACTCCTGAAAGAAAATAAAAAAGTAAATTAGATAAATACATAAGTGACACATTAGTATATAATTTTCTTAGGCTGGATTTATCTTTCAATTCAAATTTTTTGTTTATATTTTTCCCGTTCTTGTTTGTTCGGAACTAGACGATGAATTCAGATTTATGGCTATATATTCTCATGTAAATTTATGTAATATATAATTTATTATAATATGTTTTTTTATTTACCCATTTCCGCATAGTTTTTGATTAAGTCGTTCACTATCATCTCGTAGTTAGGACTTCTGTGTTTGCCTAAAAAAGAAGTAACGACGTTTTCAAAAGAATCCCACGCTGCTGCCTCAACTGGTGACAATAGTTCTTTGAAATGGTTATTGGTCATCATTTTCCTTATTTGCGGTCCCACAAAAATGCCTTCCTTTATTTTTGCTTCTGAAATCTCTGGAAAGATTGTCTTCAAATGATGAAAAGCTTCGCCTTCTTTGTCCAAAGCCTTCACAAAGTTTTTGATAAGGCCGAGCTGGATGTGGAGCGGAGGTAGAATTATTTTTTCCTTCTTTATAAGTGGAGAGTATTTTATGTTATCTACCCCAACTTGAAACTCGATTCGTTCTGGCCAATCCTTTATGATGTAGTGGTCTTGACGAGCTCGGCTATCCCATTTGCATAGAAAGCAACAGTATTTTGTGTATCCACTTTGTAGACCACATAGCATTCCAACGACTTTAAGATCGGCACATATTTTCCAATCATGTTCTTCGTATTTGATTAACTTGAGCAATTTTTGCATTATCTCATATGTTTCCTTCGTATTTACTGCATGCGCGATCGGGATAGATGGCTTTTGGTTGCCAATATGCAATAATACGGCCTTTAAACCTAATTTATTGCCGTCTATGAACAATCGCCACTCTTTTGAATCATATGGTTCACCAAATTGTTTGAATATACCAGCAATGTCTTTGCAGTAACGAACACTGTCCTCCTTCGTATACTACTTGGAAAATTCTTCGTGACGAGTTCTATAATATGTTACCTTAACATCGGATGAAACAAATTTAAATTGTTGCATTCGAGAGGCGTGTAGTTCGGCCTTTTCCTTTGACAATTCCGAATCCCTTATCCAATCATTGAGTTGTGCTTGTGACAAAGAATTTCTTTCGTTTTCCGTTTGAAATCCAGTACAACATGATGCCGCGTAATCAGATACTACTGTTGACAATAAAACTGGAGCCGGAACTAAAGTTAAATTTGATTCTGGCAATGTCGCTTCTGTTGAAATTAGTTCTGGTAATGACACTGTAGATACGCTCGCATAGGTTACTTTCCTGGACTTTCCAACCCCAAGTACTTTTGTAGTACAAATGTAGCAGTCCGTTGAATGGCAACTTGGTTCCCTCCACTTCATTGGTGTAATAAATTTCACACGTCGCCTAAATAGATAGTTTCAGAAATTAGTCAGCTATGCATTAAAAGGGAACAAATTCCAAATTTTTACAACGTACCTTTTTGTTCCGGTTTCCGAAGAAATCAATTCGACTCGGCATGTGGTGCACACAGTGTTCGGCGTCCATGGTTTTTCATTGTTTTTAGGCTCAATTCCAAAACACTTATAGTATGTAACTTTCAAAGGATTTGAAAACACACGTCTCATACTTTTAACAATAAATTGACCGCAGATGAAACAGAACATATCTGGATCATTTGTACACTCAAACTCTCGCGCCCTTTTATTCTTGTTTTATTTTTAAGTAAATGACGGGTTATAAACTGCAATTATAAACTGAACAGTATCCGGCGAGCCTTGTAGATATTATGAAGGAACAAGGCGCATTTACTCTTATTTATACTTAGATCCAGTAAAAATTCAAGCCTACCTAAACAAAAAGGTTCCCTAGTTCTACAAAGAAAACACTACCTGCCTCAAAAATATGCTCTTGTTTAAAATGTACCTAAGTTTGAGAAAACGACACTAACAGCTTTTTGTATCTAATAACTTTTCGAAAATCTACCTGCTAACTAACTGATATACGAATACTAACACACATGTACCAGTAGGGTACTTAAGCATTAAATGGTTATATTTACTTGAATGCTTATAACTTTTGTATTAGTTCATCGATTTTGTTGACTGATAGCTTGTTTTTTTTGTAATAAAACAGAGCTTAGAGGGGGGAAAAATATCTGCAAAAAAACAAAAAGTTTTCGAGATGCTTCCTCGCAAAGTACAATTTTTTTTATATTTTTACAAAAAAATTTTTAAAAAACCCTAATGATTGTTCACTATGTTTGAATCTGCAGGACCTAGCAAAAAGTGTTGTATGTACTGATTATAGTAAATTTTATAAGCTTTCAAATTTTTCAAACCGTTTTCGAATAGCTCAATTTGTTCTTGAGATATACACGATTAAGTGGAGCCATCTTTTTTGTTTTTTGAAATAACGGTAAGTTGTAAATATCTCAAAAACTGTACCATTCAAGTAAAAATAACCTTGATTTTCGGAATTAGGAGGTGATTTTACATAGGAATTTCACTATGACGGCTCTGGTGCATTTTGGCTGTAAACCAGTGTTATTATTTCTGAGTAAAAAAAATAAAAATCACAAGATAATTATTATGCGTGAGCGAAAATTTTAAAAATCAAAAATAATAATTATGTTTGAGAAAAATTTATAAAAATCAAATGTAGTGATTATTCCTGAAGAAAAAAGATAAAAATCAACGATAATGATTATTTATAAAAATCATGGATAATGATTACGGCTGAGGAAAATAATAAAAATCAAGAGATAATTATTATGATTGAGTAAAATCGATTGAAATCCAAATATAATAATTATCCGTGATCAAAAATATTAAAATCGAGATATAATTATTATTCATGATCTAAATAATTTAAATCAAAGTTTAATAATTACCGCCAATCGAAAAGATAAAACTCTACAAATAATAATTATTCCTCAATCAAAAAAATATTTATCAAACAATAATAATTAAATGCAGATTTTTATTATTGTACTCATAATGATTACCGTCCCGTTACTTTCTTTGGCTTACCGAACTTTGGAAAATGTTGAAGTATAATTGCCTTTTTCGATCGCCAATTCCTATCTGTAATATTATACCCCGCTGCGAACTTTGTCAGCTTATCGATAACCGTAACAAAAGATAGCTTCTTGAAATGAAAAATGTCTATATGTATTACTTCATTTTTTTCCCTTGGTGTTTCTGTTAACTGAAATTTCGGTTTGATAGCATCTCTATCGTATTTAATTTGTTGACATTTTTCACAATCTATATATTAATAGGCTAACATTTTTTCCATACAATCAATTGCCAGAGTGTATCTCATAAAAAAAATGCATAACTCCAATTATTATATATTTTGATATGTTTTCATGGGCCAGGAGCTTTGCATAGGCATATTATATTTAACAAAAATGATTCATTAATTTGTAATAATTCATCAAAGTTTTCACCAAAACCCAAAGCTGTTAAGTACAGTATCTGACTGTTTTGTTGTACATACAGCAGTGGCGCAGGTGGTGAGCGTGCCGGCTATGATGCGTGCGTTCGTAGGTTCAACGACGTGTTCAGGGCAGATTAAGTTTTTTTTTTTTTTTTTTACTAAATTGAATTTGCCTTAAAATATACGAACACTTTTTATTATATTTTTTTTTTTAAATTTATTATATTTGTAATCCAATATTTTTCTGTTTATTATGTTTATGACATCTATCTTGGAGTGAAAAACCCAAATTTTTTGAAAAACTATAAAAAATTATTCCAATTTATCAATTTATATTTTTTAGGAAATATATCATATTTAATATGGAAAAAGTAAAAACACAGTTTGTAGCTTCTTCAATTTTATATTTACGAAATAATTAGAAATCGCGTTAAATTTCCTAAAGACATCAACTATTTTCTTCCTACAAATTTTTATTTGTAAAAGAGTCGACATATAACCCAATATTTCAATATTTTTCTGTTTATGACATCTATTTTCGAGTGAAAAAACCAATTTTTTTTAAAAAAAGCTAAAAAATTATTTCAATTTATCAATATATATTTTTTAAGAAATATATCAAATTTAATATACAAAAAGTAAAAACACAGTTTGTAGCTTCTTCAATTTTATATTTACGAAATAATTAGAAATCGCGTTAATTTTCCTAAAGACATCAACTATTTTCTTCCTAAAAATTTTTATTTGTAAAAGAGTAGACATATAACCCAATATTTCAATATTTTTCTGTTTATGACATCTATCTTCGAGTGAAAAAACCAATTTTTTTGAAAAAAAAGCTAAACAATTATTTCAATTTATCAATATATATTTTTTAAGAAATATATCATATTTAATATACAAAAAGTAAAAACACAGTTCGTAGCTTCTTCAATTTTATATTTACGAAATAATTAGAAATCGCGTTAAATTTCCTAAAGACATCAACTATTTTCTTGATCGCAAATAACGGATTTATAGTCATATAAAAAAAAACCCTAACTCATTCGAAGTTTTATTTAAAGAAAAAAGCCTGAAGTCATTTAAAGTTGAATTTAAAATAGACGCTAAGCTGTTCATTAAGAAAACAAAATTTTTCGCCAGACGGAATATGATGCGTTATACTGTAAAAATAAGCTGTGCAAAATTTCACTCGAATTGGAACTCGCTCGTTGCATTTGAAAATAATAAAACCATATGCACTCAGGGTGCATCAGATCATATAAAAAAATTGATAAACGTACACTTGGTTCACATTTATTACGTGAAAAAACGTGCAGATTACGATTCTGAAGACAACATTTAAAAAAAAAAGCTATAGGCTTTGAGATTTCGCAAAGTTATCGCTCCTTACAAAGTGAGAAAACGCCAATTTCGTATTATTCATATCCGATCAAAAAACTTTTCTCAAGGCCTTTTATTGGTCTAACAACCGCCATATAAATCTTTCCAATTTGGTTATGAGTTTAAGAGTTATTTGCAAATACATATCAAAAATCTGGCACAATTTCCATCAGCATCGTCATTTATTTGCATGTAGTATTGGAGATGAATCGAATGCAAAAAATAAATAGCCATATTTAAAAAATATTCTTCCAGGAGATTCCCACCATTTTTATGATAATTCACCTTATAAAACCAAATTTGTTTTCATTATAATAATATCTGCCTTGAAATATGAATTTTAGTTTTAATTATTTATTTATTTTACTTCAAACATGAAGTATTATATTAGTTTGTCCTCATTTTAACTTACAACAAAAAGCCCTAACTTTAATTTATTTTCAACAAAAATAATAACAAAAAGCCTTATCTCAAAAAACTTCAATGAAATTAATTATTCCAAACATGAATTTGTTACCTGTTTGAAATGTTTTTTGCATCTTCAGTTTTTAAGGTTTTATTCAGTTTTTTCCTTCTCCTGAAAAGTAACGAAAAGTGTAGATACGCCTTTTCTATATTAAGCCATCGATATGTACATATGGTTCTGTCTTAACTCTATGATCTTATTTTATAATTGAAAAAGTTATGTGTCTTGTTTTGACGCTTATTTAGATTAGGATCGGTTTCTCTTATGAGAAACCAACAGTAGTCGCCCATCATAGCGACATCCCAGAATCCTTGATACCGACTTTCAATCACTTTCATTTGCTGGTGAAACCTTTCGCCATGCTCGTCACTTTCGTCGCCAAGATTTTGCGGGAAAAAATTTAAGTGGGAGTGTAAGAAATGAATTTTTAAAGACATATTTACTCCTGAAAGAAAATAAAAAAGTAAATTAGATAAATACATAAGTGACACATTAGTATATAATTTTCTTAGGCTGGATTTATCTTTCAATTCAAATTTTTTGTTTATATTTTTCCCGTTCTTGTTTGTTCGGAACTAGACGATGAATTCAGATTTATGGCTATATATTCTCATGTAAATTTATGTAATATATAATTTATTATAATATGTTTTTTTATTTACCCATTTCCGCATAGTTTTTGATTAAGTCGTTCACTATCATCTCGTAGTTAGGACTTCTGTGTTTGCCTAAAAAAGAAGTAACGACGTTTTCAAAAGAATCCCACGCTGCTGCCTCAACTGGTGACAATAGTTCTTTGAAATGGTTATTGGTCATCATTTTCCTTATTTGCGGTCCCACAAAAATGCCTTCCTTTATTTTTGCTTCTGAAATCTCTGGAAAGATTGTCTTCAAATGATGAAAAGCTTCGCCTTCTTTGTCCAAAGCCTTCACAAAGTTTTTGATAAGGCCGAGCTGGATGTGGAGCGGAGGTAGAATTATTTTTTCCTTCTTTATAAGTGGAGAGTACTTTATGTTATCTACCCCAACTTGAAACTCGATTCGTTCTGGCCAATCCTTTATGATGTAGTGGTCTTGACGAGCTCGGCTATCCCATTTGCATAGAAAGCAACAGTATTTTGTGTATCCACTTTGTAGACCACATAGCATTCCAACGACTTTAAGATCGGCACATATTTTCCAATCATGTTCTTCGTATTTGATTAACTTGAGCAATTTTTGCATTATCTCATATGTTTCCTTCGTATTTACTGCATGCGCGATCGGGATAGATGGCTTTTGGTTGCCAATATGCAATAATACGGCCTTTAAACCTAATTTATTGCCGTCTATGAACAATCGCCACTCTTTTGAATCATATGGTTCACCAAATTGTTTGAATATACCAGCAATGTCTTTGCAGTAACGAACACTGTCCTCCTTCGTATACTACTTGGAAAATTCTTCGTGACGAGTTCTATAATATGTTACCTTAACATCGGATGAAACAAATTTAAATTGTTGCATTCGAGAGGCGTGTAGTTCGGCCTTTTCCTTTGACAATTCCGAATCCCTTATCCAATCATTGAGTTGTGCTTGTGACAAAGAATTTCTTTCGTTTTCCGTTTGAAATCCAGTACAACATGATGCCGCGTAATCAGATACTACTGTTGACAATAAAACTGGAGCCGGAACTAAAGTTAAATTTGATTCTGGCAATGTCGCTTCTGTTGAAATTAGTTCTGGTAATGACACTGTAGATACGCTCGCATAGGTTACTTTCCTGGACTTTCCAACCCCAAGTACTTTTGTAGTACAAATGTAGCAGTCCGTTGAATGGCAACTTGGTTCCCTCCACTTCATTGGTGTAATAAATTTCACACGTCGCCTAAATAGATAGTTTCAGAAATTAGTCAGCTATGCATTAAAAGGGAACAAATTCCAAATTTTTACAACGTACCTTTTTGTTCCGGTTTCCGAAGAAATCAATTCGACTCGGCATGTGGTGCACACAGTGTTCGGCGTCCATGGTTTTTCATTGTTTTTAGGCTCAATTCCAAAACACTTATAGTATGTAACTTTCAAAGGATTTGAAAACACACGTCTCATACTTTTAACAATAAATTGACCGCAGATGAAACAGAACATATCTGGATCATTTGTACACTCAAACTCTCGCGCCCTTTTATTCTTGTTTTATTTTTAAGTAAATGACGGGTTATAAACTGCAATTATAAACTGAACAGTATCCGGCGAGCCTTGTAGATATTATGAAGGAACAAGGCGCATTTACTCTTATTTATACTTAGATCCAGTAAAAATTCAAGCCTACCTAAACAAAAAGGTTCCCTAGTTCTACAAAGAAAACACTACCTGCCTCAAAAATATGCTCTTGTTTAAAATGTACCTAAGTTTGAGAAAACGACACTAACAGCTTTTTGTATCTAATAACTTTTCGAAAATCTACCTGCTAACTAACTGATATACGAATACTAACACATATGTACCAGTAGGGTACTTAAGCATTAAATGGTTATATTTACTTGAATGCTTATAACTTTTGTATTAGTTCATCGATTTTGTTGACTGATAGCTTGTTTTTTTTGTAATAAAACAGAGCTTAGAGGGGGGAAAAATATCTGCAAAAAAACAAAAAGTTTTCGAGATGCTTCCTCGCAAAGTACAATTTTTTTTATATTTTTACAAAAAAATTTTTAAAAAACCCTAATGATTGTTCACTATGTTTGAATCTGCAGGACCTAGCAAAAAGTGTTGTATGTACTGATTATAGTAAATTTTATAAGCTTTCAAATTTTTCAAACCGTTTTCGAATAGCTCAATTTGTTCTTGAGATATACACGATTAAGTGGAGCCATCTTTTTTGTTTTTTGAAATAACGGTAAGTTGTAAATATCTCAAAAACTGTACCATTCAAGTAAAAATAACCTTGATTTTCGGAATTAGGAGGTGATTTTACATAGGAATTTCACTATGACGGCTCTGGTGCATTTTGGCTGTAAACCAGTGTTATTATTTCTGAGTAAAAAAAATAAAAATCACAAGATAATTATTATGCGTGAGCGAAAATTTTAAAAATCAAAAATAATAATTATGTTTGAGAAAAATTTATAAAAATCAAATGTAATGATTATTCCTGAAGAAAAAAGATAAAAATCAACGATAATGATTATTTATAAAAATCATGGATAATGATTACGGCTGAGGAAAATAATAAAAATCAAGAGATAATTATTATGATTGAGTAAAATCGATTGAAATCCAAATATAATAATTATCCGTGATCAAAAATATTAAAATCGAGATATAATTATTATTCATGATCTAAATAATTTAAATCAAAGTTTAATAATTACCGCCAATCGAAAAGATAAAACTCTACAAATAATAATTATTCCTCAATCAAAAAAATATTTATCAAACAATAATAATTAAATGCAGATTTTTATTATTGTACTCATAATGATTACCGTCCCGTTACTTTCTTTGGCTTACCGAACTTTGGAAAATGTTGAAGTATAATTGCCTTTTTCGATCGCCAATTCCTATCTGTAATATTATACCCCGCTGCGAACTTTGTCAGCTTATCGATAACCGTAACAAAAGATAGCTTCTTGAAATGAAAAATGTCTATATGTATTACTTCATTTTTTTCCCTTGGTGTTTCTGTTAACTGAAATTTCGGTTTGATAGCATCTCTATCGTATTTAATTTGTTGACATTTTTCACAATCTATATATTAATAGGCTAACATTTTTTCCATACAATCAATTGCCAGAGTGTATCTCATAAAAAAAATGCATAACTCCAATTATTATATATTTTGATATGTTTTCATGGGCCAGGAGCTTTGCATAGGCATATTATATTTAACAAAAATGATTCATTAATTTGTAATAATTCATCAAAGTTTTCACCAAAACCCAAAGCTGTTAAGTACAGTATCTGACTGTTTTGTTGTACATACAGCAGTGGCGCAGGTGGTGAGCGTGCCGGCTATGATGCGTGCGTTCGTAGGTTCAACGACGTGTTCAGGGCAGATTAAGTTTTTTTTTTTTTTTTTTACTAAATTGAATTTGCCTTAAAATATACGAACACTTTTTATTATATTTTTTTTTTTAAATTTATTATATTTGTAATCCAATATTTTTCTGTTTATTATGTTTATGACATCTATCTTGGAGTGAAAAACCCAAATTTTTTGAAAAACTATAAAAAATTATTCCAATTTATCAATTTATATTTTTTAGGAAATATATCATATTTAATATGGAAAAAGTAAAAACACAGTTTGTAGCTTCTTCAATTTTATATTTACGAAATAATTAGAAATCGCGTTAAATTTCCTAAAGACATCAACTATTTTCTTCCTACAAATTTTTATTTGTAAAAGAGTCGACATATAACCCAATATTTCAATATTTTTCTGTTTATGACATCTATTTTCGAGTGAAAAAACCAATTTTTTTTAAAAAAAGCTAAAAAATTATTTCAATTTATCAATATATATTTTTTAAGAAATATATCAAATTTAATATACAAAAAGTAAAAACACAGTTTGTAGCTTCTTCAATTTTATATTTACGAAATAATTAGAAATCGCGTTAATTTTCCTAAAGACATCAACTATTTTCTTCCTAAAAATTTTTATTTGTAAAAGAGTAGACATATAACCCAATATTTCAATATTTTTCTGTTTATGACATCTATCTTCGAGTGAAAAAACCAATTTTTTTGAAAAAAAAGCTAAACAATTATTTCAATTTATCAATATATATTTTTTAAGAAATATATCATATTTAATATACAAAAAGTAAAAACACAGTTCGTAGCTTCTTCAATTTTATATTTACGAAATAATTAGAAATCGCGTTAAATTTCCTAAAGACATCAACTATTTTCTTCCTAAAAATTTTTATTTGTAAAAGAGTCGACATATAACCCAATATTTCAATATTTTTCTGTTTATGACATCTATCTTCGAGTGAAAAAACCAATTTTTTTGAAAAAAAAAAAGCTAAACAATTATTTCAATTTATCAATATATATTTTTTAAGAAATATATCATATTTAATATACAAAAAGTAAAAACACAGTTTGTAGCTTCTTCAATTTTATATTTACGAAATAATTAGAAATCGCGTTAAATTTCCTAAAGACATCAACTATTTTCTTCCTAAAAATTTTTATTTGTAAAAGAGTCGACATATAACCCAATATTTCAATATTTTTCTGATTATGACATCTATTTTGGAGTGAAAAAACCAAATTTTTTTAAAAAAAAAAGCTAAAAACTTATTTCAATTTATCAATATATATTTTTTAAGAAATATATCATATTTAATATACAAAAAGTAAAAACACAGTTTGTAGCTTCTTCAATTTTATATTCATGTAATAGTTTGAAATCGCGTTAATTTTCCTAAAGACATCAACTATTTTCTTCCTAAAAATTTTTATTTGTAAAAGAGTCGACACATAATCGGAATCCTTACATATTTCCGAGTTGAATTTGACGAAAGAAACCAGAAAACCATCATATGTGTAAGTTGTAATATTCTCCCGCTAAACGGACTTCAAAAAATCCACAACTAAAGGAAAAATTGAGAAAACAGTCTGTATCACCAAAAAAAAAAAACACAATTTGGAAACCGGCTAATATTAAGGAGTTAACGGAATCTCAAAATGAACTTTCATTCGTTTCAATCCATATGGCCAATTTTGTTCGATATGGCATCATTCTATGTGACCATTATCTATATATTAATAGGCTAACATTTTTTCCATACAATCAATTGCCAGAGTGTATCTCATAAAAAAATGCATAACTCCAATTATTATATATTTTGATATGTTTTCATGGGCCAGGAGCTTTGCATAGGCATATTATATTTAACAAAAAATGCTTCATTAATTTTTAATAATTCATCAAAGTTTTCACCAAAACCCAAAGCTGTTAAGTACAGTATCTGACTGTTTTGTTGTACATACAGCAGTGGCGCAGGTGGTGAGCGTGCCGGCTATGATGCGTGCGTTCGTAGGTTCAACGACGTGTTCAGGGCAGGTTAAGTTTTTTTTTTTTTTTTTACTAAATTGAATTTGCCTTAAAATATACGAAAACTTTTTATTATATTTTTTTTTTTAAATTTATTATATTTGTAATCCAATATTTTTCTGTTTATTATGTTTATGACATCTATCTTGGAGTGAAAAACCCAAATTTTTTGAAAAAATATAAAAAATTATTCCAATTTATCAATTTATATTTTTTAGGAAATATATCATATTTAATATAGAAAAAGTAAAAACACAGTTTGTAGCTTCTTCAATTTTATATTTACGAAATAATTAGAAATCGCGGTAAATTTCCTAAAGACATCAACTATTTTCTTCCTAAAAATTTTATGACATCTATTTTCGAGTGAAAAAACCAATTTTTTTTAAAAAAAGCTAAAAAATTATTTCAATTTATCAATATATATTTTTTAAGAAATATATCATATTTAATATACAAAAAGTAAAAACACAGTTTGTAGCTTCTTCAATTTTATATTTACGAAATAATTAGAAATCGCGTTAATTTTCCTAAAGACATCAACTATTTTCTTCCTAAAAATTTTTATTTGTAAAAGAGTAGACATATAACCCAATATTTCAATATTTTTCTGTTTATGACATCTATCTTCGAGTGAAAAAACCAATTTTTTTGAAAAAAAAAGCTAAACAATTATTTCAATTTATCAATATATATTTTTTAAGAAATATATCATATTTAATATACAAAAAGTAAAAACACAGTTTGTAGCTTCTTCAATTTTATATTTACGAAATAATTAGAAATCGCGTTAAATTTCCTAAAGACATCAACTATTTTCTTCCTAAAAATTTTTATTTGTAAAAGAGTCGACATATAACCCAATATTTCAATATTTTTCTGTTTATGACATCTATCTTCGAGTGAAAAAACCAATTTTTTTGAAAAAAGAAAGCTAAACAATTATTTCAATTTATCAATATATATTTTTTAAGAAATATATCATATTTAATATACAAAAAGTAAAAACGCAGTTTGTAGCTTCTTCAATTTTATATTTACGAAATAATTAGAAATCGCGTTAAATTTCCTAAAGACATCAACTATTTTCTTCCTAAAAATTTTTATTTGTAAAAGAGTCGACATATAACCCAATATTTCCATATTTTTCTGATTATGACATCTATTTTGGAGTGAAAAAACCAAATTTTTTTAAAAAAAAAGGCTAAAAACTTATTTCAATTTATCAATATATATTTTTTAAGAAATATATCATATTTAATATACAAAAAGTAAAAACACAGTTTGTAGCTTCTTCAATTTTATAATCATGTAATAGTTTGAAATCGCGTTAATTTTCCTAAAGACATCAACTATTTTCTTCCTAAAAATTTTTATTTGTAAAAGAGTCGACATATAATCGGAATCCTTACATATTTCCGAGTTGAATTTGACGAAAGAAACCAGAAAACCATCATATGTGTAAGTTGTAATATTCTCCCGCTAAACGGACTTCAAAAAATCCACAACTAAAGGAAAAATTGAGAAAACAGTCTGTATCACCAAAAAAAAAAAAAACACAATTTGGAAACCGGCTAATATTAAGGAGTTAACGGAATCTCAAAATAAACTTTCATTCGTTTCAATCCATATGGCCAATTTTGTTCGATATGGCATCATTCTATGTGACCATTATCTATATATTAATAGGCTAACATTTTTTCCATACAATCAATTGCCAGAGTGTATCTCATAAAAAAAATGCATAACTCCAATTATTATATATTTTGATATGTTTTCATGGGCCAGGAGCTTTGCATAGGCATATTATATTTAACAAAAAATGCTTCATTAATTTGTAATAATTCATCAAAGTTTTCACCAAAACCCAAAGCTGTTAAGTAAGTACAGTATCTGACTGTTTTGTTGTACATACAGCAGTGGCGCAGGTGGTGAGCGTGCCGGCTATGATGCGTGCGTTCGTAGGTTCAACGACGTGTTCAGGGCAGATTAAGTTTTTTTTTTTTTTTTACTAAATTGAATTTGCCTTAAAATATACGAACACTTTTTATTATATTTTTTTTTTTAAATTTATTATATTTGTAATCCAATATTTTTCTGTTTATTATGTTTATGACATCTATCTTGGAGTGAAAAACCCAAATTTTTTGAAAAAATATAAAAAATTATTCCAATTTATCAATTTATATTTTTTAGGAAATATATCATATTTAATATGGAAAAAGTGAAAACACAGTTTGTAGCTTCTTCAATTTTATATTTACGAAATAATTAGAAATCGCGTTAAATTTCCTAAAGACATCAACTATTTTCTTCCTAAAATTTTTATTTGTAAAAGAATCGACATATAACCCAATATTTCAATATTTTTCTGTTTATGACATCTATTTTCGAGTGAAAAAACCAATTTTTTTAAAAAAAAACTAAAAAATTATTTCAATTTATCAATATATATTTTTTAAGAAATATATCATATTTAATATACAAAAAGTAAAAACACAGTTTGTAGCTTCTTCAATTTTATATTTACGAAATAATTAGAAATCGCGTTAATTTTCCTAAAGACATCAACTATTTTCTTCCTAAAAATTTTTATTTGTAAAAGAGTAGACATATAACCCAATATTTCAATATTTTTCTGTTTATGACATCTATCTTCGAGTGAAAAAACCAATTTTTTGAAAAAAAAGCTAAACAATTATTTCAATTTATCAATATATATTTTTTAAGAAATATATCATATTTAATATACAAAAAGTATAAACACAGTTTGTAGCTTCTTCAATTTTATATTTACGAAATAATTAGAATCGCGTTAAATTTCCTAAAGACATCAACTATTTTCTTCCTAAAAATTTTTATTTGTAAAAGAGTCGACATACATATAACCCAATATTTCAATATTTTTCTGATTATGACATCTATTTTGGAGTGAAAAAACCAAATTTTTTAAAAAAAAAAGCTAAAAACTTATTTCAATTTATCAATATATATTTTTTAAGAAATATATCATATTTAATATACAAAAAGTAAAAACACAGTTTGTAGTTTGAAATCTCGTTAATTTTCCTAAAGACATCAACTATTTTCTTCCTAAAAAATTTTATTTGTAAAAGAGTCGACATATAATCGGAATCCTTACATATTTCCGAGTTGAATTTGACGAAAGAAACCAGAAAACCATCATATGTGTAAGTTGTAATATTCTCCCGCTAAACGGACTTCAAAAATCCACAACTAAAGGAAAAATTGAGAAAACAGTCTGTATCACCAAAAAAAAAAAAACACAATTTGGAAAAAGGCTAATATTAAGGAGTTAACGGAATCTCAAAATGAACTTTCATTCGTTTCAATCCATATGGCCAATTTTGTTCGATATGGCATCATTCTATGTGACCATTATCTATATATTAATAGGCTAACATTTTTTCCATACAATCAATTGCCAGAGTGTATCTCATAAAAAAATGCATAACTCCAATTATTATATATTTTGATATGTTTTCATGGGCCAGGAGCTTTGCATAGGCATATTATATTTAACAAAAAATGCTTCATTAATTTTTAATAATTCATCAAAGTTTTCACCAAAACCCAAAGCTGTTAAGTACAGTATCTGACTGTTTTGTTGTACATACAGCAGTGGCCCAGGTGGTGAGCGTGCCGGCTATGATGCGTGCGTTCGTAGGTTCAACGACGTGTTCAGGGCAGGTTAAGTTTTTTTTTTTTTTTACTAAATTGAATTTGCCTTAAAATATACGAAAACTTTTTATTATATTTTTTTTTTTAAATTTATTATATTTGTAATCCAATATTTTTCTGTTTATTATGTTTATGACATCTATCTTGGAGTGAAAAACCCAAATTTTTTGAAAAAATATAAAAAATTATTCCAATTTATCAATTTATATTTTTTAGGAAATATATCATATTTAATATAGAAAAAGTAAAAACACAGTTTGTAGGTTCTTCAATTTTATATTTACGAAATAATTAGAAATCGCGTTAAATTTCCTAAAGACATCAACTATTTTCTTCCTAAAAATTTTATGACATCTATTTTCGAGTGAAAAAACCAATTTTTTTTAAAAAAAGCTAAAAAATTATTTCAATTTATCAATATATATTTTTTAAGAAATATATCATATTTAATATACAAAAAGTAAAAACACAGTTTGTAGCTTCTTCAATTTTATATTTACGAAATAATTAGAAATCGCGTTAATTTTCCTAAAGACATCAACTATTTTCTTCCTAAAAATTTTTATTTGTAAAAGAGTAGACATATAACCCAGTATTTCGATATTTTTCTGTTTATGACATCTATCTTCGAGTGAAAAAACCAATTTTTTTGAAAAAAAAAGCTAAACAATTATTTCAATTTATCAATATATATTTTTTAAGAAATATATCATATTTAATATACAGAAAGTAAAAACACAGTTTGTAGCTTCTTCAATTTTATATTTACGAAATAATTAGAAATCGCGTTAAATTTCCTAAAGACATCAACTATTTTCTTCCTAAAAATTTTTATTTGTAAAAGAGTCGACATATAACCCAATATTTCAATATTTTTCTGTTTATGACATCTATCTTCGAGTGAAAAAACCAATTTTTTTGAAAAAAGAAAGCTAAACAATTATTTCAATTTATCAATATATATTTTTTAAGAAATATATCATATTTAATATACAAAAAGTAAAAACGCAGTTTGTAGCTTCTTCAATTTTATATTTACGAAATAATTAGAAATCGCGTTAAATTTCCTAAAGACATCAACTATTTTCTTCCTAAAAATTTTTATTTGTAAAAGAGTCGACATATAACCCAATATTTCCATATTTTTCTGATTATGACATCTTTTTGGAGTGAAAAAACCAAATTTTTTAAAAAAAAAAAGCTAAAAACTTATTTCAATTTATCAATATATATTTTTTAAGAAATATATCATATTTAATATACAAAAAGTAAAAACACAGTTTGTAGCTTCTTCAATTTTATAATCATGTAATAGTTTGAAATCGCGTTAATTTTCCTAAAGACATCAACTATTTTCTTCCTAAAAATTTTTATTTGTAAAAGAGTCGACATATAATCGGAATCCTTACATATTTCCGAGTTGAATTTGACGAAAGAAACCAGAAAACCATCATATGTGTAAGTTGTAATATTCTCCCGCTAAACGGACTTCAAAAAATCCACAACTAAAGGAAAAATTGAGAAAACAGTCTGTATCACCAAAAAACACAATTTGGAAACCGGCTAATATTAAGGAGTAAACGGAATCTCAAAATGAACTTTCATTCGTTTCAATCCATATGGCCAATTTTGTTCGATATGGCATCATTCTATGTGACCATTATCTATATATTAATAGGCTAACATTTTTTCCATACAATCAATTGCCAGAGTGTATCTCATAAAAAAAATGCATAACTCCAATTATTATATATTTTGATATGTTTTCATGGGCCAGGAGCTTTGCATAGGCATATTATATTTAACAAAAAATGCTTCATTAATTTGTAATAATTCATCAAAGTTTTCACCAAAACCCAAAGCTGTTAAGTACAGTATCTGACTGTTTTGTTGTACATACAGCAGTGGCGCAGGTGGTGAGCGTGCCGGCTATGATGCGTGCGTTCGTAGGTTCAACGACGTGTTCAGGGCAGGTTCAGTTTTTTTTTTTTTTACTAAATTGAATTTGCCTTAAAATATACGAAAACTTTTTATTATATTTTTTTTTTTAAATTTGTTATATTTGTAATCCAATATTTTTCTGTTTATTATGTTTATGACATCTATCTTGGAGTGAAAAACCCAAATTTTTTGAAAAAATATAAAAAATTATTCCAATTTATCAATTTATATTTGTTAGGAAATATATCATATTTAATATGGAAAAAGTAAAAACACAGTTTGTAGCTTCTTCAATTTTATATTTACGAAATAATTAGAAATCGCGTTAAATTTCCTAAAGACATCAACTATTTTCTTCCTAAAAATTTTTATTTGTAAAAGAATCGACATATAACCCAATATTTCAATATTTTTCTGTTTATGACATCTATTTTCGAGTGAAAAAACCAATTTTTTTTAAAAAAAACTAAAAAATTATTTCAATTTATCAATATATATTTTTTAAGAAATATATCATATTTAATATACAAAAAGTAAAAACACAGTTTGTAGCTTCTTCAATTTTATATTTACGAAATAATTAGAAATCGCGTTAATTTTCCTAAAGACATCAACTATTTTCTTCCTAAAAATTTTTATTTGTAAAAGAGTAGACATATAACCCAATATTTCAATATTTTTCTGTTTATGACATCTATCTTCGAGTGAAAAAACCAATTTTTTTGAAAAAAAAAGCTAAACAATTATTTCAATTTATCAATATATATTTTTTAAGAAATATATCATATTTAATATACAAAAAGTAAAAACACAGTTTGTAGCTTCTTCAATTTTATATTTACGAAATAATTAGAAATCGCGTTAAATTTCCTAAAGACATCAACTATTTTCTTCCTAAAAATTTTTATTTGTAAAAGAGTCGACATACATATAACCCAATATTTCAATATTTTTCTGATTATGACATCTATTTTGGAGTGAAAAAACCAAATTTTTTAAAAAAAAAAAGCTAAAAACTTATTTCAATTTATCAATATATATTTTTTAAGAAATATATCATATTTAATATACAAAAAGTAAAAACACAGTTTGTAGTTTGAAATCGCGTTAATTTTCCTAAAGACATCAACTATTTTCTTCCTAAAAATTTTTATTTGTAAAAGAGTCGACATATAATCGGAATCCTTACATATTTCTGAGTTGAATTTGACGAAAGAAACCAGAAAACCATCATATGTGTAAGTTGTAATCAGACCTGTTAAATTTCCATTAACATTAATAATGATTAATATCTTTGGCCCTTTTAATTTTATTGATTAGTTCATTTTGTGATTATTAATTAGAAAGTATTAATTAATTAATTAATAAAATAATCAAAAATAATCATGATTAATGGCCATTGAAAAAATAATCAAAAATATTGAAAAAATGATCCATTACTTTTAATTAAAAACAATCAATCGATTAAAAACAATGAAGTAATTAAAAGTAATTAAGCAATTAAAATTAATCAAGGAATTAAAATTAATCAAACAATTAAAATTAATTTAACGATTAAATAATTAAATTTGATTATTTGATTATTTTCGATTATTTAATTAATTCCAATTATTTGATTATTTTCACTTATCATCATCCGAAATATAAACTTCAAATCTATGAAATGAATGAAATCTATGCATGGGAGTTGATTGCAGTGTATTCATTGGTATGTATGTTTTTCTATACATGTATTATCTGCGCGATGGCCATTCAATAACCATATACATAACAAATTATTTCCAGGCAATATTCTGCCTATTTTTCTTTTCTTCCCTGATTTTCGTTACGTTCTTCATATTTTTGTATTTATGTGTATATGTATTTCCATAATGGTACTGCATAGATCAGTAAACACCTTTGCAATGTACTATTTGCTTTATTGAATGTTATATTAAAATGAATGTTCTTTTTAAATGAAATTAATCAGAAATAATCATTTAATTACATTAATCAAATAATTAAAATAATCAAAAATAATTATTTAATTACGTTAATCATATTAATCACATGATTAAAAATAATCAAAATTAATTGACATTAATCAAAAAATCATATCAAAAATGTAATTAAAATGCATTAAAAGTAATCAAAAATAATCAGAAATTTTTCTATTAATCATGTAATTAAATTTTTTTAATTAATTAACTAATCAATTTTTTTTAATTAATGTAATATTAATCAATAACATGGTGCATCCCCTGGCATTTAATCATTAAACAATTTTCTGAGGATGACACAATACAATTAATAATCATTAAAATTTTCAATCATTATTTAACAAGTCTGACTATGTATATGGCAGAGCCGGCCAAATAAATACTAAAACATTTGCATAAGTGTGCGTAAGTTTTGAGTGATTTTGCGTACAGTGGCTGCAAAGAAAATGCAGACTGTGATACTATAAAATCAAAACGAAACTTTATTATTTGATTTCGCATCAAACCATAATTTCATTTTGATTTTTAAACATTTTTAATTGATGTGTAAACATCTTTGAAAAGGAAAACAAAGGAAAGGAAAATGAAACACATTAAGGAAGAAAATGTAAGGAAAGGTAAGAAAAGAATGAGAATGAAAGGAAGAGGAAGGAGAGGAAAGAAAAGAATATGAAAAAAAGAAAATATAAGAAAAGAAAAGAAGAGAAAAGAAAAGAAAAGAAAAGAGAAGAAGAGAAAAGAAAAGTTCTGTCGCATAGCACGCATTGCAACATATTTTTATTGTATGCGCAAAAATAAGTTTGTGCATTTCCATTTGTCATGACTGTTGCTTGTTGATAGTCACGCGACATAGTCTTGCTTCATTGATATTTGAACAGCGACTGACAAGCGAAAGCTAAATCTCGTGCTCACACATCGTTAACGTCGGTGTGAAAATACGAACTCAAAGTGCACAATGTGCAGCTCTTGGCCGGTCCTGCTATATGGCATTTGTAATGGAATAAAATGTTGCTTTAAGTACTGAAAAAGTTATGGAGATGCTAATCCACCTAATGAAGAAAAACTTCCCAATTTACGTTTGGTTTTCTTTGTTTCTAGTAGAATGTTGAAGCTAAAATAAACAGTGGACTAAAAAAATGTTTCAGCAGTTTTTATGACTCACATATTTGTTGCTTTCAAAATATCGTTTGTGCTACAGCTAGGCATTTTCGATAGTTTTATAGATCAAACGAACTAGATTTTTTTCAAAAGTGAAGTGGATCGTTCACTTTGTTAATTTCAGCATCACTCTCAGCAGAGAAATTTGCAGCTAGCCCAGTAGCGAGTTCAGCAACAACACCACCACTACCCGATGCTGAAGAATCTGTGCCAACTGGCAGTTTAACGAGGTCAGCGACCTTATTTGAATTTTTTTTTGAACGCAAAATTCTTTTATTGGCACTATTTAATGCATCACAATTACTGGCATTGTTATTGTTGCTAGCAGCAGTTATGCCAACTTGATTAGACGACGATTCATTTTCATTATTAAGAGTGATTTTTTCACCACATAAATCGTCTTGTAACTCCTTTAATGCACGGAATGCATTTTCAAACTTGGCTAAGCAAGACGAATTATAAACAGAACAGCAAGTGTCACATTTGAATAGTAGGTTTTTGTTGGATTTTAAAAGTTTTAAGCATGCCGAGTTTAATTTAACACATTTAATATGGAAGTTGTGTAAACAAACACCGCAGGCAACAACATCACCTCCTATACATTGAGCACCGCAATTACCACACAAAGACATCGTAAGAAAACTGATAACGACAGAGCTAAGTAAAAGCACGTCCGCACTCGTCAACGATTACTTAGCAAAGCAAACGGACAAATCGAACGTTTCCATTCAACGCTCGCCGAAATATTGAGATGCTTAAAAACCGAAGACATAGAAAGGACTTTTGACGAACTGTTGGATAGAGCCGTATACGAATACAACTTTTCAATTCACTCGACGACTGGACTGAAACCCATAGAAAATTTTTTCGGACGCAAAGTCTATATAAACCCAAAACAATACGAAGAAGCTAGACAAAATAACATACAAAAACTGAAACTTAAACAAGACAAAGACTTAGAATTTCACAACAAAAAGAGAACACCCTGTAAAACCTATTCACCTGGACAGACTATTTATGTGAAAATTAATAGAAGATACGGTACAAAACTCACACCTCGCTTCAAGAAGAAAATTGTTAAGGAAAACAAGTCATCCACGGTCATAACAGAATCAGGCAAAGTGGTTCATAAGAGCCTAATAAAACAAGAATAAAAAAAAAAACTAAAAAAATATATATAACAATAAGAATAAAAAAAAAGTAAAAAAAGGAAAAATAACAAAAAGAATAAGAAAAAAGGTAAAAATATTTTAGTTTCCCTTTTACTTTTCTAAAATTTTTCCATTTTTCTTTTCGAAACAAAATATAAAATGTTTATTACAAAAAAAATTATAAATAATAATAAGTAAACTAGTAGAAAAAAAATTATAAAAATAAATCAGATAATGAGTATTAAACATTATTGCTTTATTTTTGTAAAAATTTTAGATTGATTGCGATGGTAGTTTGCGCTTCAGCAAACGTTCAGTTCCTGGACTACTCATCATCCCAACTGGTTACAATTGACTCAGGACCGGCGAAATTACAAACAGGGAACTTCAAAATCATACATATAATAGAACTAGACGACTACGACAAGACAATACGACGCGTAGAAACGACAATTAATGAACAGCTCCCAAATCATCCCTTAAATCCCATCCTTTTATCCCTCGCCAATCAATAAAAAATTATTTGAATAGAATTAGAATAAACAAAGCACACAGTAAAAGGTCATTCGACTTTATAGGGTCGACATGGAAATGGATCGCAGGGAATCCAGACCATAGCGACTTTAATATTTTAACTGAAAAAATAAATAACGTCCTAGGGAATAATAATAGGCAAGTTATAATAAATAAATTAACTAAGGAAAAAATTAACGAAGTAATTGATAATACGAATAAAATATCTATGTTAGTGCAAGAAAAAAAGGAAATTGATAATGAATTATTGCTAAAAACGAAGTTCAAATTATAGACAATTAAAGAAGAACTAATAAACATTGAATATGCCATTCATTGGGCAAAATCTAACATAATAAACTCATACATTTTATCTGATAAGGAAATCGAAATAACAAACAAATTTTTAGAGGATGAAAACATTCCTTTTATAAATATCGATGAGGCACTAGAATTTGCCGATATAAAAATTGCATCTAACAAAGAAAGCTTAATTTATATAATAAATTTACCCACAACGGAAAAAGAAGATTGTAGATCGTTAGAGATGAGACCTGTCAAAAAAGGAATGGTTATAAACAAAATTAAATTTGATTCGATATTAGTATGTAAAAACGAAATTTACGGAAAAATGAAAAATTGTAAATCATACAATAATTTGTCAATATGTTCTAAAGATGTAGTAGAGAATATAACAAAAGGCACTTGCATAGCACATCTGCTGAAAAGTAAAGTAGATAATTGTACAAAAGTAAATAATAAACACTATTGAAGAAATTTCAAATGATGTACTTTTTTTAAATGAATACAAAGGTTTCGTCAAATTTGAAAACGAAACTATAAAAATAAATGGAACATACCTAATAAAACATTTTAACACAAATATAGAAATAGAAAATAAATTGTATTTTTCAAAAGTAATAACAGGGAAAAAACCACTGCCTGCTATTTTACAGCCTATGGCAAAACACGAGAAAATCGAAGAAATATTGTCATTAAACTCAATAAAAGAATACCAGAATAACGAAGTAAAAGAATTAGAAATGTTAAAAAAAAGAAATCAAATATATTTTAGTATTAATACAATATCTATAGGAATTATCGCATTAGCTATTATTAAATTAAGATTTTTACGAAAAATAAATAAAGAAAAGAAATCTAACCAAGGTATTGCAGAAATAGGGATCGAAGACTTACAAAAGTATTGCGTTAACTCATCGATCGAGGACGCTCGAATTTAAGGGCGGAGGAGTTAACACATATAAAGTTATTTACCCATTTTCAGCTTTAACCAGCGAATTACATACTTACACACCTCTGGCTATCGCCACAAGCTTTCATAAACAAATTATTGCTGACAAGTCAGTTTAACTTTTATTTTCTCATCCAGAATTTCCCACAGGTAAATTCTTAATAACTAAATGTTATCTTGCATTTCTTGTTTCGCAATGTTGCGCCCAATTCAGAGAATAAGCGCAACATATAAAAATATTGTTTCCAATTGCACGCGCATCCGGTTGAACGCTAAATGCTTACGCTAGCGTCTGGCTTATTTTGTGCAAGCAATTGTTGTTGTACTATTTTGCGCAAGCACTTGTTGTTGCTTGCATTAACTAAATTTTGAACTTAAAAGAATAATTATCCAAAATTAAACTTCAGTCCTCGTTCTGCATTGCGTCGGTTGATACTTGCAACAAATAATTTGTCATTTTGCACACATTTGTACAAGCAAACATACATACATACAAAACATAAATACACGCTCATACCTAGCAAAAAACTGTATTAACACGTATGTAAGAAAGAGTGGAATGGAAACAAACTCTGTCTACCGCTTACACTCTCCCTGCTATTTATACATAACTTATTACCATTGTAAAATTCTACAAGTTATCTTTGTTCCCTTCTCTTTCTAACACACAGGCTTTTGACACTGAGAAAAACGTCAAATCAGCGGGTGACACTGAGAAGAATGTCAAAAAAGCTAGTACAGCAACCCCTATCGCAGCAGGGATGTAATTTTCAACCAAAAATGGAGCGAAATTCCAGTGTAGGGTTGCTGTGTAGGTTAACTTTTGAAGCATATTTAGTGTGGAAATATGAGCTGAAATGTGTCAAAGGACAAGTTCTAACTTTACATTGTAGAAAATAATACTATGTACAGACCTGTTAAATTTCCATTAACATTAATAATGATTAATATCTTTGGCCCTTTTAATTTTATTGATTAGTTCATTTTGTGATTATTAATTAGAAAGTATTAATTAATTAATTAATAAAATAATCAAAAATAATCATGATTAATGGCCATTGAAAAAATAATCAAAAATATTGAAAAAATGATCCATTACTTTTAATTAAAAACAATCAATCGATTAAAAACAATGAAGTAATTAAAAGTAATTAAGCAATTAAAATTAATCAAGGAATTAAAATTAATCAAACAATTAAAATTAATTTAACGATTAAATAATTAAATTTGATTATTTGATTATTTTCGATTATTTAATTAATTCCAATTATTTGATTATTTTCACTTATCATCATCCGAAATATAAACTTCAAATCTATGAAATGAATGAAATCTATGCATGGGAGTTGATTGCAGTGTATTCATTGGTATGTATGTTTTTCTATACATGTATTATCTGCGCGATGGCCATTCAATAACCATATACATAACAAATTATTTCCAGGCAATATTCTGCCTATTTTTCTTTTCTTCCCTGATTTTCGTTACGTTCTTCATATTTTTGTATTTATGTGTATATGTATTTCCATAATGGTACTGCATAGATCAGTAAACACCTTTGCAATGTACTATTTGCTTTATTGAATGTTATATTAAAATGAATGTTCTTTTTAAATGAAATTAATCAGAAATAATCATTTAATTACATTAATCAAATAATTAAAATAATCAAAAATAATTATTTAATTACGTTAATCATATTAATCACATGATTAAAAATAATCAAAATTAATTGACATTAATCAAAAAATCATATCAAAAATGTAATTAAAATGCATTAAAAGTAATCAAAAATAATCAGAAATTTTTCTATTAATCATGTAATTAAATTTTTTTAATTAATTAACTAATCAATTTTTTTTAATTAATGTAATATTAATCAATAACATGGTGCATCCCCTGGCATTTAATCATTAAACAATTTTCTGAGGATGACACAATACAATTAATAATCATTAAAATTTTCAATCATTATTTAACAAGTCTGGTTGTAATATTCTCCCGCTAAACGGACTTCAAAAAATCCACAACTAAAGGAAAAATTGAGAAAAACACAATTTGGAAACCGGCTAATATTAAGGAGTTAACGGAATCTCAAAATGAACTTTCATTCGT
Organism: Sphenella marginata; assembly: GCA_951509765.1. Taxonomy (NCBI): domain Eukaryota; kingdom Metazoa; phylum Arthropoda; class Insecta; order Diptera; family Tephritidae; genus Sphenella; species Sphenella marginata. The sequence goes on along the minus strand of OX608079.1, from coordinate 55,787,477 downwards.
TTCAATCCATATGGCCAATTTTGTTCGATATGGCATCATTCTATGTGACCATTATCTATATATTAATAGGCTAACATTTTTTCCATACAATCAATTGCCAGAGTGTATCTCATAAAAAAATGCATAACTCCAATTATTATATATTTTGATATGTTTTCATGGGCCAGGAGCTTTGCATAGGCATATTATATTTAACAAAAAATGCTTCATTAATTTGTAATAATTCATCAAAGTTTTCACCAAAACCCAAAGCTGTTAAGTACAGTATCTGACTGTTTTGTTGTACATACAGCAGTGGCGCAGGTGGTGAGCGTGCCGGCTATGATGCGTGCGTTCGTAGGTTCAACGACGTGTTCAGGGCAGATTAAGTTTTTTTTTTTTTTTTTACTAAATTGAATTTGCCTTAAAATATACGAACACTTTTTATTATATTTTTTTTTTTAATTTATTATATTTGTAATCCAATATTTTTCTGTTTATTATGTTTATGACATCTATCTTGGAGTGAAAAACCCAAATTTTTTGAAAAAATATAAAAAATTATTCCAATTTATCAATTTATATTTTTTAGGAAATATATCATATTTAATATGGAAAAAGTAAAAACACAGTTTGTAGCTTCTTCAATTTTATATTTACGAAATAATTAGAAATCGCGTTAAATTTCCTAAAGACATCAACTATTTTCTTCCTAAAAATTTTTATTTGTAAAAGAGTCGACATATAACCCAATATTTCAATATTTTTCTGTTTATGACATCTATTTTCGAGTGAAAAAACCAATTTTTTTTAAAAAAAGCTAAAAAATTATTTCAATTTATCAATATATATTTTTTAAGAAATATATCATATTTAATATACAAAAAGTAAAAACACAGTTTGTAGCTTCTTCAATTTTATATTTACGAAATAATTAGAAATCGCGTTAAATTTCCTAAAGACATCAACTATTTTCTTCCTAAAAATTTTTATTTGTAAAAGAGTCGACATATAATCCAATATTTTTCTGTTTATGACATCTATTTTCGAGTGAAAAAACCAATTTTTTTTAAAAAAAGCTAAAAAATTATTTCAATTTATCAATATATATTTTTTAAGAAATATATCATATTTAATATACAAAAAGTAAAAACACAGTTTGTAGCTTCTTCAATTTTATATTTACGAAATAATTAGGAATCGCGTTAATTTTCCTAAAGACATCAACTATTTTCTTCCTAAAAATTTTTATTTGTAAAAGAGTAGACATATAACCCAATATTTCAATATTTTTCTGTTTATGACATCTATCTTCGAGTGAAAAAACCAATTTTTTTGAAAAAAAAAGCTAAACAATTATTTCAATTTATCAATATATATTTTTTAAGAAATATATCATATTTAATATACAAAAAGTAAAAACACAGTTTGTAGCTTCTTCAATTTTATATTCATGTAATAGTTTGAAATCGCGTTAATTTTCCTAAAGACATCAACTATTTTCTTCCTAAAAATTTTTATTTGTAAAAGAGTCGACATATAATCGGAATCCTTACATATTTCCGAGTTGAATTTGACGAAAGAAACCAGAAAACCATCATATGTGTAAGTTGTAATATTCTCCCGCTAAACGGACTTCAAAAAATCCACAACTAAAGGAAAAATTGAGAAAACAGTCTGTATCACCAAAAAAAAAAACACAATTTGGAAACCGGCTCATATTAAGGAGTTAACGGAATCTCAAAATGAACTTTCATTCGTTTCAATCCATATGGCCAATTTTGTTCGATATGGCATCATTCTATGTGACCATTATCTATATATTAATAGGCTAACATTTTTTCCATACAATCAATTGCCAGAGTGTATCTCATAAAAAAAATGCATAACTCCAATTATTATATATTTTGATATGTTTTCATGGGCCAGGAGCTTTGCATAGGCATATTATATTTAACAAAAAATGCTTCATTAATTTGTAATAATTCATCAAAGTTTTCACCAAAACCCAAAGCTGTTAAGTACAGTATCTGACTGTTTTGTTGTACATACAGCAGTGGCGCAGGTGGTGAGCGTGCCGGCTATGATGCGTGCGTTCGTAGGTTCAACGACGTGTTCAGGGCAGGTTAAGTTTTTTTTTTTTTTTTACTAAATTGAATTTGCCTTAAAATATACGAACACTTTTTATTATATATTTTTTTTTAAATTTATTATATTTGTAATCCTCTTCCATGTACTGAGCATGGATACCCTGAACACAAATACTCTTACCGGTTTCTGTATTTTTCTTTCACTATCTCTTTCTCGTTCTCCCTTTACTTATCTCACAATTGTAAACTTAGTATAAGTAAATACAGTTCCTAGTTGTAAATATAAAAGATCCGTATAAGACATGTAATATGTGATGATGTACATATAAAAGACTTTAAGTTCTTAGTTGTACAAAAATTTGTTAAATAAATATGAAATATGAAATATGAAATAATCCAATATTTTTCTGTTTATTATGTTTATGACATCTATCTTGGAGTGAAAAACCCAAATTTTTTGAAAAAATATAAAAAATTATTCCAATTTATCAATTTATATTTTTTAGGAAATATATCATATTTAATATGGAAAAAGTAAAAACACAGTTTGTAGCTTCTTCAATTTTATATTTACGAAATAATTAGAAATCGCGTTAAATTTCCTAAAGACATCAACTATTTTCTTCCTAAAAATTTTTATTTGTAAAAGAGTCGACATATAACCCAATATTTCAATATTTTTCTGTTTATGACATCTATTTTCGAGTGAAAAAACCAATTTTTTTTAAAAAAAGCTAAAAAATTATATCAATTTATCAATATATATTTTTTAAGAAATATATCATATTTAATATACAAAAAGTAAAAACACAGTTTGTAGCTTCTTCAATTTTATATTTACGAAATAATTAGAAATCGCGTTAAATTTCCTAAAGACATCAACTATTTTCTTCCTAAAAATTTAAAAGAGTCGACATATAATCCAATATTTTTCTGTTTATGACATCTATTTTCGAGTGAAAAAACCAATTTTTTTTAAAAAAAGCTAAAAAATTATTTCAATTTATCAATATATATTTTTTAAGAAATATATCATATTTAATATACAAAAAGTAAAAACACAGTTTGTAGCTTCTTCAATTTTATATTTACGAAATAATTAGGAATCGCGTTAATTTTCCTAAAGACATCAACTATTTTCTTCCTAAAAATTTTTATTTGTAAAAGAGTAGACATATAACCCAATATTTCAATATTTTTCTGTTTATGACATCTATCTTCGAGTGAAAAAACCAATTTTTTTGAAAAAAAAAGCTAAACAATTATTTCAATTTATCAATATATATTTTTTAAGAAATATATCATATTTAATATACAAAAAGTAAAAACACAGTTTGTAGCTTCTTCAATTTTATATTTACGAAATAATTAGAAATCGCGTTAAATTTCCTAAAGACATCAACTATTTTCTTCCTAAAAATTTTTATTTGTAAAAGAGTCGACATATAACAAAATATTTCAATATTTTTCTGATTATGACATCTATTTTGGAGTGAAAAAACAAAATTTAAAAAAAAAAAAGCTAGAAACTTATTTCAATTTATCAATATATATTTTTTAAGAAATATATCATATTTAATATACAAAAAGTAAAAACGCAGTTTGTAGCTTCTTCAATTTTATATTTATGTAATAGTTTGAAATCGCGTTAATTTTCCTAAAGACATCAACTATTTTCTTCCTAAAAATTTTTATTTGTAAAAGAGTCGACATATAATCAGAATCCTTACATATTTCCGAGTTGAATTTGACGAAAGAAACCAGAAAACCATCATATGTGTAAGTTGTAATATTCTCCCGCTAAACGGACTTCAAAAAATCCACAACTAAAGGAAAAATTGAGAAAACAGTCTGTATCACCAAAAAAAAAAAACACAATTTGGAAACCGGCTAATATTAAGGAGTTAAGGGAATCTCAAAATGAACTTTCATTCGTTTCAATCCATATGGCCAATTTTGTTCGATATGGCATCATTCTATGTGACCATTATCTATATATTAATAGGCTAACATTTTTTCCATACAATCAATTGCCAGAGTGTATCTCATAAAAAAAATGCATAACTCCAATTATTATATATTTTGATATGTTTTCATGGGCCAGGAGCTTTGCATAGGCATATTATATTTAACAAAAAATTAATTAATTTGTAATAATTCATCAAAGTTTTCACCAAAACCCAAAGCTGTTAAGTACAGTATCTGACTGTTTTGTTGTACATACAGCAGTGGCGCAGGTGGTGAGCGTGCCGGCTATGATGCGTGCGTTCGTAGGTTCAACGACGTGTTCAGGGCAGGTTAAGTTTTTTTTTTTTTTTTTACTAAATTGAATTTGCCTTAAAATATACGAACACTTTTCATTATATTTTTTTTTTTAAATTTATTATATTTGTAATCCAATATTTTTCTGTTTATTATGTTTATGACATCTATCTTGGAGTGAAAAACCCAAATTTTTTGAAAAAATATAAAAAATTATTCCAATTTATCAATTTATATTTTTTAGGAAATATATCATATTTAATATGGAAAAAGTAAAAACACAGTTTGTAGCTTCTTCAATTTTATATTTACGAAATAATTAGAAATCGCGTTAAATTTCCTAAAGACATCAACTATTTTCTTCCTAAAAATTTTTATTTGTAAAAGAGTCGACATATAACCCAATATTTCAATATTTTTCTGTTTATGACATCTATCTTCGAGTGAAAAAACCAATTTTTTTGAAAAAAAAGCTAAACAATTATTTCAATTTATCAATATATATTTTTTAAGAAATATATCATATTTAATATACAAAAAGTAAAAACACAGTTTGTAGCTTCTTCAATTTTATATTTACGAAATAATTAGAAATCGCGTTAAATTTCCTAAAGACATCAACTATTTTCTTCCTAAAAATTTTTATTTGTAAAAGAGTCGACATATAACCCAATATTTCAATATTTTTCTGATTATGACATCTATTTTGGAGTGAAAAAACCAAATTTTTAAAAAAAAAACTAAAAACTTATTTCAATTTATCAATATATATTTTTTAAGAAATATATCATATTTAATATACAAAAAGTAAAAACACAGTTTGTAGCTTCTTCAATTTTATATTCATGTAATAGTTTGAAATCGCGTTAATTTTCCTAAAGACATCAACTATTTTCTTCCTAAAAATTTTTATTTGTAAAAGAGTCGACATATAATCAGAATCCTTACATATTTCCGAGTTGAATTTGACGAAAGAAACCAGAAAACCATCATATGTGTAAGTTGTAATATTCTCCCGCTAAACGGACTTCAAAAAATCCACAACTAAAGGAAAAATTGAGAAAACAGTCTGTATCACCAAAAAAAAAAACACAATTTGGAAACCGGCTAATATTAAGGAGTTAACGGAATCTCAAAATGAGGTGGCGCGAACTAAAGTCAACGGAATTAACGTCAGTGACGTTAATTCGCACCCCAAAAGCGAATTAATGTCAGTGACATTAAGACGCATGCCAAAAGCGAACTAAGGTCAATATTTTTAGCGAACTAACGTCATTGACATTAATTCGCATTAAGAAAGCGAACTAAAGTCAGTACATTTTTTTTATATTCCAAATTTTCATTTTTCGTTATCACCTTCGACTTATGATCATTATATCATGAATCTGGGATTGACTTAGGTCAGATCCCCAATTCGGGGTGTGATCCATGGTATTTATGTGCAGAACTCCTTTCCGCATTGGCGGCCTTCGGCCGCGCTTCAAAAATAACCCTGGGCTACGCCATTCCAACTCCGGGTGGTTGCCATAGCCGTGGCTACCGCCACGGTGATGTCCTTCCGCGTGCCACTCTTTTCTCACATGTGACAAAATGACAGAAAATTCTGAACTTTAACTGAAAATATCTCGGAAACTACTAAAAATATTGGTTCAGCGGATTTATATTCATGCTCCTGGGACCAAAGCGCGTCTCCTGATACATATCGCAACATTTTTGGTTGTGTATTAGCGCTCGGTACCCCACGTAAACGATTACCCACGTCTAGATTTAGAATCTGAAATGAGATTTCTTTCAACCGTTCAAAAGTTATTTGCAGTTAATGTTAAAAATGTTCTGTCATTTTCATGTGGTTGTTGTAATGGCACATTAGGCTGAGCCAAAAAAGTGAAAAAGTGGGAAACGTGGCACGCGGAAGGACATCACCGTGGCGGTAGCCACGGCTATGGCACACACCCGGAGTTGGAATGGCGTAGCCCAGGGTTATTTTTTGAGGCGCGGCCGAAGGCCGCCAATGCGGAAAGGAGTTCTGCACATAAATACCATGGATCAAACCCCGAATTGGGGATCTGACCTAAGTCAAATTTTCGCCTGCGGCGCTACTTCGTCGAATCTCAAACCCAAATGCCTCAATGACATTAATTCGCATGTCCAAAGCGAACTAAAGTCAAAATACTATACGAATTAACGGCACTGACTTTAATTCCACTGACGTTAGTTCGCGCCACCCAAAATGAACTTTCATTCGTTTCAATCCATATGGCCAATTTTGTTCGATATGGCATCATTCTATGTGACCATTGTATATATTATAAGTCTAACTATGTTGTTGGTATATGTCAATGAAATTTAATTTTGTTTATTGAAATATTGACGGAATATGAAAGGAGTGGTGGGTCTGATGGTGGACTTTCAAACATTACTAAGTACCGTTTTTGCCATCTCCTATTAATGATTACTGGTCTTTAATGAACGGATTTTTTTTGGTTAATTGTCAAATTACCCGTCTTTAGAGTAAACCAGCTTTTATGAAAGCGACTCTCAATAACTCAACTATAAATAATTATTTTCAGCAATAAAAATGTCTCCAATATTTATGCCTCTAGGCATAAGGTACTGGAGAAAAATGCGAACAGAGGATTTAATAAGTTAAACTAATTTAAGGTGGTCGAATTTCGACCACAGGATATACTAGTTATTATTATTAGCTGAATATGTTCCCTTAATTTTGGATAAAAAATCTTATCTCTCAATGTGTTGTATGTCTCACCGATGCCACTGTGCATAGATTCAACACTGTGATACAAAGAAATTTTGCCTCTGTAACTCTTCCTCCTGCAATATATCCGATGCCCTTTTTGTACATTTAATAAATTGAAGTTTGCTACTACAACCAAACATGGACATCAAAAGTACCTGCACTCTGTGATAATCATTTTATTCTACTTCAGAGAAAATTCCTAACTTGCCATTCGTAACATTTCTTTCCAATACATTCCTCAATGTATTTTCATTTTCCCTTGGATTGACCTATATAACTCTCCTACCATGTATTGTTCTAACTTCACTTTGTGGGCTGTATGTAATTATAATTTGTGTCTTGTATTTATTGACAATTTCCTCCTTAATCACAAAGTTATCCAATAACTCCTCTTCAGCCGAATGTATCGTGTCGGACATCTCCAAATTCGATTCTTGACCATTGTTTTCATCGAAGTCCGCTACCACATTATTTTTGCCCTTCACATATTCAATCTCATAATTGTATTCCTGCAGCCTTAAAAGCCATATTTGGTGGCGCTGCGAAAATTCTTTGCCCTTGTATTTATTATTCAAATACATAATTGGGCAGTGGTCAGTAACTATTTTGAGCTTAATACCGTATATGTAGGGTCCAAAGTAAGTGACCGCATACATTATTGCCAGAAATTCTTTGTCAGTAGTAGCATAATTTTGCTCGTGATTGTTCAAGGTTCTCGAAATGTAGCACACTGGCTGTCCCTGCTGCGACAATACTGCCCCAATGGCATAATCACTAGCATCTGTTGTGATTGAAATTTCCTTATCGTACTCTGGATACTTAAGGATTGGGTGAGATGAAATCAATGACTTTTTCAAAACTCGAAATGTACTGCGGGTCATTGGGATTTATTTTATATCCCTTCTTTAAATATTTAATCATTGGGTACGCAATTCTAGAGTAATCCTTCACAAATTTCCTGTTGTTGTTGTTTGTTGTTTTAACACTACTTTGCCCTGCCTAGGTAGTCAGTATCAACCTTACCCAATATTGTCATCGAGCTCTTCTAACGGAAGTCCTAAAAACCTAGCGGCTTCAACAGGGGAGGACCAGAGGGATATGGGTGTTAGAAGAGTAGGCTCAGATGAGCAGACAAAAAGATGGTTAGTAGTATGGGGGGACAAGCCGCATGCCGGACAGACATTAGGCAAGTCGGGGTTCAGCCTGGATAGGTAAGAGTTTAACCTATTACAGTATCCAGACCGAAGTTGGGCCAGCATCACCCTAGTCTCCCTCTCATCGTAGTGTGGGGGGCGGATCCTCGTTGATCAGGCGTCCGTTCGGATGCTGCGGTTTGCAACAGTTGAACAGGAATTGCCTGGTCAACATCTCGCTATGCTCTTTAACGGCGAGCATTTTCGCTTCATTATGTAAGTGATGCTCAGGAGACATAAGAAGACACCCAGTGGCGGTACGAAGGGCGGTGTTTTGGCAGACCTGTAGCCTCGTCCAGTGTGTGTCAGCTAGCCCCGGCGACCATATAGGCGTCGCGTAGCTCAGTACCGGCTGGCCAATTGCTTTATATGTAGCTAGTAACGTTTCTTTGTCTTTACCCCAAGTGCTGCCAGCTAGGGACTTGAGGATTTTGTTACGGCTTTGGACTTTATTGGCAATTGCGGTTACGTGATCGCCGTATTTGAACATGTTATCAAACGTCACCCCTAAGATTTTGGGGTGTGAGACAGTTGGTAGCTTGACACTATCAACGTAGACGTCTAATTCCATGTTCACTTGCGTTGTCCACGTCGTAAATAGGGTGGCCGAGGACTTATTCGGTGACAATGCCAGGTTTCTCCCGGCGAAGAATTCGGACACGGCTGGGAGGTATGAGTTAATACGAGAGCAGAGTTCTTCTACGGAGGGGCCTGTTGCCAGAATCGTACAGTCGTCGGCGTAAGAGACGATCGAGACACCCTCTGGTGGGGGGGGAAGTTTCGATATATAATAGTTGAACAGGAACGGGGATAGGACACCACCCTGCGGCACCCCCTGTTTAACTATTCTGGGTTTTGATCTTGCGCCTCTGAACTCAACCGACGATTGACGACCACTCATGTAGTTTGCAGTCCAACGTTTAAGACAGGGAGGAAGGGACGAATCTTCAAGGTCTTTCATTAGTTGCGCATGGTTGACCGTATCAAAAGCTTTGGCCAAGTCAAGCGCAACTAGCACTGTCCTGTGGTTTGGACGCTTTTGGTTTAGTCCGTCCCCTATCTGAGTGGTTATGGCGTTCAGCGCGGTGGTGGTGCTGTGATTTTTGCGAAATCCATGCTGATGTTCGGCGAGCCGCAGGTTTGCGGTGAAGTACGGCAACAAGGTGGCTTCCAACACTTTCACTACTGGCGAGAGGAGAGATATCGGGCGATATGACTCCCCTACGGCAGCTGGCTTGCCAGGCTTTAGTAGTGGGACCACCTTTGCTTGTTTCCATCTTTCAGGAATAACAAAGGTGGAAAGGGAAAGGTTGAAAATTTGTGTGAGGTAACTTATGCCTTCGTCGCCAAGGTGTTTCAGCATCAGCATGGAAATGCCATCGGGGCCGATATATTTGGTGTTCTTGGATCTCCGAATAGCCTCATGAACTTCTGTTGTGGAGATGGCAACGGGCGCATCGCTGTTTTTGTGTTTGTGCGCTTCCCTGGTGGCTCGGCGAATATCTTTGTTCAACGTAGGATGCATTACAAATTGTCGGCAGAAGGCGCTCGCGCATCTTTTTGGCTTCGACTGAACCTTATCACCGAAGGCGATGGATATTTTGTCGTTAGGTTTAGTCGGGTTGGACAAAGATTTCACCGTCGACCATAATTTGCCAACTCCAGCCGAGAGGTTGCAAGACCTTAGGTGCTCCTCCCACTTAGCGCGTTTGTGTTGATCTACTAAGCGTCTGATTTCCGCGTTAAGATCCCGTATTTGAGGATCCGTAGGGTCAAGGTGTCTAATATGGTCGCGTTCATTTGCCAGGGCCGCTGCCTCTGCGGGGAAGAATGGACGCACTTCCTTTATTCTACCTGACGGAATGTGTTGGTGGGAGGCTGAAATTAGGGCCATACGAAACGCCTTTTCCCCTTCTCGTACGTCAGACGGGGTAGGAAGAGCAGCGAAGGCGCTCTCTGTGGTGTTGAGAAAACCCTCCCAGTCGGCTTTATTGAAGTTAGTGTAAGTGCGTTTCTCAGCGGTGACAAAGTCGGTGGGGCGGTCGATTGAGAGCACTATGGGTAGGTGGTCTGAAGCAAGCGTCAGCATCGGTCGCCAGTCAACGCAGTTTATTAGTCCAGCGCTGACTATGGTGATGTCTGGCGAGCTAGAGCAGTTTACCGCCACTCTAGTGGGGGCATCCCCATTTACCGTGCAAAACGTCGAATCATCTATTTGGTCAGCCAGCTCCTGTCCCCTACCATCGGCCTGCAGGCTGGAGTGCCACAGGTCGTGGTGTGCGTTGAAGTCACCAAGGATGACGCGGTTCTCGCCCCTGAGTAACGCACGAATGTCAGGGTGGTAGTCCCTGGGACAGCAGGTGACAGGAGGTACGTAAATGTTTATGATTTCAAGGTCGACATCGCCTGACCGGACAACCATACCTTGACGTTCTAAGGTGGTGTCCCTCGGGTCGATGTCAGGCTCAAATAGACGATACTGCACAGATTGATGCGTGATGAATGCCAGACCACCCCCAAGCCCTCTCGCACGGTCACAACGGTGTACATTGTACCCGTTGCAGGTCAAAAGAGACGACCTTCCACCTAACTTTGTCTCCTGGATCGCCGCGATCTTGATGTTCAGTCGCTTCATTAAATTTGTCACTTCAACAATTTTGCCAGTTAGGCCGTTGCAATTAAATTGCAGGATACCGAAGTGTGTAGGGGGAGCAGAGTTGATGCTGGGGGTCAAGGACTGGTGCGTATGCCTAGGTGGTAATAGGCTGGGTCGCGCACTACGGCGCAATCTTGAAGTCGAAGGAATCGCGTTACCAGAAGGTAGTGGCGAGTCGGACGACGTTGAAGGTTGCGTAGCTCGACAGCATGGCGCAACGTACGTATCAGTCCATAGGTTCCTGTTCGCGAGTCCAGAGCATATGAGCAGGTGACACAGGCCAAAGCAGTTATTGCACTTGACTGATGCCAACGGCGTATATAATCTTAACCGACAAACAGTGCACGTAGTATAAGGGACCAGGAGCTGATGGTTGTGGCTTATACTCGTGCTAATGCTGGAAGAAGAGGGGCTGACCGAGGGGGTGGGAGAGAGCGGACGCTCAGCATTGCTCAAATCCACTTGGGAAGTGCTACGTAGGGAGTAGCTGTGAGCTGCTGTATGAGATGTTGACGCCTGTGGGCGTGAGCGGCCGCTCGAAAGGTCTACTTGCTGATGTGCATTGTTAGTGCTAGTCGTGGAGACTGATGTGACAGAGTCAGACATATGTGGCGGAGCGATACTTGATCGACGACGGCCACTGGACGTCATAGGACGTGAACAGCAAGGGGCCACAAAAGTTTTATAAAAACTAGCGGGTCTATGAGTAGAGGGATTTAGTCCGGAGCAACTAGTTAGATGCAACCATCTGCTACAGTTAGAGCATTGTACCGAATGTGAACGTTTCACATAAATTTTCTTCCAGCATACACAGCAGATCCATTCTCTAGGTCCGGGGTTGGATTCAATACCAGCCCGGAGCAGGAGAGTCTTGAGCAGTCCCGCTGCAAGGAGCTGCTCGGAGGATGACATTATTGGGGGGAGGATAACTGACGGTTTAGGCAGGGGGGTAGTGAAATAACAGCCCTTGGTCGGGGAAACCCCGAGTCATTCCGGTACGTAGAACCGGCTGTCGTGGGAATTTCCTGTAGTAGCCTGTAGCTCCCTGGAAGCTCCTCAACTGTCATTCAGTTTTTGGTACCTTTAAATTAAGAATGGCATCAATCTTGTCCCTATTTGGCTTTATTCCCTCTTTGGTCAATGTATGACCCCAAAATTTTATTTCCCTCCTGAGAAAACTGCACTTATCTGCCTGAATTTTTAGATTGTGCTCTTTCAGCTTCGAACAAATTTTTTACAATGAACTTAGATGTTCTTGCAACGATGTGGAAAACACCAATATGTCGTCTAGATAAACGACACATATTCTATTTATATAGTCCCTCAAGATTTCATTCATCAATCTCTGAAACGTCGTCGGGGCATTCTTTAGCCCAAACGGTATCCTAACGTATTCGCATAAACCTAGAGGGGAATCAAAGGCTGTTTTTTCAATATCCTTAGATGCCATTAGAATCTGATGGTAACCTTTGCAAGATCAAGAGTGCTAAAGTACTGTGCTTTGCCCAGCTTGTCCAGAATTCCATAGATATTTGGCAAGGGATATTTGTCGTCGATAGTTAACCTTCGATAATCAACGACAAAACGAAACCGTTTATTTCCAGCACGATCCTCTTTTTTTGGTACTATAATGATAGGAGAACTATATTTGCTCCTACTTTTTTGAATTATAAGCTGTTTTTACAGGTCTCTAATTTGTTTGGCAGTCCATATATTCTTGCATTTATTTGTTGATTCGTGGTAGTCTTGATCTCGTGAACCATGTTTATTGTGCTTGTGAGTGCATCTCCCTCTTTGTAGATTAATTTATCATAATTTTTTCAACAATTTTTTAACCCCCTTTCGTTCATCTGATTTTAGATGATCAAGTTGAATATTTTGCAACTCCCTTATATCCAGAGCATACACCTGCTCCTGCATTGCCTTTGAATAAAACGGAATCCCAACTCCGTTTCGAAGCACAATTTCCTCGTTTTCTATATCTATAACCTTCACATTCTTCAATATGAAATCATTCCCCAATAGGGGGTCATATGGTTTATCAAAATTAACATTGAACCACCTCATTTTGGCATTTCCGTCACACTGAAACTCGGACGGACTAGGGGTGCTCACTATCCGGCTTGGTTCAGACATGCTTCCATTTAATATACTTATTACCACCCTTTTCTCCTCAACAACCGGAAGATTATACTCCCTAAAACTATTTTCCTTCATTATGCTTACTGTCGACCCCGGATCGACCAACGTTAGCCATTTCCTATTGAACAGCGTTAACGTTATTAAAATTATATTATTATTATTGTATTGGTTTCTACCGCTAGTATTGGTTTCTTCCGCTGTACTAGCGGCATCTACATCCATGCGTTGTGGCCCGTCTGACCGCCTTGTCCTTTGGGACATATTTTGCCTATTCGTGCCATTATTATTATTATTATTACCATTATTATTACCGTCGCTATAATTATTATTATAACGACTCGTTTCGTTCCGAAATCGAGCATTTATCTGAGAATTATTTTGCCTATTCGAGGCATTGTACCGGCCCACTCGTACCGATAGGCACCATTCATCTGTTGTGAATTGCTCTGCCTATTTGGTTTATTATTTCGTGTACTTGAGTTCTGCCAATTATTATTATATTGGACTGAACTAGAATGGGCACGATTATTATATCGTCCCGAGTTGCCATTATCCCTGCTGCCATTATGGTATGCAGAGTTACCCTGCCTTGGGGAAAAATTATTTTGCGGCTGGCTTCTATTTTGTTGGTGAAAATTATTATTTCCCAACTCCTACCTGGATTTCTATTTCCAGTCACAAATTTTGGATTAAGAATTCCTGAATCCAGCCCTACAAAATTGTATATACAGGTTGCCATTTCTCGCCATACCAGTATATTTCTGGCTGAGCAGGCAAACGAGCCTGCTGCCAGTTGCTTAACCCTTTGTATTAGCATACCGCATAAGATTTCCTTGAGCATACTACCGTTTTCATTAAGGACGCTCAACTCGGTAATGCTATCTATTATTTCTTTTGCTTTTCTACTTAGTTCCAATATAGTAGCTACCCTTAAACTTGTGATGTCATTAGTGATCGACATCTGATCCTTAGAGGACCTGAAGTGTTGCTTGAGTTTTATTTTACATTGCTCCCAATCCTCTGGCTGACTTAGAGCGAGAAAATTCTTTGCTGACCCCGAGATCTTTAGGTCATATACGACTCGGTATACCAGCTCCTCTTGACCAGTATACTCCCCCAGGATTCTATCTATGCTTTGTATAAATGAGGGCAACTTCTTAGTGCTGCCCTCGAAAGGTTGTAAATACTTTAAGTCCTTCTCCACCCTTTGTCTAAGGGTGGTTCTCTGGTGAGCAGCGTTTTGCTGCAACAACTGTGTTATGGCTGCTAGGCAATTCTCTATACTTTCCATTTTGCGCTTTGGGTGACAAGGACGTAAAAAAAAAAAAAATTAGGAACACACCCAAAAAGGGGGGAAAAAACAATTAATGGCTAAAAAAAAAATCCAACGCCAGGCGTTAATATACCTGTATTAGAGCGTTATGACTTCTCTTTAGTTTCGCAATCAATGTGACATATGACAAACAATTGTACGTATATTTTCTTTAACTAAGTGTAATAGTAATTTAAAAATTCTTACATTTTCCTTTCACTGAAAAATATACATGTTTACATGCATATATTTATACGTATATAATGTTTCTTTTTTTCTTTATTAATACAAATCTTTACCGGCCTTATTACACTCCTTTACGCCGCACTTCCCGGATTTATTCCACTTCCTTATGCTTCCTTGTTGTCGCTGTTGATGCTGCTGTGCACACAGATTGTTGTTATCGTTGCTATTGTTATCACCATTACTATTGTTGTTCGGTGTGCTGGGATAATGATAGATCTGTTGTAGTTGTTGTTGCTACCCCACGGTCGTGCTGCTATGAGCTATCTGGCTACTGGGTGTTTTTTTTCTTTTCGATATGTAGTATTATACATATAATACAATTTTTGAGCATATTTCTTTATTTGTTTGTATATTATTAAACTTGTGTAGATTTCACATTTATTTATTTAACATATAACGCTTGAAAAATTATTTTATGAAGCGATAATGTTTCAGTATACAGTTAGTTATTCAGACCGTCACTAACCGAACTTAACTTTTTTCTCTTTTTCTTTCTCTACCGTAATTGGCGAGTTCACCTCAAGACCGAATTATTACTTAACTGTTCTGACTGCGCCAGTTACGTTCACTGTTAGCAGTAGTGAACGGGGGAGGGCAGGAAGTTTCGTTTAACGGAAAACTGTCCAACTTATTATTTAAATTACAATGTTTTTTTATTTAATGAAATTCAATTTTACAATTAACACTGGATAGGTAGACGGTCCTGAGGCAACTGACTACTCTAGTCTCAAAGCCGTCTTCGCTAGCCCTTAATATTCTAAGTATATCAAAGTATATAAATGCATATAAATGTACATATATACATATGTATGTATATTTCCATGGTCCAGCCCTATTTTGCTTACTCAGCATTCCCACGGATTTTGAATGCTGTAGCATTCAAGTATACGAGGTTGTGGAATGCCGAGTATTATATTTCTTCTATTTTCCCAACAACAGACCAAGACTCAAAATATACTTGGTGTCTTGTTAGGTTTTGTGGGTTGTGGGCTATTCCACATAACTCGCGCTAGAATCGCGGGTACATAAACCGCGTTGCCAACGGTTACGATTTTCGGTTAGATAATCTTCTGGGTACAAAATTTCCGGTTACGCTCAGAATCGACACGTTAAAGGCAAAGATATTAAAAAGTAAGAAGGTTTTGGCTTGCAAGCCTTAGTGAACAGAAAATGATCCTATGGACATTGTAGGTATGCTAAATATTTGTTAACCTTCTTCGTAGATAAATTCTGACTAGGTCAACCATGGATTCACTGCAATCCACGGTGACAAACCTGACTGGAGCGGTCAACGCTCTTCTGGGGCAGATGACAAATATAGAAAGGCAAGTGTCTTCCGTGAACAGCCTTAGGTCAGCGTTGGTAAGGGATCGAATAGTTCGGCACAGGAGTAAGGTCGTTGTTTGCGCAGAAATTTTCGGATTTTGCACCGCGCTTGAATGGATTCGGGCGATTCATCCAATTTACCTCGCGTGAACGTACTGATTGATCTTCGTCCATTTTGATCTTTGATCTTCGTCCTTGCTGGGTATGCCTCTGGTAATGTCTTAGGGCGTTGAATCAGGAGCATTTTACTTAGCTTACCGTTCATCAAGGGCACGGTTTCGATATGATTCTGTTTTGAGATTATTGACAATGAGTGAAAGTTGGTGATTCACAGCAGCGTAGAACTCGTCTAGCA
>OX608079.1:55741368-55770958 GCA_951509765.1 Sphenella marginata | reverse complement strand
CGTAAAATTAAAATCGCGATATTTCCATAATTGTATAAGTTATATAAATAAGATTTTACACACATATTAGCCTTTTTAAACAAAACTAAACTGTAAAAAAATTTTGTGGATTTTGGTGAAGTAGGCGCGGCGCCTCCCACTTTTTAGCATAAAAGCTCTGCTATTTTCAAAAGCGATTGGTTGGAATTTCAAGAATGTATTTCAATGAAATTTTGTGAGATGCTTCCCAATAGTATGTAGTATACTCCTGCCAAAAATTACGCAAATCGAATAACAAACAAGCAAGATTTACGGGCAAGTAGTTAACACCCTACTGCCTTTTTTTAAATTAATTTTTTTTATTTTCATACCTTTCATGAACATGAGGAAAGCTATTTATATTTTGTTATTTAGTGATAATTGAATTTACCACTCACAAAAGAAGTGTTTTTAATCGAAAACAATCAGTTGTCTTTATAACAACTTTTCCGTTATTAAAATAGACCTGAGTAAATTGGGATACCAAAACAGATCACTACTAGGTATTTAATGTTCGGTTGCACCCGAACTTAGACTTCCTTACTAGTTTTATCTGCGTTTGGTTGGTAGGGATATCATCATTTTTGGAAGGGATGCTGAATACCATTTAAAAAACGTCGAAGCAGTATTTTCGAGATTGCTAGAGGCTTATTTAATCTTATATCTAGAGAAAACATGCTTCCTTTAGAAAGGTTGAATTTTTAGGGTACATCATCACTCCAAATTGAATTCGTCCTGACCAGACGCGTATCCAGGAAATATTTTCGGGGGGGTCCAAATTTAAAAAAAAAACCGTTTTGACTTGAAAATTTAAACAATTTAGATAAAAGTTATTTTTCTTACTACTGCAAACGCAAATAAAATTTATTAAAACCTAAACTTTGACCTCAGATAACTATTGATTGAGCCGAAGTTTTCAACTTCAAAAAAGTATAAACCAACGTATTTACCCATACAATTTTCTTATTAAAAAGTTAAACCGCATTTGCAAAAGTCAAAAAATTATTAATATACATAGTTATCTGTAAACTATCTAATAAGCTTACTTTTGCCACCAAGTGCTACTTTGGAGTCTACTTCTTTAAAGACCTTGACCGCAAAGAACAAGCTTGCATATGTACATACATATATATTAATATAGCAACCATTTGGGTCACTGTTTACGACTATCATCAAGTTCTAAAAAATGTTGGGACGTGTAACAAAGACACCTTTCGGTTCAAATGAAAAACGGGCTCCGGGAATAAATATTGTTATCATTTTGAAAAATATTTGCAAAAATCCGAAGAACTAATCGGAGCCGTTGTCCATAGTTTTTATGTGGCTTACATCTTGAGTTGCCGACCATTGTCCACGATTTAAAAATCCCGTCCTCTTGGTACAAAAATTGTTTCATTCGTTTGCAAATATCTTGAAAATTACTCAAATAATTGATCTTGGAATCGGATTATTATTTATGGGAACTGGGCGCGTCTCTTGATACCTCTCATTACATATCATACTTTTTTCAAATGAATAAAACATTATATATATTTCGAAAATTGGATTTTTACTGAATTTTTTTTACGAAGAAACTGAAAAAACGGTTTTAATAAACAAATTTTCCGAACTAGTCAAAAAATATCCTGAGGTTATTGCTGAACCAAATTATACTAATGTAGTTAAATAGATACTAAAGGAATTTTACCATTTTCAAGACCACGTCGTTTAGACCCGGTTAAATTTAAAGTGGTCTAAACTGAATTCGAGTATTTAGTTAAAGTTGGTGCATGTAGACCTCCAAATTCTTCGTCTTAGTTCCACAAAAGGAAGCTCATGATTGGCGTCCTAGCAGAGATTATAGAAGACTTAGTATGGTAGGTTAGGTTAAGGTGGCTGCTTCTCAGCGGTGGCGAGAGGCGCACTTAGGCCGACTGGCCCATTGTGATACCACTGAGCGGGTTTAAATCCCTTATACATTTGAGGGAAAGTGTTCAATGAAAGAATCACCATGTGCGCTTAATGAAGCGCAGGATGTCTCCAATTTCGGCAGAGCCTAGCTCCGCTAGGCCGAGGAGTAGGCACCTGCTTAGGCACTCCAGCCGGGTTCTGGCTAGTGCGGGGCAGCTGCAGAGGAAGTGCTCGACACTCTCAATTTCCTCCTCGTCCCTACATGGCATGTACACCCATGAGACAGTGTCCCGTGAGCACCCCGATCAACAGACCAAGGGAGGGTCGGTCAAGTTTGAGTATGGACTCGGTTCGTTTGTTGGAGATGCGGGGCCAAGTTTGCCTGGACACCTTGCATGTCGTTTCCGTAGCCCATCTAGAGTTTGCCTTTTTGTTGAATTCACGTTGGAGCCAGAGCTTAGTCGTGGCAAGAGGCGGGGAGATGTTCCCGATGTGGTTCTCCTCTGTATGCTCCGTGCCCTTCCTTGCCAGCTCGTCAGTAGCACAGTTTCCAGGAATGTCGCTATGGCCTGGAACCCATACCACAGCTGTGGAGCATTTTGAAGAAAATTCAGTGAGCAATTGCCTACAGTCTTGAGCTACTTTCGAGGTAGAGTTACTACCCTGAAGAGCCTTGATCGCTGCCTTGCTGTCGCTGTATATGGACACAGATGTGCGGTTTTTCGATAGAAGCCAGCGTGCAGCCTTCTCTATGGCCGTAAGTTCTGCCTGGAATACGCTGCAGTGACTGGGTAGTCTAATGCTTTAGCATAGTGAAAGATCCTCCTAGTAGACGCCGCTGCCCACTTTGCCGTTAAGATTTGAGCCGTCTGTAAATATGGAGTCTGAATGTAGGTCTAGAATATGCCTGTCTACCCATTCCTCCCTCTGAGGGATTTTGCTAAAGAACTTGGTATTTGGGCTATGGCATATAGGTGTGGTGTAGTCCACGGTTTTCAGATTTTGGGGTATGGTCTCCAAGATCTTTGCGTGTCCAAATCTGGTGTCATTCCATCGTTGAACAGCGCTCAGTCTTACTGCGCTATAGCTTGCTTGGAGTTTACCGTACAAGCCAACCGGGAGTAGATTGAGCATGACCTCCAGAGCTTTGGTAGGTGAGGATGGAAGTGACCCCGTAATAAGCACCGCAGCAGAACGCTGTACTCTACCCATCCTTCCTATGATTCTGTTACGATCTAGTGCAGGCCACCATACAACAACACCATAAAAGAGGATGGGTCTAACCACAGCGGTGTACAGCCAGTGCATCAGCCGGGGGTTCAAGCCCCATTTATTCCCTACGGCTGCTTTGGATGCATATAGGGCAGTGATAGCTTTTCGGGATCTGTCCTCAACATGTTTGTTCCAATTGAGTTTGCTATCCAAGATAACGCCGAGGACCTGACTTCTTGATAGAGCGTGAGCCTGACCCCGTTCAGGCGGGTTGGTGTAAAAGTTGGTACTTTGTATTTTCTAGTGAAAAGGACCATTTCCGTTTTAGAGGGATCTACGCTGAGGCCGCTTACCATAGCCCAGTCCTCCACGAGGTTCAGATCTGACTGGAGCAGTTCACTTAGTGTCTGAAGATGCCTACCAGTGACAACCCGTGTTTTGCAGTTCCAGAAACAGGGTGCTAACGGTTAGGTTGCACAGTAAAGGGGATAGAACTCCCCCTTGAGGTGTGCCTCAAGATGCGTACCGCACTATGGAGGCCTCACCTTTATTAGCCTGGATAGTTCTCTTTGCCAGGAGGTGACTAACGAATTCCACAAGCTGGGGTTGCAGTCCCGTTCCCCGAAGGGACTCGATGACGGCTTGCGGGAGTACCTTATTGAAGGCTCCTTCAATGTGGAGAAAGATACCCAGCGCGTACTCCTTGAAGGAAATTTCTTGTTCTATCTTCGTGGTAATAGCATGGAGTGCTGTTTCCCAGTACTTGCCCTTAGAGTATGCGTGTTGAGCCTTCGAGAGGTCAAGAGGGCGCAGATTATTCCTAATGTGCGCATCTAGTATTCTTCCAAATACCTTAAGAAGGAAGGATGTAAGGCTTATAGGCCGAAAGTCCTTTGGTTTTGAGTGCGAAACTCGTCCTCCTTTCGGTATGAAGACTATCTTCGCCTGGGTCCATTTGTGCGGAACGTGGCGTAGCCTAAGACATGCTATGTAGATATCGGACAGCATAGGACAGAGAATGCCTCTGGCAATTTGAAGTTCAGCGGGAAAGATGTTATCAGGGTCGAAGGTTCCGATTTCCCATTCGACATTCTGGGGGGTGATTACCCCTCTATAGGGGCGTAAATAGGCCCGCTCTTGTCGGCTGTTGGTGGCTCCGTGGAACAGCCTGGAAAGTGCGTTTCCATTAGGAGTTCGATCATTTCACCGCTGGACGATGTCCAGTCTCCATCTGGTTTCTGGATGAAGGTTGGAACAGTGGGACTTTTCGATAGAACTTTACACAGTCTATTCGCCGCTGAGTTGGTTTCAATGTTGGTACAAAAGTCCCTCTATGAATTCTTCTGGGCTTTGTTGACTGCTTTTTTGAAAGTTTTTAAGGCCTGCTTTTATTCGTGAAAAGAACCAGTGCCCTTAGCTTCGTTAAACATTCTTGTGCTATTTTTCCTGAGTCAAGAAATTTCGGAGCTCCACCAAGGTGGTCTCGTCTTCTTCCTCGGTCTGGTAACAGGACATGAGACGTTAAAGGCAGCGTTGCAGGACTCTGTGATCAAGTCTACCGCTTCGTCAATTTTAGACGATGAGTCGAGCTCACCGATCGAAGCCGACTCGTTTTCCAGATTAATGTAGGCTTCATCAGATCTTTGCGGTAGACAGAGTCTACCGTGAAAAGCGTGTTTACAAAGCGAATGTGATAGGGCGTTCTTGAAAACGTTCCAATCCGTTATCTTCCTATTTCTGTAAGCTGCTAGAGTGGGTGGTCTCACAAGGAGACAGAAACAAATGTTTTTATGATCAGAGAAGGAGTTGTCCTTTGAGACATGCCAGTTCTCAATTTGACCCAGTGCCGGGCCAGAGATTAGCGTAATGTCAAGGACTTCCTTTCTATTTGGGGTTACGAACGTAGGTTCGCTTCCAAAATGGCTTATATAAAGGTCGTGTAATAGAATAAAATCAAGAAGGCACTTGCCTCTAGAGTTGGTATCCGTAGAACCCCATACTACGTTATGTGCATTGGCGTCAGCTCCTATTATAATCGGCAGCTCCCGTAGATTTGCCTCCTTCACTGCGTTAGTAAGGCAGCTTGATGGTAATTGAGGGGCTTCATGCGCCATATAGGCTGCAGTTAGCCAGATTTGCCTGCCTTCAACTTCGAGGCTGATGCTCACTGTGTCTGCGTCACTGAAATTGGATAACAGAAAGTAAGAGAGGGTCTTCTTAACAAGGATGCAAGCTCTGGTCCTCCCTATAGCTGGGGTCTTTACCACCTGGCAGGCATCCGAAGCTAATTCGCACACCTTGTTACCAACGATCCAAGGTTCTTGGATTAGTACGAGCTCCTCAGCTGTTTCGCCGAGGCGCAAGAGAAGGGCAGCCGAAGCTGCCTTGGAGTGATGCAGGTTGATTTGTAGAACCCGCATCATCAGAAATTTACAAAACGGTGTCCGAGCCCTCGTCCATCGCCACCGTCTCTACGAGTTCGGGAGCGGCTATGACTGTGATGTCAAGTGCCGCGTCCTCCGCATCAGAGTCCAGTAGCTGGCTCTCGGACTGGTGTACCCACCGGCCGAAGGTAGACCCGAAGAAGCCCGACACCGAGGCAGTATCGCTCCCGGAGTCGTTCGCGGTATCGTACCCGACCAGCGAGTGCGCCCTCCCAGCGGGTTCACTCAGGGTGCTGCCCGTGGGACCTTCATCGCCTTGGGCGGTCTGAGAGGCGATGGGGGTATCATCCGTTCCGCTCAAGGCGTTATCGGCTGAAGGGCCCCCATCGCTAACTTTATTGGAGGGACTAGGTCCACTCGCGGTGTCTCCTGGTTCATCCGTTGCGGTTTCACCCTTCTTCTGGATCCGCAGGGTGATGGAGTAAAAGCAGTAGCTGATGACTCCACCACAGGCTTCCAGATCAGGGAGAGAGTCTTCGCTAATGACTAGGGTCACATAGCGCTGCTTCTCTCTAACCTCACTAACCCTAACTACCCTCCATTCGAGGGTGGGTAGCCCTGCGTTCTCGTCCTGGATGATCTTCAGGATGGCCTCTGGC
Source organism: Sphenella marginata (assembly GCA_951509765.1). Lineage (NCBI taxonomy): Eukaryota > Metazoa > Arthropoda > Insecta > Diptera > Tephritidae > Sphenella > Sphenella marginata. The sequence continues at coordinate 55,764,795 of OX608079.1, read as the reverse complement.
GTCGATGGCTCGGCTGCCGGAATCCAGGCCCACGCCCGTAGCCTGCAAAGAATCTCGTTGCTATGCAACCGCAAGGGGGAGGATGTCGCCGAGGGTCTGTGCCTCTTGGCTTCACTCGCAGTGCTTTCCAGAGAACGCTGTCTCTTAGTGGCTGGTGCCCTCGGCGGATTCCCGGCTTCGCGCTCCTGCCTCGCGGAGAGGAGGTTAGTTGCCCAGGTAAGGGAGGCTTTTTGGTCCTCCGTTAGTGCGCTGGGAGGCACGCTTCACAATCGCGACACTATTTTGGCTGCCTACTGCTCCCCGCGCTTGCCGTGCCCTCAACGGGGTTGGCTGGTTCGGTTTCGCGTGGTGACGACTTTCCCTCAAGAGGTTTAGACGCACCACTTTGTGCAGACGTCGGAACTGGGGTGGCTGCTGGCCATGGAGGCCTACCCGAACCCGTCGAAGCGGTACTCGGGCGAGTAGCCCTGGCTGGGATGGCTTTGTGTGGAGCATTTTTAACGCCTTCTCCAGAGGCGGCATTTTTTCCCGTGCAGGGATCCGAGGCAGAGTTGTTTTTACTCATTTCATCTGGTTCTTTAGTCACCTACTTAGCCGAAGACTTTCGGTAACCATACAAATATAAAAAGGGGAAGGGAACGGTCGACTGCGGCAGCGCCCCATACTGCAGCAAGTCCGATTACTCCCGGAGGTGGGCCGGTATCCGGGAGGCTCCGTTAGAATACAGTCGGAAGCCCCTGACTGCAAACCACCCAGTAGTCACGGAAGCTCGTAACACCTTGGGTTAGGGGGGGAGGGTAAGATCGATACCCTCCGGGTCTACATAATATGGTAACAGTACCAGATCGTTATCCACTTCCACATATTCATGATTTACGGGTCGATTCTAGAGTGGTAACAACATTCATTTTACCCGCAAAGAAATAACTTGCAAACTTTTACACCCTTTTGGTATTCTGCCGGCTTAAGTTGCAGTTCAATTTCGTAACCACCGAAAGAGGTGGTAACGTCTCGTAACCACGAAAAATTGCACGTGTTTTGTAACTATTTTTGTGGACAGAAAATACCACAAATTTTGTACACATACTAGTTCACAAGAATTAATAAATAATACAATCACTTTTTTACGCGAAGTTTCGTACGCGTTTGCATTTTATTCTCTCTTGCGCATTGTTTGTTTTTGACATCGTTACCATGCGCGCCAGAATCGCGGGTACATAAACCACGTTGCCAACGGTTACGATTTTCGGTTAGATAATCTTATGGGTACAAAGCATAGATTTCAAAAATAAAACAATATTCTCAAAGCTAGATTTAGTTCGTGCATATCATCAAATTCCAGTTGTACCTGACCAGTTGTACACCTTTTGGTTTATTTCCATTTCTTCGTATGCCTTTTTGATTGAAAAACAGTGCTCAAAAATTTCACCGTTTTATTTATGAAATATTTTTTGGTCTTGATTTTGGTTTTGCATATGTAGATAATATCGCACCCTAAATCAAAAACAGTCACAACTCAAAATTTTTTTGGGTCGCTTTCTTGGCATAAATTGCCTAATAAAAAGTAGTGCAGCCAGTACATACAATATTTTTCTTTCTGACTATTATCGTTACTCTTTAAAGAGCACAGTGATGTCAAGTTTTTAAAATTCAAATCACTTTTGTGCGATCCAGAAGCAATTAACTGAAAGTTACTCGGATTTTGAGTTGTGACTCTTTTTGATTTAGTGTGCGATATGTTAATAGCTAGTAAAAATGAGGAACAACATCTTGAACATTTAAAAATTGTTTGTAAACGTCTTGATCAATAATCATAACCAATGACCATGACTTGAACAATGACATTCCCACGACAGCCGGTCCTACGTACCGGAATGACTCGGGGTTTTCCCGACCAAGGGCTGTTATTTCGCTACCCCCCTGCCTAAACCGCTCAAATTGTAGTAGATGGTTGCACCTAACTAGTTGCTCCGGACTAAATCCCTTTACGCGTAGACCCCCTAGTTTTTATAGAACTTTTGTGGCCCCCTGCTGTTCACGTCCTAGGACGTCCTGTGGCCGTCGTCGATCAAGTATCGCTCCGCCACATATGTCTGGATCTGTCACCTCAGTCTCCACGACTAGCATTACGAATGCAAATCAGCAAGTAGACTTTCCTAGCGGCCGCTCACGCCCCCAGGCGTCAACATCTCACACAGCAGCTCACAGCTACTCTCTCCGTAGCACTTCTCAAGTTTATTTGAGCAATGCTGAGCGTCCGCTTTCTCCCACCCCTCAGTCAGCCCCTCTTCTTCCAGCATCAGCACGAGTATAAGTCATAACCATCAGCTCCTGGTCCCTTATACTACGTGCACTGTTTGTCGGTTAAGATTATACACGCCTGTGGCATCAGTTAAGTGCAATAACTGCCTTGGGCTGTGTCACCTGCTTATATGCTCTGGACTCGCAAACAGGAACTTATGGACTGATACGTACGTTGCGCCTTGCTGTCGAGCTACGCAACCTTCAACCAAAGAGCATGTATGAATAAGAGGCACCAGTCCTCTCATCTGAAAATCGTCAGAATTTCAACTCGTATGTTCGATGCTACTCGAAGTTTTCTATTAGGGTTACATGGGTTCCTCTTTGTGCTTTGTCCTTAATCGTTTCAAATTATTTGAGTCAAGTTTGCATTTTATGAGTTGAAATTGAGTAAACGCAAAATGTAAACAAATGGAATAAGTTGATTAAGCGACTCAATTTCATGCGCTGGCGGTGAATTTCGGCTTTCGTTTGCCAAAATATGCAAGTATGTTACAGGAAATTATTTTTTGATGCAAAAATTTAATTTAATAACAGAAAACCTTCTTAATATGGATTTGAGATTTCCCAATTGGTTCTTAATAAGCAAACCAACAACTTAAGAAATAGTATTTTTTACTATAAAAAATCTGCTAAGAAATAGCAAAAACGCGTTTCGGAATTCAATCTGAAACATGAAATTTATAACATTTGAAATACATACAGATATTATTAAATATAAAACTAAATATAGGAAGTAGATAAGGATATATAAAATAACATACAAAAGTTAATATGGATATAAATGTCACGTCAACAACAATTAATATGCCAAGAATGCATTTTGCCGTCGGCAAAGCACAACTTCACATTCCGATACAAATCACCAAAAAGTATGCATGCGCAAAGCTACCGCCCACACACATATTTATACATATATATGTCCAAACAACAAACAAGCGCACGTATGTACGTACGTATGCGCTCAGCCACACATAAATATCTGCATACCCTCACGTCACCGCGCTCTAAATGCATGTGCTGTCAACAAGCTATCTTTTCTACGCGCAGACCTAAAAATGCAAGAAGAAGAATTCATTCATGCTTCTAAAAAAAAAATATTTTCTCGAGGAAGCTAGTATGAAATGTCGCAACATGGTTGAAATGTCGCAACATGGTTGAAATGTCGCAATATGGCATTTGAACAAAATCATAAAATTCAATTTTTGTCGATTTTCTAAAATCCAACTTCAATCCAAGTGGGGTATTCCATACACAGCGCACCTCCAAATGCGCGCAGGTTGCGAAGAAAAGTTGGTACAAAACTTCAATTGTATGAATGAGCCAAATATTTCATAAAAAAATTAAAATAAAAATGCACAGCTATTCCTCAGCAATAGGTCTAAACTTTGGTAAAAAAATAATCTAAAAAGCTTATCTCTACATATGTATTTTAAATAATTTAATAAAAGTTTCCCTTATTCATAAGGAGTTTGATTCTTAGCATAAGCTATGGCTCGTTTGAACCTCTCTTTGGAGTGGTTCTTAAAATCTGTCGAAAATTGGGAAGCCATGTTTGTTTTCGCCCAAGTGTGGCTGTGGTGGCTTTTTCACTCCTTACCAAAATTATGTGCGACTTTAGATAAAATTCTTAGTGAAAAAATTATATAAGAATATTGAATTAATATCTAAAATAATTTAAGATAGTTTAAAATCATTATTGAATGAAATAAAACGGAAGGTAATAGGTACTAAGTAGTAAAAAACTAGTACATTTTTTGGTAGTGGCTGTCTCATAGGAACAAACTGTGTGCGGCAACACTTTTGATCAACGACCGCTTCACTTGAAGCTCGTGTCAACGACGATTATCATACGTATGGACATTTGTACGAAGATTTTGTACTTGCAAAATTTCGATGATTATGAACTTTTCTTATCAAATCTGATTATAAATGATTATTTTTTTCGATAAAATTTTAGGATAGTAGATATTGATGTAGTTTTGATTGTTGGTATAATTATAAAAATAATAGGTTATAACTAAGTTATTTTTATTTTCTGTTTTTCCGACAGGGTGAATGCTAGATTTATATTGGAACGATTTTCCGTCATCCCTTGTCAATTTTTGTTTGTTTACAAACCGGTTTCGGCGATCCGCCATCTTCAGTGTAAGTTTTCGTTCTGATCTGTGTCTATCCGTTGTCCAGTATTTATAGTTTGAATGCTGTAGGTAAAGTTAGTATGCGTGTATATAGTTCGTGCGTTAGGTTCGTGTCGGTAATTTTTGTCCTTTGGTTTGTTTTGTGTGTTCGCTCGTTTATCGTTACTAGTTTTAGAGGTTCGAATATTGCATCAGAATTGGTGCTAGTTTGTTCGTTTATTATTCTTCCGTCAAATGTCTTTAGTTTGTATATTTCCATGTTCTCAAGCACATTTAAGCGTCGCCCTTTTGTTTGCACGTGAAGTGTTTTGGCTGTGCTTTTGATTTTAGCCGGGGTGCATTTGTTTTCATACAAGTGGTTAGCAAAGTTCGATTCTGGTGTGATGGAGGGTTTCCGTGTCTTTCGGTTGTAGTCCCTGATATGTTCCCGAAATCGTGTACTTATTTTCCGTCCTGTTTGTCCTATGTAGCTGTGCTGGCATTCGCAAGTAAGTTTGTATACCCCATGTTCGCTGAACGGCTCCGCTGAGTTGGTGTTAGTTGCTAGTTTTTGTCCCAAGTTGTTCGATGTTCTGAATGCTGTGCTGATGTTGTGTTTCTTGAAAAAGTTGGCCAACTTGTATGTGGTGTTTCCAGTGTATGTCATAACTGTCCAAATTTTGGCCTTTTCCCCTTCGGTTTCCCTTCTCTGCACCAAATGGTTGCTTCGGAGTTTGTCCACTAGGGTCTTTTTGTATCCGTTGCTAGTTGCTATGCTGTATATCGTGGTGAGCTCTTTCTTGTATGATTCCTTAGAGAGAGGCGTTCGCTGAAGTCTGTCCACTAGATGTCTTAATGCTGCATTCTTGTGTTGTTGCGGATGGTTCGATGTACAGTGGATTATGGTGTCCGTGGTTGTTGGTTTTCTGTAGATGTCATAGTTGAACTTGTTCGTGAGTTTGTTGATTCTAACTGTTAGGTCCAAGTAGTTCAGTTTTCCCTCCTTCTCCGTTTCCATTGTGAATTTTATGCTCTCATGCTGCTTATTTAGAAATTCCAGTACTTGTTCTTCACAGTTATTATTTAATACGCAGATAATGTCGTCGACATACCTTGCGTAAAATATTACCCCCAGCTTGGTTTTTAGCTCTTGCATATACTTCATTTCCAAATTCTGCATGAATGCCTCCATGAGGACGGATGAGGTTGGGTTGCCCATTCCCAGTCCATTCATTTGTCTATATATTTTATTGTTAAACCTGAAATAGTTTTGTTGTAGCGTTGTTCTGAGGGTGTTTGTAATTTGTGCTGTCCTGACCGCATCTTTAGTTTTTCCTAGTAGCGTTTTGTTAACGATATCCAATGTCTCCGGAAGCGGAATAGATGGGTACAAGTCCTTTATGTCAAAGGATACTATCGTGCTGTTCTCCGCGAGTTTTACGGTCTCAAGTTTTTCTATTAGCTCCGTTGTATTCTTTATTGTGTGTATGTGCTCTAGTTCCAGTGTGTCATTCAGTATACTCTTCAAATGTTTTGATAGCTATGCCAGCACAGCTACATAGGACAAACAGGACGGAAAATAAGTACACGATTTCGGGAACATATCAGGGACTACAACCGAAAGACACGGAAACCCTCCATCACAACAGAATCGAACTTTGCTAACCACATGTATGAAAACAAATGCACCCCGGCTAAAATCAAAAGCACAGCCAAAACACTTCACGTGCAAACAAAAGGGCGACGCCCTGGAAATGTACAAACTAAAGACATTTGACGGAAGAATAATAAACGAACAAACTAGCACCAATTCTGATGCAATATTCGAACCTCTAAAACTAGTCTACAAAAAACAAAACAACGCAGCAGGTACAATAACCAGACAAGTAACGATAAACGAGCGAACACACAAAACAAACCAAAGGACAAAAATTACCGACTTCTATTCAAGCACAAGATTAACATTACCTGACCCACAAACTAGTTAACGAGTTGCCGCTCGAGAACATTCAGCATTACCTGACATTACATAGCGTTCAGCAGTGCCTGACAAACAAACTAATAGACGAGTTTCAAAACAACCCTATTGCAGCTTGCCGCTCGGGAACATTCGTGAAACACGAACCTAACGCACGAACTATATACACGCATACTAACTTTACCTACAGCATTCAAACTATAAATACTGGACAACGGATAGACACAGATTAGAACGAAAACTTACACTGAAGATGGCGGATCGCCGAAACCGGTTTGTAAACAAACAAAAATTGACAAGGGATGACGGAAAATCGTTCCAATATAAATCTAGGTTATAACTAGGTATTTTTCAATGAAAGGAAAAATATAGAGAAGCACATACGTATGAATATTTTCGAAAAAATAGGTATTAAAAAATGGGTTATTTATTTGAAAAAAAAATCAAAAATTGCCGTAAGTAGTAGTTATGGCTTTTTTGAAAATTGTGATTCTTAATTTTTTTTAATAATTCAAATTTGAAAAAACCTAAAGCATAAATTTAAATAAATATATGTATACCTATATATATGTACATAGATATTTTAGTTAAATAATATTTCTACTTTGCACATGATTGACTAAATAACACTTTGCAAACGAATATTTTATACCTACCTAGTTGTAAGCATGCCTTGCATATCTTGAAGCAGTATGTGCATATGCATTTGATTAGATTTTCACAAAAGTCTGGGTTTTTTCATTAAAAAAATAAAATATAATAACTAAAAAATAAAAATGATCTTGCCTAAGGTGGGACTTGAACCTAGAACCTTTGCTATGATCGGCAAAGCAAACTGGAAGTTTGCATGAATATTTTATAGAAATAAAATAAAATATATATTCAAATATCAATTATCAATTAATAAAATGAAAATATTTTGATTTTTGCCATATGAGCATTTCCGTAGAATGGTCAACCAGCGAAAAAATTTTAAATTGTAATAAAAATACATTCTTTTTTAACACTGTTATACAAAATTACCCAAATTTTTATAAAAATAAAGCTTTGGAAGTTAATTTAAATTTTTTTTATGAAAAATTTGGCTTAAAACCTAAAAAAAAAATTGTTTTCCAGCCAGTTTTAAATGCGTGTTTCTTTTAAATGTTTTCACATGTACGACTTATACTAGCGATAGTTTTTTGCAATAAATTACCCCCATGAATATCAATTAAGACTATAAAAATGAAAGAAGAGTGAGAAGTTGTATTAACGGTAAATTTTTATTGAAACTTTTACCTCTGCCTGGATCGTACGTTCGCGACCAAAAAAATACATTTTTTGTTACCATTTTTCAAGGAGTGTAAGGATATGTCTAGAACTACATTTCTAAAGCGAGTTGAGTACACTTAATTGAAAACCAAAACTACTTCTCTTGAAGGGTTTACCAAATCTTTTTTTTTAATTCTCAAAGTTGCGTACGTTCTCGACCGTTTTGCATTTTGATATATCGCACCCTAAATAAAAAACAGTCACACCTCAAAATTTTTTTAGGTCGCTTTCTTGGCATAGATTGCCTATTAAAAAGTAGTGCAGCCAATACATACAATATTTTTCTGTTTGACTACTCTCGTTACTCTTTAAAGAGCACAGTGATGTCAAGTTTTTAAAAATCAAATCACTTTTGTGCGATCCAGAAGCAATTAACTGAAAGTTACTTGGATTTTGAGTTGTGACTCTTTTTGATTTAGTGTGCGATATTTTTGCCTACCAAAAACTGAAGCAAGAAAAAAAGAGGTTGTTAATATAATTTATTTGCATGGTTAATAATGGATGATAGGGTTTTGAATAATTTTAATGAAATTATTCATAGATTTTACAACCATACATTATAGTGAGTATACTTTATGTTATGCGAGCCACTTTCGAGCCTTTCGGTGTGAGCCGCGGGATTTCAGTAGAGTCAATAATTTATTCTATCTTCTTTCTTTATAAATACAACATATAAGATTTAAACTTGTGAATTTAGTGTTCCAATTCATATAATTTGTAAAACATTATGCCGAAAATAGGAAAAAAAATTATAAAAAAGCGTATATACAAAAATGTACTTAAGATATTTTAACGTGAAATAAACGTAAAGAAAGTCACTTTATGCCATTTCAATATGTTATCAACCGTTTTGAAAAAATCCATTCCATTTCGCTGAATTTTGAATTTTTCCAGTTGCACAAAAAAGTCACTTCCATTTTGCGTAATGTCCATGTTGATTGCCCCCACAGTCTAAACTAAAAATCGAACAAACCTGCCTCTTGCACCTAAAATTGACCTTCTAAAATGCTATCGAAGTAGCAAACAAAAAAAAAAACAAAAACCTATGTTTACTTGGTTTTTTTGGCCCATAAAAGCGTACGAACGTACTGTTCGCGACCGTGGAAACACCCATATTTAATATTTTATTTCCATTAAGTTGACCAACTTGCACAAAATCATAAGCAAATATCCTCAACTTCATGAAAACGCAATGCCGCAAATATCTCAACTTCATGAAAAGCTCAATGAAGTAAGCATGGTTAATAATGGATGATAAGTAAAAATTTGTGAATTTTTGGAATCAGAGTTTCACCATGGTTAGCCATGGTTGGTAGGGTACATGCTCTTTGCTTGTGCATTGACATCTATTTCAACGTCTTCTGCATTGAAGTCTCTTTTAACTCTTTCCGGCGCACTACAAGAAATCCCTAAAAATTTATTAAAAATTTGATTTTATTTCATTCATGAGTTATTTATTCAAGAAAATATAAAAAGAAAAATTTTATTCTTGCAGGATTCTGTTCAAGGATGTGGTACAATTTGTTTACCACCGCGCATGGTGTGCACGGTTTATTTATGAAATTCATTAAAGCAGGTTTTTGTTTTGCTGAGACAAAGCGGCACATTGCAAGTAGAGCACATCCATTGAGTCCTTCTTTGGTGTCCTGTTTTGCTGCAATGTGCACATCTACGTACAGTGGTTCTGACTGGCTTGTGGGATGATAAGGATCGTATGCTTGGATCTACAAACGGATTATTTTTTTTTATGCGAAATTTTAGAATTCTGCTTATTCCACTTGGGTGGTATAAACTGTTCTTCGCCATTTATTAGAGCAGCTAAAGGTACCTCGTCTTCGCTATCATAAACTTCTTGAGAACTATGCGTTTTGTCACACCTAAGCTCATTGCCTTCAACAATGCCGTCTTTCTCATTTCCTTCCACAACGATGTTATCAAATATTTCCTGAATGGTTTGCTCATCAAATACATCAACATCGTCTACGATTGACTCAGCGTCTGATGGAATTTCTGCGAAATCAGCTTCATCATCGATGGTTTCCAATATAAAGGAGATATCCTTGTCCTTAAGTTTATTAGCCATTTCTGTGGATGCATATGTACATATGTATGTAGTATGCGCAGTGGTATAATTTATATACCATGAAATTCAAATAACTACCAAATCAACAACTGTCTTTGTTTTTATTTCATCGGGTTAGAAATAAGTTCACCTAAACTTTATTTATTGAAAAATACAGCAGACTGACGCCGCAATTGGCGCTTTTCACAAAATATTATAAATTTCGAGGAACACTCCCGACAAGTACTATTTTTACACTCTTTATGCATAAAAAAAATATATATGCATCTCCTTTTCACACTTGATATAATTTTTTTTTGGAAAATATACCTTTAAATTTGCTTATAAAATTGGTATGAGAACAATACCATCACGCACAAAATATAGGTAAATTATTTAAATAGGTGGTACAGTTTTCATACCAGCGCCCCGGAAAGAGTTAACGTTGTTGTTGTTGTTGTAACGCCACGTAGCCCTGCCTAGGTAGTCGGCTCTACCCAATATTGTCATCAAGCTCTTCTAACGGAAGTCCTAGAAACCTAGCGGCTTCGACAGGGGCGGACCAGACGGATATGGGTGTTAGAAGAGTAGGCTCAGCTGAGCAGACGAAAAGGTGGTTAGTATTATGGGGGGACAAGCCTCCCGGACAAACATTAGGCAAGTCGGGGTTCAGTCTGGATAGGTAAGAGTTTAACCTATTACAATATCCAGACCGGAGTTGGGCCAGCATCACTCTAGTCTCCCTAGACAGCCCGCGCTCCTCTTCGGCAACGGGTGGAGTTGTTGCCTGAAGAACGGCGTTCGCTGGGATAGAGCTGACATAGGAATTTACCGAATCGGTGTGGATAAGGGTGAGGGCCTGCCGGTACACTCTAGGATCAAACGGCGTGGAAATCAGGTGCCGGATCTCATCGAAGTGTTTGCGTAGGTGGCTTCTTATCCTCCTGGGGGGCGGATTTTCGTTGACCAGGCGTCCGTTCGGGTGCTGCGGTTTGCAACAGTTGAATAGGAATTGCCTGGTCAGCATCTCGCTATGCTCTTTAACGGCGAGCATTTTTGCTTCATTGTGAAGGTGGTGCTCAGGAGACATAAGAACGTCTTCTGCATTGCTTAACCCATTAAGGAAATGCCCCTCGGGAAGCTTTGGTAAATATTCATGCGAATATTTGTAAGTTTTTTTTTATTATCAAAATATATCTGTCTCCTGATAAAACCTCTGCCACTAGAAACGGACCTTTGAACTTAGTATCTAATTTAGTCTGATGCCTTTCTTCGTTTTTTGACAGAACGTAATCACCGACTTTATGCGGAACTATTTTTGCCTTATTTTCATCAAATCTCTTTTTATCGTAACAAACATTTTTTTTATATTTTTAGCTGCCTCAGCTCTTATTTCAGCAATATTGACCCTATTTTCATCTGAACTTATTGGTAATAAGCCTAATGGACGGGATATTTTTCCTATTAATAATTCTAAAGGACTAGCCTTGGTAACTCGATTGACCGTACAATTCAGAGCCAGTTGAGTCTCGCAGAAAGCGTCCTGCCAGGAACTCTTACTTGTTTCAACCGAAGTCAGCATATTTTTCAACGTACTCATGCCTCGTTCAACCTGACCGTTCGCGGCTCCGGAAGCAATCAAATGTAAATCTACCCTTTGTGATGTACAGAAGTCCCTGAACCCCTTACTAGTCAAGCATCTACCTTTTTTTTTGCTATATTACTCAATGACATACGGCTTTTTGTTGATTTTATGCAACAGAATAGCACCATAATTATCCGCGCTTGGTCAGCTATGATAGGGTAAAACCGGGATAGATGCCCCAACGGGATAGATGCCCCATATTCAAAAAATCTAACTTCCCAAACTCGTGACTAAAAATTAATTTAATAATTAACAGCCGCAGCCACATTGCACTTTAGTTATCTAAGAGCCTTCGAGCAGTGAACACGCGTTTAGTTAGAATAACACATTTTGTCTGCGTCTAAATTGAAATATACGTAAAAGTTTTAAAGGTAAGTATTTAACTTTGTATAACTTTATAATTAGTAATAATTTATATTATATTTTTTATTACCTCAATATACTGATTCATTGAGACTGCATCTAACTAAAAATAGATGTATTTTTGTTTTAAATTTATTAAAAATATACGTAGGCATCTATCCCTATCAAAAAGGATAGATGCCCTGATTTTTCGGGAATTTTCCAAGAATCACAATGGAGTAAGTGTATATTTTTAAAATACTTTTAGAGTCTGATATATATTTTTTGTGCTACTTTATGGACTTTTTACAGTTTTCAGGAAAATTATGCCGCGAAAATATAAAAGGAAGGAAGGCGTGCGGGCTCGAGTATGTCCTTGGACTTTAGAAAGCCTGCAGGGCGCTTTCCAGGAAATGGACAACAATACCATGGGAATAAATAAATTATCCCAAAAATATGGGATACCATCTAGGACACTTAGAAGCAGATATGCTGCTAAAAATACAGCAAAGGAGACACTGGGTATGTATTCAAGATCATGTAGTTCCCTTGGGCATATAACACACCTTTATCTATCTATTCGCTGCCTCTAGTTTCCAATAGATTTACTAAGTGGTTTTTTTCCAGGAAAACATCCTATTTTGGATTTTGACCACGAAAAAAGGCTGGTAAAGCACACTCTCTACTTGGTGATGCAGGATTTCCCCCAAATAGACAATCCATTCGCATGTTAGCTTATAAATTTGCTGAAAAGCTAGAGCTCAAACACACTTTCAACCACGAAGAGGAAATGGCTGGAAATGCATGGTTCAAAAGTTTTATTGAACGAAATCCGGAGCTGTCTATTAGACAAGCTGAAGGTTTATCCATTGCTAGAGGTAAAGGTCTTAATAGAGAAGATGTAAATAATTTCTATGAACTTTTGATCAAAGTTTTGACCGAAAATGACCTGTTGAACAAACCAGAGAGAATCTACAATATGGATGAATCCGGAATTCAATTAAATAATAAACCCGGAAAAGTTGTGGCAAAAAAAGGTGCAAAAGTGGTCAATTCTGTAACATCTGCGGAGAAGGGTGAAACCATGACGGTCGTTGCTTGTTGCAATGCCATTGGTAATTTCCTTCCACCAGCTCTTATAATAAAAGGTGTGAATAAAAAACCTGAGTTTGAGGATGGACTTCCGATGGGCACGAAAGTCTACATGAACAAAAAGTCAGCTTATATCAACACTGAGTTTTTCTATAAATGGTTGACAGAACACTTCATCCCTTTGAAGCCTCATGGTAAGGTTTTGCTAATCTTAGACGGTCACTCGTCACACTCAAGTGCACCAGACATGCTGCAGGTTGCTACTGATAATGATATAATTTTATTATGTTTGCCAAGTCACACAACTTCAGCCTTACAGCCTTTAGACAGGTCGGTATTTGCGCTTGAATCCAAATAAAAAGATCAGCCGTTACAATGTTGGAAGACTTTTACATAATGCTTGGATCCGCGCTGCTACCCCTGCAAATGCTCTAGGTGGTTTCAGAGGTAGTGGAATTTATCCAGTTAACCGAAATGCATTGCCAGATTATACTTTCCTGATATCAGATACTGCGCTAGGTATCGATAGTCCTGACACTTCTCGTCATCCTCATGCGGCCGTACAAATAGAAACATCTCTACCTCAGACTTCTGATTCTGCAGTTGGTCGAATAGAAGCGAACAATCAAGAAGAAAATACTTGGGAACAGGAACAAAATAAGACGCCACCAATGTGTTCTTCCACAGGCAGAGACACGCCTAGTCTCTTGCTCGATTCCCATATGCTAGACGATATAAGTATTGTAGAAATTGGAGATTCTACAATTGCAGAGATTTTAGGAAGCGATGTGGAGGTGCCACGAAAGTAGGTAAAATATTAGTAAATTTTTCAGTATACGGCTCAATAGAAACAACTACCATAAAAGATGTTTACTTTGTTAAGGGTATGCGCGCAAATCTATTAAGCTATGGTAAAATAAGCGAAAATAATAAGATTGTTTCAGACGACGGTTGTTGCAAAATATATTCAAAGTTAACTCGAAAGCTAGTTTGTATTGCTTATAAATCCAAAAACAATTTGTATGAAATTAAAGGCAAAGTGATTTTGAACAAAAGAAAAAGAAAATTCTAATGTAGCAGTTAAAGACTATAAGTCGGAAATGGATCAAAAAGTAAAGTGGCATAGAATTCTGGGTCATACAAATTTTAAATATGTATTTAAATATCCTTAGCAATAAAAACTTGGTTTATGGACTGCCTAATAGTTTTGATAATAATTCTGTAAAATGCTCTATCTGTATAGAAAATAAAATGCACAATTTACCATTTAAAAATAATAGAGAAAAAGCAAATGATGTATTAGAAATTATACATACGGATGTGAACGGTCCACAAACAAATGTAGGAAATTGTGGAGAAAAATATTTCGTCACTTTTATTGACGACTATAGCAAGCCAAGGCAAATTCATTCTTATGGTAATGTCAAGTGAACAGCTGACTTCCTCTTCACGTTTTTAACTCGCCGTGTAATGTAGAATGTCATAAAAAGAAAGATTTTACTATTGACTTTGAATATAATATTTGGTATTTATTTTCAAAAAAAGAACGCAACTTACCAAAAGGGTACGTGATGATGGTTTTAACTAAATTTTATGCACGCATAAGTTGTCCAAACACGTATTTATTGTTCCAGACACCATTAGTTCAATTTAATTTTTATGAAATATAAAAAAACAATCGATGGTTGTCATTTCAAATTTTTTTATCACTATGACATTCTACATTACAAAAAATTGAAGCGAATATTGCCGAATTCGCTCAGCCATTACCATAACAATCAATTTGCCTTGTAGCAAGCTTACGAAAGTCTACTGCATAAAATCAAAAGATCAAGTCTTTAGTTGTTTAGAGGAGTATGTTAATGAAGTTGAAAATGTAAGTAATAAAAAGGTAAAAAAGATTAGAATTTATAACGGGAAAGAATACATAAATGAAAACGTCAGGAGCTTTGCAAAACAAAAGGGGATTTCTCTAGATCCATGTCCCCCTTATGTCCATCAACTTAATGGAACTGCTGAGCGTATGAATCGCTCACTTATGGATATGGCCAGGTGTCCCCTGCCTGAGGCAAATGTAAATGTGAAATTTTGGCCTGATATAATAAAAGCTGCTGCCTATATTAAAAATAGGACCCTAGCAAACACTTCGGAGTTAAAGACTCCATATGAGCTATTTTTCCCGATGTTAGTAATATGCGTTTGTATGGTAGTCGAGTTTTTGTAAAAATCCCTCAGAGGATTCCTTTGATGAAAAGCAATAAGAAACTCCGACACCCAAACCTAGTACTCCACCTCAAGAAGTTCGAAGATCCACTCGACCAAGTACAAGTCAATTTAAGAGACTACCACTGCCCGAAAAAGTTGAAAGCAATTATGTTCATGAAGACATTTATGCAAACTATTGCGGCTTCGTAACCCCGGAATCGGTTGAAGAGGCACTAGCAAGTACAGACGCTTGTGATTGGCAGCAAGCTATGAACAATGAAATGAAAAGTTGAAATCAAAACAAAACGTGGACGTTAGTTGATTTGCCTTCTGGTAAAAATTTGATAGACGTAAAATAGATTTTCAAACAGAAAGGTGATGGAACAAAGAAGGCACGTCTGGGAGCACGTGGTTTTCAACAACAGGGCCACGTCCAAAATACGTATGTTCCTGTATTCAAAATGCAAACGTTAAAAATTCTGTTAGCATTTTGCTGTAAAAATTCAATACACATACATCAAATGGATGTAGAAACTGCCTTTTTAAATGAGGATGTTAAAAGTGAGGTATATGTCAAACAGCCTCAGGGCTATAGTAATGGAACATCACAGGTGTTAAAGTTGCATAAAGCTCTGTACGGCCTTAAAGAAAGCCCCAGGCAGTGGTATGAGTGTTTTCATGAATTCCTAAGCAAACTAAACTTTGAGAGAAATAATTATGATTACTGTTTATATCTCAAGAAGACTAATAGAATAGGCGCATTCAACAAATTGTCAACGAAAAAAGGCGCATTAAAAATATTTTGACGAAGAAAGGAGCATTAAAAAATATTTCGAGGAAGAAAGGCGCATAACCATTCCATTTGCTGGAAATATGAAATATAATCAGTAAAGGCCTACACCAAATTAAAAACAGGCTTTCCCATTTTCCGGCTGGAAAAAATACAAGGGGATGCGTACATAAAATGAAACAGCAGCTTAGAGTAACTCCAACTTATATCGCCTTTCTTTCTATTTTAAAGCGCCTTTCTTTCTTAAAAATTATTTTAATGCGCCTTTCTTTCTTAAAAATTATTTTAAGGCGCCTTTCTTTCTTAAAAATGATTTCAATGCGTCTTTCTTTCTCAAAATGATTATAATGCGTCTTTCTTCAAACAAAAAAAAGTTTGCGCCTTTCTTCGTCGACAAACAGCTTTGCGCCCTTTTTCGTCGATAGGAACGATATACTTTATACATACTGCTATTTGTACACGATCTTCTGATTTGTTGCAGAGATGAAACCGCTATAAGTGAAATCAAAAACATGCTAAGTAGTACATTTAAAATAAAAGACTTGGATAAAATTAAAACATATGTAGGAATAAATATCGAATATAATGAAAAACACAAAACTATGAAACTGAAACAAAAATCGTATATAGAGTCACTTTCAAGAAAGTACCAAATTGAAAATTCCAAGCAATATAAAACTCCTATGGAAACCAACCTTAAGTTGCTTCCTGAAAATATAGATTATAACGTGAAATACAGAAATATCATTGGAGCTCTTTTATATATCAGCACAGGCACCAGACCTGATATTGCATTTAGCGTAAACTATCTTAGTCGTTCTCAAAATTGTTATAATGGTACGCACTTTAAATATGCACTAAGAATCCTGAAATATTTGTATGCAACAAGAGATTAAAGTCTGAATTACAGCCTTGACTCCACTGAAAATTACATTTTAGATTGCTTCGTAGACTCTGATTGGGCAGGCGATGTTGTAGATAGAAAATCAACTACTGGTTTTGCAGTCAGAATGTTTGGAAACGTTATATATTGGAAGTCACATAAGAAAAACTCTGTATGTAAATCTTCGACTTATGCTGAATATATAGCTTTATCAGAAGCAGTTACCAAAATCATTTGTATTAAAGAAATTTTAAAAACTTTTGAGATTATAATTAAAACACCAATCAGGATCTTCGAAGACAATTCCGGTGCCATTCAAATTGCTAAGAATGGCAACTATACTAAAAACTCCAAGCACATTGAAGTGCACTATCACTTCATAAATGAAAATTATCGAAATAAGGTAATTGATATTGTAAAAATAGATTCTGCCCACAACTTAGCAGATATACTAACGAAATCACTTTGTCAACAAAAATTCAATGAACTAAGACATTTATTAAATCTGAATTAAGTTATTGATAAGCAATTGCAATTAAAATCTGCTAAGACATGTAAATGAAAGACTGTTGAATTAAATTAATTAAGTCATTTATTATACTTGAATTAACATAATGATAAGTAACTACAATTAGTTTGAACTTGTAAATACATATGAAAGAGAATTGATTATTTTTGAATTGGTTCATAAATGTATGGAGGCGTGTTGAGTATATATGACAACCATTGTTGTTGTTGTTAGCAGTGCTTCGCCCTGCCCAAAGGGCCAGTACACTCCTAGTTGTCATCGGGCTCTTCTAACGGAAGTCAAAGGAAACGCGCTGTTTCAACAGGGTTTTACCAAAGTGATAAGGGAGTTAGAAGAGTATGTTCCGAAGAACACGAAAAGAGATGTTGCGTGTCATGGGGGGCCATACCGCATGCAGGGCATGTGTTCGGTATGGTGGGGTTCAGTCTGGAGAAATAGGAGTTCAGCCTATTGCAATATCCAGACCGAAGTTGAGCCAGCATGACTCTAGTCTCCCTCGGAAGGACACGTTCTTCCTCAGCAGGAGCGGGTGGTTGGGCACCAATAACGGGGTTCACAGGCCGAGATCTGAGGGATCTGTCCACCGACTCAGTGTGGAGGTCCTTTAGGGCCCGCCTATGGTCCCGCAGATCAAACGGCAACGAGATGTGATGCCGGATCTCATCATAATGCTTTCGGAGATGTTTCCTTATGTCTCTGGGGGGCGGAGTTTCATCCAATAGCTGTCGATTTGGATGACTGGGTCTATGACAGTTCAGAAGGAACTGCCTACTTAAAAGTTCGGCATGCTCGCGAACGTTGAGCATTTTAGCCTCCTGGTGAAGGTGAGACTCAGTAGACATAAGCAAACAGCCCGCGGCGGTGTTTTGGCAGACCTGCAATTTCCTCCAGTTGGTGTCGTGAAGGTTAGGCGACCCTATGGGCGCAGCATAATCAATAACCGGTTGGCCAATAGCCTTATAGGTGACCAGCAAGGTTTCTTTGTCTTTGCCCCAAGTACTGCGCCCAGTGACTTGAGGATCTTGTTGCGGCTTTGTACATTTGAAGCTATTGCGGTGGCATGATTAGCGAAGGTGAGGCTATTGTCGAATGTAAACCCTAGAATTTTGGGGTGGTTGACTGTAGGTAGTGGAATACCATCTACGTGGACATTCAACTCCTGCCCCATCTGCGCATGCCACGTGGTAAATAATGTCGCTGCAGATTTAGTCAGGTTCCGCTCTGTGAAAAAGCTGGAAAGATCGCGCAGGTAGTGGTTAAGTCTAGTACATAGTTCGTCCGTGGAAGGTCCTTTGTCCGTGGCCATCACAGTGCAGTCGTCTGCGTACGAAACGATGGAGACCCCCTCTGGTGGAGGAGGGAGGCTCGAGATGTGGAAGTTAAGCAGAAGGGGTGAAAGGACAGCACCCTGCGGAACCCCTTGTCTAATTCTTCGATGCAGTGATATAACGCCCAAGGAAATAACGCCCATGGGCGTTATTTCCGATTCTAAAAGGAAAATTAATCTGCGTCGTGATGGCATTCAAAGCCGATGTTGTGCTGTAATTTTTACCGAAGCCATGTTGATGATTGGCCAGCTGCAGGTTTGCAGTATATTATGGAAGCAAGATAGCCTCTAACAACTTCACTACCGGCGAGAGGAGAGATATCGGACGATAAGAATCTCCTTGATTCGCCGGCCTCCCAGGTTTTAGGAGGGGGACCACAGTCGAGTGTTTCCAGATATCTGGTATAACGAAGGTGGTCAGTGAGAGGTTGAATAGAGCCGCCAAGTACTTGTGGCCGTGGTGTTTCAGCAACTTCATGGCAATTCCGTCGGGTCCGAGTGATCTAGAAGGTTTCGCCTTCCTTATAGCTTCCTTAACCTCTGCAGCGGAGACGACAATGGGCGCGGCTGTGTGTTTGTGTTTGTGCGCACGTCGAATGACTTTTCTCTTAGCCCTATCCGCAGGAGAATGCAGTATAAATTGCCGGCAGAATGCGCTCGCGCACTTCCTGGGGTCCGATTTGACGCTATCGCCGAAAGCAATGGCGACCTTGTCATTGTATTTGGTCGGGTTGGATAGGGCCTTGACTGTCGACCATAGTTTGCCGACACCGCCGGAGAGGTTGCATGACTCTAGGTGCTCTTTCCACTTTTTAAATTTGTGGTCATTGACAGTCCGACGGATTTCTGCGTTGAGATCCTTTATTCTGGGATCTGCGGAGTTCAAGAGTCTCACTTGGTCACGGTCTCTTGCCATTGCCGCTGCTTCCGCAGGGAAATTCGGCCGAATTTCCGGGATTCTGCCAGCAGGGATGAAGCGGCCGGAGGCTGAATCGATGACTTTGCGAAAGTCTTTCTCACCTTTGCATACGTCAGTCGGTGTGGGTAGGTCAGCGAAGGAGTGCTCTGTAAAGTCCGTGAAGCGGTCCCAGTCCGCTTTACTAAAGTTGATGTACGTTCGTTTTTATGTCGTTATGGAGTCGGACGGTCGTTCGATGTTTAGTAGGATGGGTAGGTGGTCTGATGCCAGTGCAAGCATTGGTTGCCAGTTAACGTGGTTCATAAGGCCCGCATTTGAAATGGAGATGTCTGGCGAGCTGTGGCAGTTACCTGCCACCCTAGTGGGGGCATCTCCATTCAATGTACAGAATGCCGAGTTGTCTATTTGCTAAGCGAGTGCGTGCCCTCTGCTATCTGCTGGCAAGTTGGAGTGCCAGAGATCGTGATGTGCGTTGAAATCACCTAGGATGAGGCAGTTATCGCCCCTTAGCAACGCACTAAAATCAATGTATATATTTATCATTCGCAGTTCGACGTCGCCTGTCCGGACTGCTATGCCCTGGCATTCAAGGGTAGAGTTCCGCGAACAATATGGTGCCTCAAAAGTACTGAAAAAAGTACGGGTTCCGGGGCTGACAGGGTTAAGCCCTGAGCATCCAGATCTGTGCAACCATCTCTTGCATTTACTGCATTGGACGGAATGTGAACGTTTGACATATATTTTCTTCCAGCAGACGCAGCAGATCCAGTCTCTTGGTCCGGGGTTGGATTCGATACCAGCCCGTAACAAGAGACATTGGAGCAACGTCCGGGGCAAATAGGTTATACTGTACAGAGTGGTGTGTGATGAATGCAAGGCCGCCCCCATGACCGCTGGGACGGTCTTTCCTATGCACATTGTACCCATCTCGAGTAAGTAAGTCCGAGTTAGCGTTCAGTTTGGTCTCCTGAATGGCGGCCAGTTTAATGTTGTTCGACTTCATAAAGTCTGTTATCTCGGCGATCTTTCCAGCTAATCCGTTGCAGTTCAGCTGTAGGATTTTGAAGTGTGTCGGGAGGGAGGGTGAAGGCATGCTGGGGGTAAGGGACGGATGTGGTTGCCTAGATGGAGGTAGGCTTAGTCCCAAGCTGTGACGCAGTCTAAGGTTCAGCGTGCCTTGGCCGATGTTGTGTGGCGTGGAGGGCGGCTGTTATTGCACTCAACCGATGCCGCAGGCGTATATAATCTTTGCCGACAAACAGGGCACGTGGTGAAAGGTACGAGGAGATTATGTTCCTGACCCACGTGCATGCTGGAAGTAGGGGAGGACGAGAGTGGGGACTGAGGTGAGGTGCTGGTCGTGGAGATCGGGCCACTGTTGTGGCCATTTGATGATGGTAGGTGCGGTGTGTGTGCGCCGGAGCGACGAGAATCGCGGGACGCGCTTGCGCGCTAACAATATGGTGCCTCAAAAGTACTGCAAAAAGTACGGGTTCTAGGGATGGCAGGGTTAAGCCCTGAGCATCCAGATCTGTGCAACCATCTCTGACATTTACTGCATTGGACGGAATGTGAACGTTTGACATATATTTTTTTCCAGCAGACGCAGCAGATCCAGTCTCTTGGTCCGGGGTTGGATTCGATACCAGCCCGTAACAAGAGACATTGGAGCAACCCTGCTGCAAGGGATTGCTCCCATTCCCACGACAGCCGGTTCTACGTAACGGAATGACTCGGGGTTTCCCCGACCAAGGGCTACCCCCCTGCCTAAACCGTCAATTATCCCCCCCCCCCAATAATGTCATCCTCCGAGCAGCTCCTTGCAGCGGGACTGCTCAAGACTCTCCTGCTCCGGGCTGGTATTGAATCCAACCCCGGACCTAGAGAATGGATCTGCTGTATATGCTGGAAGAAAATTTATGTGAAACGTTCACATTCAGTACAACGTTCTAATTGTGACAGATGGTTGCATATAACAAGTTGCTCCGGACTAAATCCCTCCACTCATAGATCCGCTAGTTATACCTAGTAGTGCTTCGCACACAAGGTATATTAACTTCAGTCGCCTAACGGTAGTGTGTAACGGCATAAACGAATCGAGATAGCTATTGACTTACATATATCAAAATGTTCAGGAGGAAAAGAGAAATTGATTGAGCCATGTCCGTCCGTCCGTCCGTCTGTGAACACGATAACTTGAGTAAATCTTGAGATATCTCAATGAAATTTGGTATGTAGGTTCCTTTTCACTTATCTCCGAGCGCTATTGAAAATAGGCAAAATCGGTTAAAAGCCACGCCCTCTTTCTATATATATAATATTTTCGAAAATACAAAAAGAGTGATTATTCAGTGCATAAATAAAAAAAAAAAAATTTCAGCACACATATATATATTAATACAGGCAATATTTCGAAAAAAAAATTAGCGAAATCGGGTTAGGTTCATGCCCAATTTTATACCAAAGATTTTGAAAAGGATCATAGATATATTGAATATGCTATAACTTTGCTTGAACTAGCTGTATATAATTTCTATTTCACCTCTGAAGTGTTCGTGGACAACGAAAGTCGAAAGAACAAAATTTTTGGAAAATGGGCGTGGCCCCGCCCCTTTATGGGAAATTATTCCACAAAACTTTCCACGCCATAACTCCGGTAAAAATTGACTTATTGAAACGATATTTAGAGAAAGTGTTCAACATATAAAGCTTACTCTTTGCTGTAAAAATAAACAAAATCGGTGAACGGACACGCCCACTTTTTGAACACAGTTCTAAAAAATTTCTTCGTAAAATTAAAATCGCGATATTTCCATAATTGTATAAGTTATATAAATAACACTTTACACACATAATAAGCTTTTTAAGCAAAACTAAACTGTATAAAAATTTTGTGGATTTTGGAGAAGTAGGCGTGGCGCCGCCCACTTTTAAGCATAAAAGCTCTGCTGTTTTCAAAAGCGATTGCTTGGAATTTCAAGAATGTATTTCAATGAAATTTTGTGAGATACTTCCCAATAGTATGTAGTATACTCCTGCCAAAAATTACGCAAATCGAATAACAAACAAGCAAGATTTACGGGCAAGTAGTTAACACCCTACTGCCTTTTCTTTATTAATTTTTTTTATTTTCATACCTTTCATGAACATGAGGAAAGGTATTTATATTTTGTTATTTAGTAATAATTTAATTTACCACCCACAACCGAAGTGTTTTTATCGAAAACAATCAGTTGCCTTTATAACAAATTTTCAGGTATGTATTTAAATAGACCTGAGTAAATTAGGATACCAAAACATATCACTACTAGGTATTTAATGTTCGGTTACACCCGAACTTAGACTTCCTTACTAGTTTTATTAATTTTTTTTATTTTCATACCTTTCATGAACATGAGGAAAGGTATTTATATTTTGTTATTTAGTAATAATTTAATTTACCACTCACAACAGAAGTGTTTTTATCGAAAACAATCAGTTGCCTTTATAACAAATTTTTGGGTAGGATTAAAATAGACCTGAGTAAATTAGGATACCAAAACAGATCACTACTAGGTATTTAATGTTCGGTTACACCCGAACTTAGACATCCTTACTAGTTTTTATAGAACTTTTGTGGCCCCTTGCTGTTTACGTCCTACGACGTCCAGTGGCCGTCGTCGATCAAGTATCGCTCCGCCACATATGTCTGACTCTGTCACATCAGTCTCCACGACTAGCACGAACAATGCTCTTCAGCAAGTAGACCTTCCGAGCGGCCGCTCACGCCCCCAGGCGTCAACATCTCACACAGCAGCTCACAGCTACTCCCTACGTAGCACTTCCCAAGTGGATTTGAGCAATGCTGAGCGTCCGCTCTCTCCCACCCCCTCGGTCAGCCCCTCTTCTTCCAGCATCAGCACGAATATAAGTCACAACCATCA
>OX608079.1:55549197-55741168 GCA_951509765.1 Sphenella marginata | reverse complement strand
GGAAGAGAAAGACGACGTGGAAAAGGATGCATTCTACGAGCGCCTGGAGGAAACTTACGAGCGCTGCCCCCGTCATGACATCAAAGTCGTGCTTGGTGACTTTAACGCCAGGGTGGGCAAAGAGGGTGTATTTGGACCCACAGTCGGGAAGTTCAGCCTGCACGACCAGACTTCGCCAAATGGATACAGGCTGATCGACTTCGCCGGTGCCCGAAACATGGTCATTGCCAGCACCAGGTTTATGCACAAGAAGATCCATCAGGCTACATGGCTGTCTCCCGATCGAAGAACGCGAAACCAGATCGACCACATTGTGATAGACGGACGGCATGCTTCTAGCGTTTTAGATGTTCGCACAATAAGAGGTCCAAACATCGACTCCGATCACTACCTAGTAGCAGCTAAGATTCGTACCCGCCTCTGTACGACAAAACAGGTGCAACAGAAAACGCAAGGAAAGCTGGACGTCGAAAAGCTGCAATCGCAACAGACCGCCAATGATTTTGCAGACCGACTCTCACACCTGCTCTCTGAGAGCACAATTCAACCCAGTGGAATGCATGAGCAGTGGGAGCACATCACAGGAGCACTCCGTACCGCAGCCGAAGAAGTAATTGGATTCCGGCGAACGAGAAGAAACAACTGGTACGATGATGAAGAGTGCCGAGCTGCAACGAAAAGAAAGAACGAAGCCTACAAGGCAACGCTAAGATCGAGTGCAACAAGGAGTGTGTGTGAACACTACCGCGAGTTGAAAAGGGAAGCGAGGCGACTTTTCCGGGCAAAAAAAAGAGAGGCAGAAAAGCGTGAAATCAATGAGCTTGAGATGCTAGCCAATGGGAATAATGCCCGAAAATTCTATCAAAAAATTCGACGAATGACGGAAGGTTTCAAGCCCGGGGCAAATTCCTGTAAGAACGAGAACGGCGACCTGGTGACTGATGTTCAGAGAATACTAGAGATATGGAGGGATCACTTCTCTGCCCTTTTAAATGGAGAAATTGAGCAAGAAACCAGAGAAGAGCTCGAACCCGAACCCACAATCGAAGACGACGAAATTGACGTCCCAGAACCCGACTATAATGAGGTGCGAATAGCAATATCCCGGTTAAAAAACAATAAAGCAGCTGGCGCTGATGGTTTGCCTGCTGAGCTATTCAAGCATGGCGGCGAGGAGCTGGTAAGGCGTATGCACCAGCTTCTGTGCAGAATATGGTCGGATGAATGCATGCCCGAAGATTGGAATCTAAGTGTTCTTTGCCCAATCCACAAAAAAGGTGATCCTGCAAACTGCACCAACTACCGCGGAATCAGCCTTTTGAATATCGCATATAAGGTCTTGTCAAGCGTATTGTGCGAACGATTGAAGCCTGACGTGAACAGACTGATTGGACCTTATCAGTGTGGCTTCAGACCTGGAAAATCTACCATCGACCAGATTTTTACAATACGTCAAATCCTGGAGAAAACCCGTGAGAAAAGAATCGACACACACCACCTCTTTGTTGATTTTAAAGCCGCTTTCGATAGCACGAAAAGGAGCTGCCTATATGCCGCTATGTCTGAATTTGGTTTCCCCGCAAAACTTATACGGCTTTGCAAAATGACATTGAGCAACACCACCAGCTCAGTCAGAATTGGGAAGGACCTCTCCGAGCCGTTTGAAACTAAACGAGGTTTCAGACAAGGTGACCCCCTATCGTGCGATTTCTTTAATTTGATGTTGGAGAAAATAATACAATCTGCAGAACTCAACCGCGCTGGAACAATATTCTATAAAAGCGTGCAACTGTTAGCATATGCTGACGACATTGACATTATCGGCCTTAACAACCGTGCCGTAACCTCTGCGTACTCCAAACTAGAAAAAGAAGCGGAAAAAATGGGTTTGGTGGTGAACGAAGGCAAAACGAAGTACATGCTGTCATCAAGCAAAGAGTCAGCGCATTCGCGCCTTGGCACCCACGCCACTGCTGGCACCAAAAAGTTCGAAATAGTGAAGGACTTCGTTTACCTTGGATCCAGCATAAACTCCAACAATAATGCCAGCCTAGAAATCCAACGAAGAATTGCTCTTGCAAATAAATGCTACTTTGGACTGAGTAGGCAATTGAAAAGTAAAGTCCTCTCTCGACGCACAAAAATCACACTCTACAAGTCACTCATCGCTCCCGTCCTGCTATATGGTGCAGAGGCGTGGACACTAACAACATCTGACGAGGCTGCATTGGGAGTATTCGAGAGAAAAGTTCTGCGAAAGATTTATGGGCCTCTACGCGTTGGCGACGGCGAGTACCGAAGAAGATTTAATGATGAGTTGTATGAGCTTTACGCAGACGTCGACATAGTACAGCGCATTAAAACACAGCGGCTTCGCTGGCTAGGCCACGTCGTGCGAATGAACGAAGACGCTCCAGCCCAGAAGGTATACTTATCGGCACCCGCCGGTGGAAGCAGAGGAAGAGGAAGACCACCACTCCGATGGAAGGACCAAGTGGAGACCGACCTGCGATCTCGTGGGGTCTCCAATTGGCGCCAGTTGGCGCAAAGAAGAAATGACTGGCGAGCTATGTTGGACGGTCAAAATCGCTCAGGCGGTTAGATGGCCATTTAAAGAAGAAGATTTATTTTCAAAAAAAGAACGCAACTTACCAAAAGGGTACGTGATGATGGTTTTAACTAAATTTTATGCACGCATAAGTTGTCCAAACACGTATTTATTGTTCCAGACACCATTAGTTCAATTTAATTTTTATGAAATATAAAAAAACAATCGATGGTTGTCATTTCAAATTTTTTTATCACTATGACATTCTACATTACAAAAAATTGAAGCGAATATTGCCGAATTCGCTCAGCCATTACCATAACAATCAATTTGCCTTGTAGCAAGCTTACGAAAGTCTACTGCATAAAATCAAAAGATCAAGTCTTTAGTTGTTTAGAGGAGTATGTTAATGAAGTTGAAAATTTAAGTAATAAAAAGGTAAAAAAGATTAGAATTTATAACGGGAAAGAATACATAAATGAAAACGTCAGGAGCTTTGCAAAACAAAAGGGGATTTCTCTAGATCCATGCCCCCCTTATGTCCATCAACTTAATGGAACTGCTGAGCGTATGAATCGCTCACTTATGGATATGGCCAGGTGTCCCCTGGCTGAGGCAAATGTAAATGTGAAATTTTGGCCTGATATAATAAAAGCTGCTGCCTATATTAAAAATAGGACCCTAGCAAACACTTCGGAGTTAAAGACTCCATATGAGCTATTTTTCAAAAGAAGACCCGATGTAAGTAATATGCGTTTGCATGGTTTTTGTAAAAAGCCCTCAGAGGATTCCTTTGATGAAAAGCAATAAGAAACTCCGACACCCAAACCTAGTACTCCACCTCAAGAAGTTCGAAGATCCACTCGACCAAGTACAAGTCAATTTAAGAGACTGCCACTGCCCGAAAAAGTTGAAAGCAATTATGTTCATGAAGACATTTATGCAAACTATTGCGGCTTCGTAACCCCGGAATCGGTTGAAGAGGCACTAGCAAGTACATACGCTTGTGATTGGCAGCAAGCTATGAACAATGAAATGAAAAGTTTAAATCAAAACAAAAAGTGGACGTTAGTTGATTTGCCTTCTGGTAAAAATTTGATAGACGTAAAATAGATTTTCAAACAGAAAGGTGATGGAACAAAGAAGGCACGTCTGGGAGCACGTGGTTTTCAACAACAGGGCCACGTCCAAAATACGTATGTTCCTGTATTCAAAATGCAAACGTTAAAAATTCTGTTAGCATTTTGCTGTAAAAATTCAATACACATACATCAAATAGATGTAGAAACTGCCTTTTTAAATGAGGATGTTAAAAGTGAGGTATATGTCAAACAGCCTCAGGGCTATAGTAATGGAACATCACAGGTGTTAAAGTTGCATAAAGCTCTGTACGGCCTTAAAGAAAGCCCCAGGCAGTGGTATGAGTGTTTTCATGGATTCCTAAGCAAACTAAACTTTGAGAGAAACAATTATGATTACTGTTTATATCTCAAGAAGACTAATAGAATAGGCGCATTCAACAAATTGTCAACGAAAAAAGGCGCATTAAAAATATTGCGGGAAATAAGGACGCATTAAAAAATATTTTGACGAAGAAAGGAGCATTAAAAAATATTTCGAGGAAGAAAGGCGCATAACCATTCCATTTGCTGGAAATATGAAATATAATCAGTAAAGGCCTACACCAAATTAAAAACAGGCTTTCCCATTTTCCGGCTGGAAAAAATACAAGGGGATGCGTACATAAAATGAAACAGCAGCTTAGAGTAACTCCAACTTATATCGCCTTTCTTTCTATTTTAAAGCGCCTTTCTTTCTTAAAAATTATTTTAATGCGCCTTTCTTTCTTAAAAATTATTTTAATGCGCCTTTCTTTCTTAAAAATTATTTTAAGGCGCCTTTCTTTCTTAAAAATGATTTCAATGCGTCTTTCTTTCTCAAAATGATTATAATGCGTCTTTCTTCAAACAAAAAAAAGTTTGCGCCTTTCTTCGTCGACAAACAGCTTTGCGCCCTTTTTCGTCGATAGGAACGATATACTTTATACATACTGCTATTTGTACACGATCTTCTGATTTGTTGCAGAGATGAAACCGCTATAAGTGAAATCAAAAACATGCTAAGTAGTAAATTTAAAATGAAAGACTTGGATAAAATTAAAACATATGTAGGAATAAATATCGAATATAATGAAAAACACAAAACTATGAAACTGAAACAAAAATCGTATATAGAGTCACTTTCAAGAAAGTACCAAATTGAAAATTCCAAGCAATATAAAACTCCTATGGAAACCAACCTTAAGTTGCTTCCTGAAAATATAGATTATAACGTGAAATACAGAAATATCATTGGAGCTCTTTTATATATCAGCACAGGCACCAGACCTGATATTGCATTTAGCGTAAACTATCTTAGTCGTTCTCAAAATTGTTATAATGGTACGCACTTTAAATATGCACTAAGAATCCTGAAATATTTGTATGCAACAAGAGATTAAAGTCTGAATTACAGCCTTGACTCCACTGAAAATTACATTTTAGATTGCTTCGTAGACTCTGATTGGGCAGGCGATGTTGTAGATAGAAAATCAACTACTGGTTTTGCAGTCAGAATGTTTGGAAACGTTATATATTGGAAGTCACATAAGAAAAACTCTGTATGTAAATCTTCGACTTATGCTGAATATATAGCTTTATCAGAAGCAGTTACCAAAATCATTTGTATTAAAGAAATTTTAAAAACTTTTGAGATTATAATTAAAACACCAATCAGGATCTTCGAAGACAATTCCGGTGCCATTCAAATTGCTAAGAATGGCAACTATACTAAAAACTCCAAGCACATTGAAGTGCACTATCACTTCATAAATGAAAATTATCGAAATAAGGTAATTGATATTGTAAAAATAGATTCTGCCCACAACTTAGCAGATATACTAACGAAATCACTTTGCCAACAAAAATTCAATGAACTAAGACATTTATTAAATCTGAATTAAGTTATTGATAAGCAATTGCAATTAAAATCTGCTAAGACATGTAAATGAAAGAACTTGTAAATACATATGAACTTGTAAATACATATGAAAGAGAATTGATTATTTTTGAATTGGTTCATTGTTGTTGTTGTTGTTGTTAGCAGTGCTTCGCCCTGCCCAAAGGGCCAGTACACTCCTAGTTGTCATCGGGCTCTTCTAACGGAAGTCCAAGGAAACGCGCTGTTTCAACAGATTTGGACCAAAGTGATAGGGGGGTCAGAAGAGTATGTTCCGAAGAACACGAAAAGAGATGTTGCTTGTCATGGGGGGCCATACCGCATGCAGGGCATGTGTTCGGTATGGTGGGGTTCAGTCTGAATAAATAGGAGTTCAGCCTATTGCAATATCCAGGCCGAAGTTGAGCCAGCATGGCTCTAGTCTCTCTCGGAAGGACACGTTCTTCCTCAGCAAGAACGGGTGGTTGGGCACCAATAACGGGGTTCACAGGCCGGGATCTGTCTACCGACTCAGTGTGGAGGTCCTTTAGGGCCCGCCTATGGTCCCGCAGATCAAACGGCAACGAGATGTGATGCCGGATCTCATCATAATGCTTTCGGAGATGTTTCCTTATGTCTTTGGGGGGCGGAGTTTCATCCAATAGCTGTCGATTTGGATGACTGGGTCTATGACAGTTCAAAAGGAACTGCCTACTTAAAAGTTCCGCATGCTAGCGAACGTTGAGCATTTTAGCCTCTTGGTGAAGGTGAGACTCAAGAGACATAAGCAAACAGCCCGTCGCGGTTCTGATTGCGGTGTTTTGGCAGACCTGCAATTTCCTCCAGTTGGTGTCGTGAAGGTTTGGCGACCATATGGGCGCAGCATAATCAATAACCGGTCGGCCAATAGCCTTATAGGTGACCAGCAACGTTTCTTTGTCTTTGCCCCAAGTACTGCCGGCCAGTGACTTGAGGATCTTGTGGCGGCTTTGTACCTTTGAGGCTATTGCGGTGGCATGATTAGCGAAGGTGAGGCTATTGTCGAATGTGACCCCTAGAATTTTGGGGTGGTTGACTGTAGGTAGTGGAACACCATCTACGTGGACATTCAACTCCTGCCCCATCTGCGCGTTCCACGTAGTGAACAGGGTCGTCGTAGATTTAGTCGGAGACAGGGTCAGGTTCCGCTCTGTGAAGAAGCTGGAAAGATCGTGCAGGTAGTCGTTCATATGACAACCCTATTTTGTATTACTATAGTACATTTACTCACCACTATTATACTATGCACCTATCGCCTTTTAATCGATACTTACGCATCTCTATATATATTGAAAAATTATCTCCTTCTTCTTTTATCAACTTCCCAAAGGTAAAGACACGAAATTCGCCATATTGAATAAAATATAAACTCTGCCAACAAAAGGTCTTTTATTTAACAAAGCCTACCAGCGGTGAGCTCGTGGTGTCAAGTCAATTTTGGAACGGGAAGCTTTAAAGGAATTGCAAATTTTCGTAGTTGCAGATAGCGTCGGAAATGTTTAATCGAGTTAGCTACAGCTAATGTCTTCAGTTAATAGGAGTGATACTTGGACTCTGCTGGAGAAGTCCTTTTGCTATAGTACTCAATGACATACGGCTTATTGTAGATTTTATGCAACAGCATAGCACCATAACCATCTGCGCTAGCAATTCAATAGGCCACTGGGAATCGAAAATTGTTAAAACTGGTTTGTTCGTTAAAATGGTTACGAATTTCTTGCGAATTTCTTCGTGCCAGTTAAAACTCTTTTTAGCAGATATCAAAAAAATAAAGCGGCTTCATTTTCCGAGAAAACCTAGGTACAAATTGACGAAGGTAAGAAGTCAACCCTATAAATTGCCGTAATTGATGAACAGATTGCGGGGGAGGAAGTAAAGTTAACGCCTGGGTTTTACTTGGATTTGGGCGAATTGCCCCGGCTTCGATTTCATATCCAAGATATTCAACCCGAGATTTAAGGAAAGAACATTTGAACATTTAAAAGAAAGCCCAGCATTTGTTAAAATACCTAAGACAATGTTTAATCTTTCGAACGCTTTCTCCTTCGTTGCAGCCACAATCATAATATCGTCCATATATACCATCTATCGGCAAAACGCTACCCGTGGGAAGCTTCGACGCGGCAGCGCTGTACATACACAAAAGCGACGCTGCTAATTCTGCTCCGCTGTTCGCTAAATTTCTTCAGAATTTTGCCAAATGCTTGTCAGTTAATTTGAGGAAAATCTACGCAATGCCCAAAAAGGCATATTCATATTAAAAGAATTGGAAATGAATATTTTGTTTTATTTGCGTTCAACTTTCAATAGTTCAACACAATGAGTAATAACGATTGTGAATTAATGTTTTTTGCTGTAAAAGGCGATAATAATGCACGATGCTTACTTTGCGGAACGGTTTTATATAAAGCAGTTTTAATATAAAGCGTCATTATCACACATTTCATGCAGAATATGATGAAATATATAAGGGATATGATCGAAAGAAATTTCTTGCTGAAGTAAAAAGTCTTTCTGAAAATCAAATTGCTGGAAATAATTTTTTTTTGGATTTTTCGAACTGAATAAATGGCTTTTATTTCACCTTTCTAATTTTAAACTTATTTTTTTTTGGATTGTTAGGTCCTAAAAACCTATATCTGGTCATTATCATCGGATAACCATTAAATTTCCTGCCATATAGTTATACATATACATAAATGTCTATATGCGCATCAAAATATATATTATTACAGAAATACGTATGAATAAGCAATATCATCCAACCCTTTCATCACTGCTCGCTAAAAAACCGATGCCGCATTCTTGAGTCCAAACGGCATAGCCAGAAATTAATTATGTATGAACAGTATAACCTCTTTCCTTGAATAGGATTAATTGTTTACTTATTTTGTAATCGTTCTTTTGTTTTGTTATGTAATATCTTTTCTACAATGTTGTACTAGGTTAGGTTAGGTTGCGAGGCCCGTTGTGATACCCTATACGGCTCAAGCAAGAGAGTCCCTTCCATACCTAAAACGGGGAGTCGAACCATTTAGTGGAAATAATGAATTTAGCTAGTGCTTTGACCTCACGTCCGGATACCTCAGAAAGGTCTAGTAAGAACGGTTCCCCTAAAAAGGCCAACCGACGTCTGCCAAGTGCTGGACATTGGCATAGGAGGTGCTGGACACTCTCCTCCTCTTCGATACATCTACAACTACAACAATAATCATACGTCGTCGTCCCCAATCTGACACCGAGAGTGCCTATTAGGCAGTGACCTGTTAAAACCCTTATTAGGGATGATACTGCAGATTTGCTTAGGCTAAGAAGCTCCCTAGTGCGCCCCCTATCGTATGAAGGCCAAGTTTGCCTGGATATCCCGCATGTTGAGATTGCTGACCATTTCTTATTTGCAGATCTTATAGTGCTCGCGCTTACACGGAGCTTGAAAGTTGCCATAGGCATACCTGCCGAGTCATTCCCAGGAAGGATGTGGTCGGTGGTGCCGCATCTGGCCAGCTCATCCGCTCTGCAATTGCCCTCAATATCCCTGTGTCCAGGTACCCATATAAGGTTGATACTGAAGTGCTGTGCCATCTCGTTAAGAGATCTGCGGCATTCAGTGACCGACTTTGAATTGTCGACGAATGAGGCCAGGGCCTTTAGTGCAGCCTGGCTGTCCGAGAAAATGAAAACCCGTTTTCCATCACTAGGTACAGTAGCTTGGTATACACTGCAGTGATCCGGACGGCGGAAGGAGACCTCCAGACCCAATTCCAATGAGAAGGTGCCCGCTCCCGTCAAGCTTAGAGCCATCGGTAAATATGTTTAGAACGCGACAGTGTGCTGTCTACTATCCCAGTCCTGTCGCGTTGGTATTAACACTGCGTAGTTCTTAACAAAAACATTCCTTGATGTACAGCAGTCGGTCAGTGCTGGTATTGGGACAGGGGCGCATGTACCCAAGATGGTGGCATGCCCCCAAGCTCTATTTGACCAGATACCTGTTTCCCGTATGCGTAGAGCCGAGATAACAGATGATTCCCGCGCCACAAGGTCGAGGGGTGGCAGGTAAAGTATTGTGTTTAGTGCTTCGGTGGGAGTAGAACAGAGAGCCCCTGTTATACATAGCTCCGAGCTTCTTTGTACTTTTTGCAAAATTTTAAGATAGGTGCCTTTGGCCAGTGCATGCCACCAGACCAAAACACCATATTAGAGAATTGGGCGTACAATGGCCGTAAAGACCCAGTGTACCACCTTAGGGGAGAACCCCCAGGAGGCACCTATTGCCCTCTTGCAGGAGAAAAGCGCCGACGTCGCCTTCCTGGATCGATCCATTATGTTGTCACGCCAGAGCAGGGTTCTATCCAGAATAACCCCTAAGTACTTGACCTTATCTCTCAGAACAAGAGACACACCCCCCATTCTTGGTAGTGTCATAATTGGTAACTTGTACCTCCTCGAGAAGAGAACTAACTCAGTTTTTTCAGGGTTTACTTCCAAGCCAGAGGCCGTGGCTCAGGAGGATATTTTGGATAGTGCCCCTTCCATTAAGTTGCAGAGGGTTTGCGGGAATTTCCCTCGCACAATGACACAGATGTCATCAGCATACGCGATCAGTTGGTGACCCTCTAATTCCATGAGACATAAAAGTTGGCTTACGGTAACCAACCACAATAACGGAGAGAGAACTCCGCCCTGCGGGGTGCCTCGGTTAGCGAGTCTGTGGACTTCGCTCCCGCCTAGATTTGTTTTTATCCGCCTTTCCGTAAGCAGATTGTATATAAGCTCTACCACGCACGCGTCTACCCGCAGGCCTGTCAGGACCGAGGTGATTGCTTCTGGAAAAACGTTGTTGAAAGCGCCTGCTATGTCAAGAAATGCCAACCAGTGTGTACTCCTTGAGGTCAGGTGACCTTTCTATGACAGACACCAATGAGTGCAGGGCAGTGTCAGTTGACCTTCCCTTGGTATAGGCATGCTGGGCTTGCGATAGAGGCGATGGGTCAATCATCCGGATGTAGTCTTCCAAGAGTCTCTCAAATGTTTTAAGAAGGAAGGAAGACAGGCTTATTGGCCTGTAGTCCTTTGGTTTTGTGTGGGAGGGCTTTCCAGCTTTAGGAATAAAGACCATGTTGACTTCCCTCCACGATTCCGGTACGTATTTAAGCCTCAGACAACTTAGAAACATCATCTTTAACCATGATTTAATAAGTGAGGCCGTGTGTTGAAGCTGAGCCGGAAAAATTCCATTAAAAGTTGATCAGAGGGTAGCCCTCCGCCAGCGAGATTTAGAGACATGCCTTCTTTTGTCGGAAAATGTGTGTCCATAAGCAAGTTCATGGTTTCTGTGCATGTCTCCGTCCAAGAACCATCAGTCTTGTTTTGCTTTGTTAAAAGCCGTCCTACTGGACTTCCTAAGCTCCTCAAGATTAGACGACCACCGCTGCCTTCTTGTTTGGGCATGCCCTATCGAAAGCAGTCCTACAAAGCTGACTGAAATTGTTTACGAGCCCATGAAGCTCAGAAAATGTTAGTCGGGGTTTGTAAACTGTTTGGAAGATTTTTGCCTATAATCTTTTTGTAGTAGCCCAGTTTGTTTTCCTAATATTTTTAAGGGCCTCTGGGGTAGTGCGTGTTTCGGGTACGTCGAAACTAATGTACCTGGGGTCTGAAAAGGAGTGTTCATTTAGAACCTTCCAGGATTCGATAAGGTGGCTGAAAAAGTCCGTGACTAGGGTGATGCCAAGGACCTCTTCCCTGTTTCTTGTGATAAAGGTGGGGTCGCTTCCCCTATTACCGCGGGTTTGACAGCCTCACGAGTGGTGGCTCCTGGACTAATACAATGTCTACCACACCGGCGGACAGGCGCAGGAGAAGCGCAGCTGAAGCTGCTTTACTGTGATGAAGGTTGATCTGGAGGACCTTCATCATAATTTTTTGGCACTCTCCTCCGTCGCGTCTGACTCCCCATCGCTCAGAAGCTGACTCTCGGAGTACAACCTCCTGAGAGCCAGGCTACCGTCCGAGCTCGATGAGTCGTAAGCATAGGGTTCCGGCGCCTTCGCCTTGTCCACCTCCATTTCGTCTTCGCTGGGGGGCTCAGCCGCCTCCAGAGTCTCAAGATTGACACGGGATTCTACGTAAGCCTTATAAACCCGAAGGCTGATGTTTTTAAAGCCGTAGCTTATGACCTTCACGGCCACCGAGCGCGGCCTCGGTCCACTTCCATTGCTGTTTATGGGATCCTGCCGTCTGCGCTACTCTCATCTATGACGCCAATGATGTTCCGATCCTTGGCGATCTCGGCGAAGGACCGCGTCCAGCCTCCTTGTATTTTGGCCCTTTTCGGTACCGTTGGTTTCGTCTCTTCCATTGACAGCTGACGCTTCGAGGTTGCCTCACTCTCGACCTAGTCAACACGGAAGTTCGGAAAGGTGCGCCTTGCCCACTCAAGCTCTCGCTGCACCTTCTCCCAGTCCTCCGCAGAAACATCCCCCTCCCATAACGGTGAGGTGGCGTTTCTGCGTAGGACCCGAGCGGCCGCGCGCTTGTCTTGGTGAGAAGACTTCCTTGCCGCCTTAGCCACCTGAACCATGGCCTTAGCGTTGGCCCCCCCACATCCCTGGAGACCCCACCAGATGACTTACCTGACGCTTCACGCAGAAAAGCAGCCTTGCTGGTGGAGGCCACGGGATGGGCGGTGACTGCACCAGAGACCACCCGGTCAGTGCCTCCCTGTCGAGAGACATTGGCTTTTGGGCTGCTCGAGCCGGATATACTCTCACCCTCTACTTTGGATAGTGTCCTTGGCCCCAACACCAGCCGTCCCCACTTCCCTAGAACCTACATCAGCAGGCCCATCATACGCTAGTCGCTGAGTGACAGGCCTACCAATGGGGCCGAGGGAAGGACGGCGGCTGCGTTTTGAGCCTCCCGACCAGCAAGCTCCAGTGGACAATTTTTTTGGAGAGCCTTATTATTAGTATTTTTGTTAGTTACGCTATCCATCTTTCAAATCCCACGAGTTGCGGAGACAGGTAAAGGTCCGCCCGGGCAGAGATCCGCAATGCCCGGGTAAGGCTAAATAGCATCGAAGGGCGCCCGGTATTCGATGCACTCCGTTAGCGACTGGGCTATTTGAGGGCCCCCAGCCAGGCTGATCCTCGGCACGGGTCGTATTACACCTTGATCCAGCCCTTTCAAAAAGGAAGGAAAGGGGGGGGGGGGTGTAAAACGAAGAGTGAGGATACGAGGCTTTGGGATGAGGGAAAGAAGGACGCCGCTCGAATTTGCCGCCGAAGCGTTACCAGGTGTCACCACGAGGAGGCTCCACCCCCACATGAGGGAGGGGAGGGTGCATGCGCACCTACAAGTCGACGCTTTGGGGTGGCGCTGGTGAGTGCAAGGCGCACCCAATGTTGTACTATTAAAGAATTAAAATTTTTCAATTTACTTTTATTGGCAATTGTCAAAATATTTTTTTCCTTTTATAGTACAACATTAAAAGATAAAAAGTAAATTGAAAAATTTTAATTGGACTGAAGAATCAATTAAAGCTTTTGACAATGTAAAATATCGTTTTGCTCAAAACACACTTTTAAATAATTTCGATGGGCATTCTAACTTATCTCTATGGCCCGGTTTCACCAGCTCGACTTAACTTAGTTAAGTCACGATTTTCACTTTTTCAGTTTCACCATATAACTTAACTAAGTCACAACTTAGTCAGCCTGCCAGCTGACTTATCCTCGACTAAGTCAGTGTTGCTGGCATTCAAAACCCATACGTCAGAAATTTTACTAATATGCTTTGTGCACCGTCCCAGTTGGAAACTATGCCACGCATGACTTTAACGAGATAAGCGTAGATGCTGTTTTACAACAACTAAAATAATATCTTAGAACCTTTGGCTTATTTTTCTTTATTTTTTATTTAAGTAGCTCCTACAGAAAGCAAATAATTAACTTTTGACAGGTAACTCCTAGGCATTCACAGAGCAATCTAACATTTTTTAGAAGGTCAAGTTTTAACAGTATATACTGGTCATAAACCATTGACATATGTTCGAAATTCAAAGATTGAAATATCTCCTAGACAAACAAGACATTTAAAATATTTTGCACAATTTACAAATGACATACAACATATATCTGGAAAGAATAATATTGTAGCATATGTATTATCAAGAATTCCAGAAATAGATTCACTTTCATCAAAATATATCCGTTTTCAAACTTTATTTACTGAGCAGCAAACTGATGAAACTCTTAAAATTTTAGTATCTTCTACTACAACTATTTAAAATTTAGTGTGATATTTCTGGATCGACACCACGTCCTTACGTTGCGAATTCCACGAGAGAGCTATTTTTTTTTTTCAAAATTACACTCTTTGTCACATCCAGGGGTTCGTGCAACCAGGCGTCAATCAAAATATTTTTGGCCTAACATGCGACACAATATAAATAGATGGGTTTCAATAAAATATTCCAGCAATCAATACCAAGAGACAGATTTGAACATATACATTTGGATTTAGTAGGACCACTTCCACCATCTGATGGATATCGACATGTCTTGAACATAGACATTGAAGATGGCCAGATGCATATCCTCTTCGAAATATAACTTCTCATACTGTTGCAAAAGTTTTTTTCAAAACTGTATTTCCAGATTTGGTGTTCCTCTCAAAATTACTGTTGTTCAAGTTGCACAATTTTCATACCAATTATTTAATGAACTTACTCAAATTCTTGATTCACACAAAGTTCATACTTCTGATTATCCACAAGCCAATGGTATGAAAGAAAGATTTCATCGTCAACTTAAAGCGTCAACTATAGCTTCGGGAGAATCAATTCATTGGTCGGAAATTTTGCTTATTATTTTATTAGGATTACGTACTGCAGTAAAAGAGGATTTGAAGTCTTCCTCACCTGAGTTAGTTTACGGACAAACCATTAGAAT
Source organism: Sphenella marginata (assembly GCA_951509765.1). Taxonomy (NCBI): domain Eukaryota; kingdom Metazoa; phylum Arthropoda; class Insecta; order Diptera; family Tephritidae; genus Sphenella; species Sphenella marginata. Next base: position 55,726,651 of record OX608079.1, on the reverse strand, counting down.
ACCTGGAGAATTAGTTGTTGCTACAGATAATGAAAATTCTACACATGACACTTTTATTAAGAGTTTGAGAAATAATTTTTCACAAGTTAGAACGAAATCGCAATAAGGGAGCTTTGTTCCAAAATCTCTTGAGGAATGTGAATATGTTTTTGTTAAGGTAAACCATGCTTCGGGGTTTCAACCTCCTTGTGAAAAACCCTTTAAAGTAATATCAAAACACAAAAATTCATTTAAAATTCAAAAAGGAAATGTTGCTGAGGGGGATTATATGTATGTAATGACCAGAGCTCACATTTTTTCACATATTTTTTACATATTTTTTACATATTTGTTGATTTTTGTGTGCATATTTACCTAATTGCATCGGGTTTAGGGCTCAGTTAGTTGCTGTTGTTGTTGTTGTTAGCAGTGCTTCGCCCTGCCCAAAGGGCCAGTACACTCCTAGTTGTCATCGGGCTCTTCTAACGGAAGTCCAAGGTAACGCGCTGTTTCAACAGGGTTGGATAGTGATAGGGGTGTTAGAAGAGTGTGTTCAGAAGAACAGGAATAGAGATGTTGCGTGTCATGGGGGGCCATACCGCATGCAGGGCATGTGTTCGGTGTGGTGGGGTTCACTCTGGACAGATAGGAGTTCAGCCTATTGCAGTATCCCGACCGAAGTTGTGCCAGCATGACTCTAGTCTCCCTCGGAAGGACACGTTCTTCCTCAGCAAGAACAGGTTTTTGGGTACCAATAACGGAGTTCACAGGCCGGGATCTGAGGGATCTGTCCATCGACTCGGTGTGGAGGTCCTTTAGGGCCCGCCTATGGTCCCGCAGATCAAACGGCAACGAGATGTGATGCCGGATCTCATCATAATGCTTTCGGAGATGTTTCCTTATGTCTCTGGGGGGCGGAGTTTCATCCAATAGCTGTCGTGAAGGTTTGGCGACCATATGGGCGCAGCATAATCAATAACCGGCCGGCCAATAGCCTTATAGGTGGCCAGCAACGTTTCTTTGTCTTTGCCCCACGTACTGCCGGCCAGTAACTTGAGGATCTTCTTGCGGCTTTGTACCTTTGAAGCTATTGCGGTGGCATGATTAGCGAAGGTGAGGCTATTGTCGAATGTAACCCCTAGAATTTTGGGGTGGTTGACTGTAGGTATTGGGACACCATCTACGTAGACATTCAACTCCTGCCCCATCTGCGCATTCCACGTAGTGAATGGGGTCGCTGTCGATTTAGTTGGGGACAGTGTCAGGTTCCGCTCTGTGAAGAAGCTGGAAAGATCGCGCAAGTAGTGGTTCAGTCTCGTACATAGTTCGTTTAAATAGTTGGCGGTCCATCGTTTTAGGCCGGCAGTAAGCGGTGTCTCCTCCGGATCTTTAAGGAGTGTGGCGTGGTTGACTGTGTCGAACGTTTTCGACAGGCCGAGTGCCACGAGAACCATCCTGTGGTTGGTGTTGGTTCAAACCGAAGTTAATCTGCGTCGTGATGGCATTCAATGCCGATGTTGTGCTGTGATTTTTCCGGAAGCCATGTTGATGATTGGCCAGCTTCAGGTTTGCAGTATAGTATGGGAACAAGATAGCCTCTAACAACTTCACTACCGACGAGAGGAGAGATATCGGACGATAGGAATCTCCTTGATGCGCCGGCTTCCCAGGTTTTAGGAGGGGGACCACAGTCGCGTGTTTCCAGATATCTGGTATAACGAATGTGGTCAGTGAGAGTTTGAATAGAGCCGCCAAGTACTTGTGCCCCTCGTGGCCGAGGTATTTCAGAATCTTCATGGCAATTCCGTCGGGTCCGTGTGATCTAGAAGGTTTCAGGAAGGCTCAGTTAGTCTTTACGTATACTTAACTTAACATAACTCAAACCAAAAGTTTCCTATATTTTTTTGAGTAATTTTAATTTTTGAATAACAATTTATACAGGTTTTTCATATACCAGGTTGGCCTTAAGTTAAGTTAAGTATACGTAAAGACTAATTTTGCCCTTATTTCATCATAATTATTTATTGGCTTCTAAAGCCAAGTACTATCATCAAAGCCGTGGAATTTCACCGGCAACATGCAATTGGCTTGTAGTGGGCGATTTTAGCCGTTGCGTATCAAAGCACGCACGCCATAGTCATTGCTTTTTAGCGACAAATGACGCCAATTGGGACATGCAAGGAAAGTTCAGGCCCTCCTCCGCCTGTTCTTTCTCCCTTAGTCCTCTGCTGCTGATTTAGGGTGTTGATAGGACGACCTTATGTTGCTTGTATGGGTATTTACCGGGCACCGCCTTATTGGAAGGCAAGGTATGCCCTACCGACGATGCTGCAGGAGTTGCAATGATGATGTAGAGGAAGAAACGATTGAGCACCTCATCTGCAACTGGTCTGCATTAAGTGCACGAGAAGGCTCTTATTGGAAGTTCCCTTCTTGGATAGCCTAGCTCAGGTTGCGGAGCTTATCATATAGTTCGTTGGAGGAGGAGTAACGGTGTCGGCTGGGAGTGTCCGAGTCCCGGAATTGATTTTTCTAGTGTTGGGCCTTTTAAATCTGGCCTAACAGTGCCTCTGCGGCAGCCACTTGCACATAACCCAAACTTCACACTACGCGAATACTACTGCATTTTATTATTCTTGAGTGTGATTTTTGTCTTCCTTCAAATGTTATATACGACATTAAGCCGTGAGTTTTCTAGTTTGTTTCGAGTATCGTAAAAACGCAGTAAAAGTGGCAAGCCATAAAAAAATTCGTATGCTGAAAAAATGGCTTAAAGAATTGAAGGATGAAAGCCTCAAGATCGCTGATGATACAGTAAAATGTGTATGAAGTGGCATACATTTGCTACTTGCATTCCGGGGTGGCTAAGCTACATATATCCTGGCTCACATCGACATAGATAAATAAGCTGATACAAACACTAAACAAAAACACTTTATGGGAAATTCCACCGTCACTTACGTTACATCGCAAGTAAAATTGTATGATTCAAACTCAAATTGCATTACCATTTGCACGTTTTAGTACACGAAAAATGGTTTATTACTTGGAGTTTAGCTACTCAAAGCTGTTATGCCTAAACTTTTTATTTAAATTCTAAAAACATACTAAATACGGACTAAAATTCCGTCGTCACTGACGTTACAATTTTGGGACTAGGGGTTTTGGGCACCGGTGATTTATTCAAATTTCTGCGAAACCCCTTGACAGAATTAAATTCCAATGTTTGGGAGATTATTAGAAATAGAATGAAGTCTTTATAAAAATCTTTGTTATTAGGACTTTTATAAAGATGTAGCATGCATAGTTAATGATGTACCGTCACTGACGTTACGTAAAATTCGTCACTGACGTTACCTCCGAAGTAACAGAAAAAAATCCGACTAGGTTTTCTTTTATGGACGTGATAACAAACAGGTCAATTGATTTATTGCAGAAAATCGTGAAAGGGTTTATCTTCAGGTGTTCTTTGCTCAGTTTAGACTTTTTTAGCTGGTTTTTCTCATACGCCAAGTACTAATTGTAATACAAGAAAGGTGTTGCATTAACCACAAAATATTGTTCGAGTCTATTGTGTGGAATATTTATACATAGACATTCGATATATATACAGAGGAACTTTACGTTTTAATAAAAAAAAAAAAAAAATAGAAGCAAAAATAAAAAGTTTGTTTGAAAAGGTGGGTAAGAACGTAAGCGTTCGTCACTGACGTTACAAAAGCGCAACGGTTTTTTTTAGATTGTATACTATTTTAAAAACAAATTTACTTTACATAGTTTATGTAGTTACGTTGTAGATGGAGAATCCAAGATTTTAAATTGATTGGCAGAAAACTATATATTTTATGCAATAAAATGCTTATTTTCGTCACTTACGTTACAAAAAAAGGCGCACAACAATTTTTTTTTCTACACCAAAAAATTTTTCATACTTTTCAAAATTTCAGTAAGAATTAAAATAAAAGTAACATGTAATGCCTGGTTACTAAGATTCACACAGCATAACAAATATAAAGTAGTTTCTTAACAAGGTATTTAAGAACAAAAAAAAATTTTTTTTGGTTGTCCTAAATAGTTTAAGAATATTTAAGTTAGGCTTAAGCGAATGTCATTCTGGCATTTATTCATCATGATTTAATATATTTACAACAACTTAGCCATATTACCAACTTAAAAATAAAATGTTGGTTTTTTCGCTTTCATCAATCTCTGCCATGGAAATTCCCTTATACTTTTTCTTACGTACAACATAGTTTTTGAATATTTTTACATATTTCTTACATATTTTTTACATATTTTCAGCATATTGAAAAAACATAAAATTCCGAGCTCTGGTAATGACACTTTTATACTTGTTTTTAAATTACTTTTACCTTGTATATCAAAAAATATTCTAAATTTTATTGTTCAAGTTTCAAATTTAAAAATAAATAAATACATTTTTAAAATATAAAATCAGAGACAAAAAATAACTGTTATTTGAAATTTCTGTATCAAAAACGTTGCTCGAAATTTATTTAAAACGTTGCTTCATAAGAGTTATGCGATGAAGAAAAAAATTAATTTTTCAAATAAAAATTATGAGTCAACGTTTATTAAATTTTTCGAAAATAATAGTTATTGGTCAACGTTTATTTTTTACGTTGCTGAATAACTGTTATTTATGAGAAATATGTACCTCTTTTCTTTGCCAAAAAAAAAGTTGAGTTTGAAATAAATTTTTGTATTTGTTTCATAAGGGTTTTTAGATGTTAGGGATACATTTAAAGAAGAACAAGGGCACACTTAGGCCGGTATTATAAGACCCGTTGTGATACCACTTGATAGCACTGTTGTATATCCTCTTCGAATAATTTAGAAGACTTGTTGAAGGCCATCAATAACTTGAATTCATACTCCGCAATTTGGGGAAATTGTCTCTCTCCGCGTGCTTCCCAATAAGGCAATTCCCGTTTAGTATTTCTAATAACTTAGAAACATCATCCATGCTTAGGGTGTAGACTTGGGATTCCTTTTTGGCCATGTTTGATTGAATATCCAACACCCTGGTTTGTTGCTATCTTTCGAGGGCTTATCTTTAAGCAGTAGCCTGCATGGGGCCCATACACATTATCAAAATGTTGGATATATGGGTAGATAGGTAGGTAAAATGGCAGCGACACAGCTGACCCAAGTAGTTTTTAGGAGCCGTTTTGGTGCCATAAAATGAGACCTACTGTTGTAGTATGGATAGCGGGTGCAGAATTCCCATCTACTCCTCATGCATGTTTATCGTCTAGTGATCTCGTCCTTCTTTGGCTATAATCTGGCCAGGTGTACCTTTCAATATATCCCTTGGCTCCCGCTAAGGCTAATTTTTCCCTAATTACACTGGATCACAAATTCCAACTTTTTTTCTGCACCAGAGACGCCATACTGAAATTCCTATGTAAAATCACCTCCTAATTCCGAAAATCAAGGTTATTTTTACTTGAATGGTACCGTTTTTGAGATATTTACAATTTACCGTTATTTCAAAAAACAAAAAAGATGGCTCCACTTAATCGTGTATATCTCAAGAACAAATTGAGCTATTCGAAAACGGTTTGAAAAATTTGAAAGCTCATAAAATTTACTATAATCAGTACATACAATACTTTTTGCTAGGTTCTGCAGATTCAAACATAGTGAACAATCGTTACGGATTTTTTAAATTTTTTTTGTAAAAATATAAAAAAATTTGTACTTTGCGAGGAAGCATCTCAAAAACTTTTGGTTTTTTTGCAGATATTTTTTCCCCCTCTAAGCTCTGTTTTATTACAAAAAAAACAAGCTATCAGTGAACAAAATCGATGAACTAATACAAAAGTTATAAGCATTCAAGTAAATATATCCATTTAATACTTAAGTGCCCTAAAAATAATAGCATATGTACATATGGTTCTGTCTTAACTCTATGATCTTATTTTATAATTGAAAAAGTTATGTGTCTTGTTTTGACGCTTATTTAGATTAGGATCGGTTTCTCTTATGCGAAACCAACAGTAGTCGCCCATCATAGCGACATCCCAGAATCCTTGATACCGACTTTCAATCACTTTCATTTGCTGGTGAAGCCTTTCGCCATGCTCGTCACTTTCTTCGCCAAGATTTTGCGGGAAAAAATTTAAGTGGGAGTGTAAGAAATGAATTTTTAAAGACATATTTACTCCTGAAAGAAAATAAAAAAGTAAATTAGATAAATACATAAGTGACACATTAGTATATAATTTTCTTAGGCTGGATTTATCTTTCAATTCAGAACAAATTTTTTGTTTATATTTTTCCCGTTCTTGTTTGTTCGGAACTGGACGATGAATTCAGATTTATGGCTATATATGCTCATGTAAATTTATGTAATATATAATTTATTATAATATGTTTTTTTATTTACCCATTTCCGCATAGTTTTTGATTAAGTCGTTCACTATCATCTCATAGTTAGGACTTTTGTGTTTGCCTAAAAAAGAAGTAACGACCTTTTCAAAAGAATCCCACGCTGCTGCCTCCACTGGTGACAATAGTTCTTTGAAATGGTTATTGGTCATCATTTTCCTTATTTGCGGTCCCACAAAAATGCCTTCCTTTATTTTTGCTTCTGAAATCTCTGGGAAGATTGTCTTCAAATGATGAAAAGCTTCGCCTTCTTTTTCCAAAGCCTTCACAAAGTTTTTGATAAGGCCGAGCTTGATGTGGAGCGTAGGTAGAATTATTTTTTCCTTCTTTATAAGTGGAGAGTATTTTATGTTATCTACCCCAACTTGAAACTCGATTCGTTCTGGCCAATACTTTATGATGTAGTGGTCTTGACGAGCTCGGCTATCCCATTTGCATAGAAAGCAACAGTATTTTGTGTATCCACTTTGTAGACCACATAGCATTCCAACGACTTTAAGATCGGCACATATTTTCCAATCATGTTCTTCGTATTTGATTAACTTGAGCAATTTTTGCATTATCTCATATGTTTCCTTCGCATTTACTGCATGCGCGATCGGGATAGATGGCTTTTGGTTGCCAATATGCAATAATACGGCCTTTAAACTTAATTTATTGCCGTCTATGAACAATCGCCACTCTTTTGAATCATATGGTTCACCAAATTGTTTGAGTAGACCAGCAATGTCTTTGCAGTAACAAACACTGTCCTCCTTCGTATAGTACTTGGAAAATTCTTCGTGACGAGTTCTATAATAAGTTACCTTAACATCGGATGAAACAAATTTAAATTGTTGCATTCGAGAGGCGTGTAGTTCGGCCTTTTCCTTTGACAATTCCAAATCCCTTATCCAATCATTGAGTTGTGCTTGTGACAAAGAATTTCTTTCGTTTTCCGTTTGAAATTCAGTACAACATGATGCCGCGTAATCAGATACTACTGTTGACAATGAAACTGGAGCCGGAACTAAAGTTAAATTTGATTCTGGCAATGTCGCTTCTGTTGAAATTAGTTCTGGTAATGACACTGTAGATACGCTCGCATAGGTTACTTTTCTGGACTTTCCAACCCCAAGTACTTTTGTAGTACAAATATAGCAGTCCGTTGAATGGCAAGTTGGTTCCCTCCACTTCATTGGTGTAATAAATTTCACACGTCGCCTAAATAGATAGTTTCAGAAATTAGTCAGCTATGCATTAAAAGGGAACAAATTCCTAATTTTTACAACGTACCTTTTTGTTCCGGTTTCCGAAGAAATCAATTCGACTCGGCATGTGGTGCACACAGTGTTCGGAGTCCATGGTTTTTCATTGTTTTTAGGCTCAATTCCAAAACACTTATAGTATGTAACTTTCAAAGGATTTGAAAACACACGTCTCATACTTTTAACAATAAATTGACCGCAGATGAAACAGAACATATCTGGATCATTTGTACACTCAAACTCTCGCGCCCTTTTATTCATTTTTTATTTTTAAGTAATTGACGGGTTATAAACTGCAATTATAAACTGAACAGTATCCGGCGAGCCTTGCAGATATTATGAAGGAACAAGGCGCATGTACTCTTATTTATACTTATATGCTCTAGACTCGCAAACAGGAACTTATGGACTGATACGTACGTTGCGCCATGCTGTCGAGCTACGCAACCTTCAAAGTCATCTGACTCGCCTCTACTTTCTGGTAACGTGATTCCTTCGACTTCAAGAATGCGTCGTAGTGCGCGACCCAGCCTACTACCACCTAGGCATGCGCATCAGTCCCTGACCCCCAGCATCAACTCTGCTCCCCCTTAGCACTTCGCAATCCTGCAATTAAATTGCAACGGCCTAACCGGCAAAATAGTTGAGATTACAAACCTCATGAAGCGACACAAAATCAAGATCGCTGCTATTCAGGAGACAAAGCTCGGTGGAAGGTCAACTCTTCAGACCTGCAACGGGTACAATATATACCGTTGTGATCGTGGAAGAGGGCTTGGGGGTGGTCTGGCATTCATCACGCATCAATCTGTACAGTATCGTCTATTTGAGCCTGACATCGACCCGAGGGACACCACCTTAGAACGTCAAGGTATGGTTGTCCGGTCAGGCAATGTCGACTTGGAAATCATAAACGTATATATACCTCCTGTCACCTGCTGTCCCAGGGATTATCACCCCGACATTCGTGCGTTACTCAGGGGTGAGAACCGCGTTATCCTTGGTGACTTTAACGCACACCACGACCTGTGGACTCCAGCTTACAGGTCGATGGTAGGGGGCAGGAGCTGGGTGATCAAATAGATGGCTCGACGTTCTGCACGGTTAATGGGGATGCCCCCACTAGAGAGGCGGTAAACTGCTCTAGCTCGCCGGACATCACCATAGTCAGCGCAGGTCTTAACTTTAACAAAGCCGCCTTCGCTGCTCTCCCCACCCCGTCTGACGTACGACGGAAAACGCGTTTCGTATGGCCCTAGTTTCAGCCTCCCGTCAACACATGCCATCAGGTAGAATAAAGGAAGTACGTCCATTCTTCCCCGCAGAGGCAGCGGCCCTGGCAAATGAACGTGACCATATTAGACGCCTCGACCCTACGGATCCTCAAATAAAGGATCTTAATGCGGAAATCAGACGCTTAGTAGAGAAACACAAACGCGCTAAGTGGGAAAAGCACCTAAGGTCTTGTAACCTCTCGGCTGGGGTTGGCAAATTATGGTCGACGGTGAAATCTTTGTCCAACCCGACCGCCTTCGGCGATAAGGTTCAGTCGAAACCTAAACGATGCGCGAGCGCTTTCTACCGACAGTTTGTAATGCATCCTCCGTTGAACAAAGAGATTCGCCGAGCCATCAGGGAAGCGCATAAACCCAAAAACAGCGATGCGCCCATTGCCATCTCCACAACCGAAGTACATGAGGCAATTCGGAGATCTAAGAACACCAAGTATATAGGCCCCGATGGCATCTCCATGCTGATGCTAAAACACCTCGGCGACGAAGGCATAAGATATCTAACACACATTTGCAACCTTTCCCTGTCCACCTTTGTCATTCCTGAAAGATGGAGACAGGCAAAGTTGGTCCCACTATTAAAGCCTGGCAAGCCAGCTGCCGTAGGGGAGTCATATCGCCCGATATCACTTCTCTCGCCAGTAGTGAAAGTGTTGGAATCTATCTTATTACCATATTTCACCGCTAACTTGCGACTCGCCGAACGTCAGCATGGTTTCCGCAAAAACCACAGCACCACCACCGCGCTGAACGCTATTACCACTCAGATAGGGGACGGACTAAACCAAAAGCGTCCAAACCACAGGACAGTGCTGGTTGCGCTTGATTTGGCCAAAGCTTTTGACACGGTCAACCATGCGCGACTATTGAAAGACCTGGAAGATTCGTCCCTTCCCCCCTGTCTTAAACGTTGGACTGCCAACTTCTTGAGTGGCCGTCAATCGTCGGTTGAATTCAGAGGCACCCGATCAAAACCCAGAATAGTTAAACAAGGGGTGCCACAGGGTGGTGTCCTATCCCCGTTTCTGTTTAACTATTATATATCGAAATTTCCCCCCCCCCCCCCCACCAGAGGGTGTCTCGATCGTCTCATACGCCGATGATTGTACGATACTGGCAACAGGCCCATCCGTTGAGGAACTCTGCTCTCGCGTAAACTCTTACCTCCCAGCCGTGTCGGAATTTTTCGCTGGTAGAAACCTGGCATTGTCATCTCGCTATTAAATTGTTTTAAATTTTATTGAAAATAAGAGCTCAATTGATAAATGTCCGTGAACGCCTTTTCGTACTTTATAGAAGGCTCCACTCACTCACGCTCACGTGCGTTAATTTGATCGACAAAGGCTCTAACCAACAAACGAAACATTTGCCAGAAGAAGCAAATTGGTGAGTTGGTACTAAAGGAAAGGTCTTGCCATTTCCACACCACCCATGAGGTAGGCAATTGAAGCATCCTCGGGAATAACTTTCTAAGTGACAAAATTATAATTTTTAAAATTTTTTAATTTACTTCTTTCAACTGTTTCTTTAACTTTTACTTTTACATACTTCATATTATCAGTTTTACACCAACATAATGTATGTATGCTAATTTACATTACCCTACTATTTCTAGGTGTTTTTGCAGTTATGGCGTGCAAACATTTTAGAAAATTTGTTCTGTACAATGCAGGAGAGCAGGAGAGTCAAAATAAATGGCATTTCGCCGAATGCAAGACTAAGGCAACGAAAAAATGTACCGAAATAGTCGGTAACCTTTTAGCTTTGGGGTCAAAGGGTAGAAGTTATGAAAAATGTTGAGTGCTACATCAAAATATGCGGTTCGTTGTCCTTGATAATAATATGCAGGCTGAAGGTCAATACTATAAGCCAGTCAAATTTTATCAACAAAAAACCTTAAGTACATTTTTTACTTGGCCTTATGGCCCCTACACATAGAAATTCCGCATATCCTTGCGTTTTACGCAGCATTGTGCTAGCGCCACAATGAATGTATGAAAAAATGCTTCTTCTTAAGCATTTTTGCAGCAAATTTCAAAAGTTGGCAAACTTTTTATATCAGATGGCGCTAGTGACGTTCGATGTGTCGTTGCCCATGCAAATACACACATTCGATACAACTGTCAATGCATGAGGCTGCGTGAAAAAAGTGAATGTGACGGGGCCATTATGTTATTGATTTTGTTAGAACAACTTCAGAAATTTTAAGTAGAGGACCAGCCCCCATGCACCCAACAACGGTTTTTATAGTGCTTTTGATCCTATCAATCCATATTTACCAATTGTTAAATTCGATAAAGAATTTTCTATCGCTTTTTAGTAATGAAAACACATTTTTGTTTAGTAACGTTATAAAATTATATTTCCGCACGTCTCAAGACTTCAATAGTTACTGACCATGGTGTTATTACTATGGTGATATCGAGCCACCATATGTTTTGAAATAGTTTTCGCCGCGGCCGTACATAATTGTCAAATTGATTTGTTTTTATTTACGTCAACAAATCTAATTGATTTTGATTATATTTCATTGTGCTGTGAAATTTTTTCCAAGTTTTGATAATTCGTATCCTTAAATAAAGAAAATAAGATGGGTAAATGCGTTTTATGTGCTAAGCGTTTACAAGGTGGCAGTGGTCCTTTTTTTCAAGTGCCACAAGCAGGCGCGTAGCCAGAAAAAAATTCTAAATTTTTTGCGGTTCAGACTTAAAACTTTACTGGGGCACGTCGGTTCGAGTCTTAACATTTTTTAAAAAAATAAAAAATTGTTAACATTCTCGTTTTAAAATTTAAATAATTTTTATTGCGCGCATTTCTAAGACAAACGGTGTAAATTTAATTCTAAACCAAATTTGGTTTGGTCATACACCTAGACCTGCGATTGATATTCGCAAACGTCAAGCTGTGTAGTTGTGTTTTTTATTTGCTCTATATTTTTCTTTAATAAATAAATAACTTCTTCATATCCTAATATTAAAAGTTGCATTTAAAGTTAAAAGAGTTTAATACTTAATGTGCTTCACTACTTGCTGTGAAAAATTACTTAAATCTTTGAATTGTGATTAATTGTCTAAATCATTCTATTGAATTTGTGTGTGCCGAGTTTTTTGCATAATGTATTTGTTGCATTTGAAAGGCTCGTACTTTACATTGCAATTGTTGTTGTGTGCTGATTTGCTTTTTGATCTCTCTTTTGTTACAGCTGTTTGCGTGGTTTGTTAAACGTCAAATACAGTGTGTCTAAAACTGGTCGCTTAATCCTGTGCGTTTCAAACTGTCAGGGTTGTATTTCTTTTCATTTAATAAATTAATATTTTCTTTAATTTTTGATAAAACTAAATTTCTTATCTCCTTATTTTTATATAGTGCTTTAATTACTTTTTTTAAAAAGGTGGTGTATGTTTGAAAACTGTCAAATAAAAAGCGAGTCCGAACGCTTTGTAGCATGCTGGTTGTGCGATGGACTTATCCACGCAAAATGCGCCGGGTTAACAGGTAGAATAGCGAACTTAATTAACGACGGAAAAGGCCTGCGCTGGTCCTGTACTAAATGTCGATCGACGGAAGTTCACTTATGTAAAACTTTTAGGCACATTAGAAACGGGTTTTCTGAAATCAGCAAAGATTTTTCATTGCTGACTGAAAAGTTTAAAAAGTACGAAAATATTTTCAAAACTTTAAAACCTCTAGATAGTTCGCCTAACTTGGAATGCCCTGACAATCGCGAAGAGAATCGCGAAAACAAGCGCAGACGTACGGATGATCTGCCTTCTACTTCAATGGCGCCGAACCTGCCTCCAGCCATTGAACTTATTGACTTGGCATCTCCAATACCTGACGCGGCTGTTCGGGCAACGTCCAAAAACGCCCCCCCAAAGTCAACAAATAAAAAAACTTTGGAACCTCCAACGGTGGAGCCCGAACCAATTACTAGGAAGCTGGTTGTGGTCCCTCAAAAAAAATCGATTTTTGTGTCTAGGTTCCATCCAGACACTACTAAGGATGATTTGAGGTACCATATTTCTTCGAAGGTTAAGGATCAAACCTTAACCGTTAGAAAATTTAATTTCGCTTACCAACGTAATATGTCATCGGTTAAAATTGATGTATCCGGAAAAGATTTTAACTCTCTTTTGGACAGTTCTTTTTGGCCTCCCAGCGCTCTTGTGCGGGAGTTTGAGTTCAGACCGAATAGAAATGTTCAAAACGTAGCTAAAATCACTCGTAATAATGTTGAGTCAAAAAAGTACTAAGTCCGTGAATATCTTTTACCAAAATGTCAGAGGTTTAAATACCAAATTAAATGACCTGTATTTGAAATCTTTCCATTGTAACTATAACGTAATTGCTTTTACCGAAACTTGGCTAAAACCGCATGTTTTCAATTCCGAGTTTTTATGTAACGAATATCAAGTTTATAGACATGATCGCTTGAACAAAGTCGGAGGTGGTGTTCTACTTGCCGTTCATTCCTCTATTCCTTCAGAGGAGGTTAATGTACCTAACACGGATTCCATTGAGTTTATATGCATCCGCATCCAGCTAGAGAACGTGTACATGTACTTATCTGTTTGCTACATCCCTCCAGCATCTGATCTTTCAATCTACATGCAGCATGTCTCTCTGCTCAGAACTGTTAACTTATTGACTAAAGCTTCTGACTCGATGATTGTTTTAGGTGATTTCAACCTACCGCATATATCGTGGAACATATCTGACGGAAACATTATTCCAAATCCATCCAAACTGGGCTTCAATGACTTTTTGGATGGAATTTCTGATCTCTGCCTTAGTCAAATAAATGTTACCGCTAACAAGTTTGGCAAAATCTTAGATTCAATTTATGTTGATGATAAAAACAAATTTTCTGTAAATCGTTGTGATCCGTTGGCTTTACCAGAAGACGTCTACCACCCTTCTATGGAAATATTTCACGAAACCATAAGTAATGGCCAATATACACAATGCTGCTCAAGTAGTAGCTTTGATTTTAACTTCTCAAAAGCCAACTATAAGAAATTAAATAGAGAACTGTCTAAATTAACTTGGCCTGAGCTTTGTGGCGATATCGATTCAAACGTTTTACATTTTAATCAAACTATTTACTACTTATTTGAGAAGTTTGTTCCTAAACGTAAATTAACATATGATCATCCAACGCAAGCTTGGTTTACTAAATAGCTTATGATGCTGAAAAATAGAAAAACGCGTTCTTTCAAATTATTTAAGAAATCGGGGTTAAACAAACATTACTTGTTGTATTCTGTTCTACGTAAGAGGTACATCGACTTGAATAAAAAGTGCTATAAAGCCTATATCTCTAAAACAAAAAGAGACATTATTCGCAATCCGAAGTCATTTTATGATTTCGTAAATTCTAAACGAAAAGTTGTGGGATTTCCCTCAGCCATGAAATATAAAGACATTTCATCTAGCGATAATCAAGATATCGCAAATTTCTTTGCGCAATTTTTCAATTCTAACTATTCTGCAGTCACTAATTCTGACTTTCTAAATTATCCCTATGAGCTACATGGGAACAATTTAATTCATTGTCCAACTATATGCGCCAATGATGTTCTTATTTATCTGAAAACCTTGAAGGAATCTTTTAAATGCGGTCCTGATAGGATTCCTACATGCTTCTTGAAGAAGTGTGCTAACAATATTTACCAACCCCTTACCAATTTGTTCAATCTGTCACTAAAGTGTGGTGTTTTTCCAAAAGCATGGAAAGAGTCGTTTCTTATACAGCTTCATAAAAGCGGATGCAAGGCTTCTATAGAGAACTATCGTGGCATAGCAAAGCTTTCTGCCATCCCAAAAGTGTTTGAAGCTATTGTTACCAATCAGCTTACGAATCCTATCTCTACCTTGATTTCTGACTGTCAACACGGGTTCTATAAGGGAAAGTCCACCGTTACAAACTTACTTGAATTTACAAATGGCTTTAGAAAAAATCTGCACACCGACGTTATTTATACTGATTTCAGCAAAGCTTTCGATAAAGTGTGTCACTCGTTACTTATTCATAAACTAGATCAGCTGGGTTTCCAGCCATCTGGGCCCGATTCTGTTCTTGTTGTTTATAAATAACATTTCTACAGTAATAGAATTTTCTAAAATGTTAATGTATGCCGACGATGTAAAGCTTTTCATGTCATTCGCATCATCCGAAGATAGCAATAAGCTTCAATCAGATCTAAATACACTAGTTACTTGGTGCGATTTAAATTATATGCCGCTTAATCTAAAGAAATGTAAATAGATGCGTTTTTCGAGAGGAATTTCACTGCCAGCTTCCTATACAATTAACAATTATAGTCTTGAGCAAATGTATGATTTTGTTGATCTTGGGGTTACTATGGACTACAAACTCAGTTTTAACTGCCACATTAACGTAACAGTCAATAAAGCTAGAGGCGTTCTAGCATTTGTTAAACGATGGTCTAAAGAATTTAGCGACCCTTATGTAACTAAAACTCTCTTTACTACATTAGTCAGACCGATACTTGAATACGGTTCTATAATTTGGAGCCCGCGTTACCAGGTCCACGTGGATCGCTTAGAATCAGTTCAAAAACAATTTTTACTATTTGCCTTAAGAGATCTTCACTGGGATCCGTTGTATAATTTGCCATCCTATACGAGTCGCTTAAAACTTATTAATCTTCACAGCCTTTCTAGTCGGAGGGAAATGCTTGGAATTGTTTTCATGATTAAATTACTAAATGGTTCAATCACAAGCCCGTTTCTTTTGCGCGAAGTGAACTTCAATGTACCTTCTCGCCCATCAAGACATTTTAAACCCCTTATCTTGAAACAGTGCCGAAATAATTTTGAATTAAATGAGCCTTTTCGTTGTTTGTGTCAAGATTATAACTCTCATTCTGGTACGTTTGATATTTCAGACTCACTATGCAGCATAAAAAAGTCAATTCTTTCTATCCTAAATACATAGCAATATTTTGCTCCTTTGATTCTTATCTTTATTCTTTACAATAACTATTCGCTGTCAACTAACTATTTATTAATTGTGTCATCTATTTTTTATCTACCTTACTTAGCTGATGAGGTTTTCTCTGTAGCTGAGCAGTTTTAGATCTCGACGATTAACAAACCAAAGTCTTTCAAAGACTCGGCACGAAAGAGCAATCCGTGCGTCATGCGGATGCGCCCCTCGCGCCGGTCGGGCGGGATATGGTGGGTAATCCGTTGGGCATTATTATTATTATTAAAAAAAGGTTTTTTTTTGGAATTTCCAGTAAAATTAACTTCTTTAGACTAATTTCATTATTTTTGAATGAAAGTATGTGTAAATACAGAATAAAAAAACTGCAACTCAAAGTTAAGAGCTTTGTGGAAAATTCATGAAAATTCAAGAAAACTAGAAAAATTTTCATCAAAATTTTTAACTTTTTAGTAAAAAGTTTTAGATTTTTTTCACACAAACAACCTATTGAACGCAGACATACTGGTCTAGATGCATATGTATCACCAAAAAGATTTAAATCTAGCCTAAAACTTTTAGCCGTGTACAAAACAATATTTCTTTTTCTTGTTTGTTTTGAAATTTTGTTTAGGATTTCTTCCTCTCCTGCCCCATTGTACTTCTTAGATAAGTTGTTAACCTTCGAAGGAAGAGAAAGACCGTTCGCCAGGACCAACGGAAACTGGAAGCGTTGCAGCAATTTTTATATATCGATGTACCATATAGAAAAAGACACGGAACAATAATTTAATGCAACAATGAACGTGCTTGGTCGCTCCTCCTTTGGGATTGGAAAATATTTTTGTTTTTTAGAGCTTTACGCTGTTCAAAAGAAATCCAAAAACTCTATATATAACTCACTTAAGTACATTTTTTACTTGGCCTTATGGCCCCTACACATAGAAATTCCGCATATCCTTGCGTTTTACGCAGTATTGTGCTAGCGCCACAATGAATGTATGAAAAAATGCTTCTTCTTAAGCATTTTTGCAGCAAATTTCAAAAGTTGGCAAACTTTTTATATCAGATGGCGCTAGTGACGTTCGATGTGTCGTTGCCCATGCAAATACACACATTCGATACAACTGTCAATGCATGAGGCTGCGTGAAAAAAGTGAATGTGACGGGGCCATTATGTTATTGATTTTGTTAGAACAACTTCAGAAATTTTAAGTAGAGGACCAGCCCCCATGCACCCAACAACGGTTTTTATAGTGCTTTTGATCCTATCAATCCATATTTACCAATTGTTAAATTCGATAAAGAATTTTCTATCGCTTTTTAGTAATGAAAACACATTTTTGTTTAGTAACGTTATAAAATTATATTTCCGCACGTCTCAAGACTTCAATAGTTACTGACCATGGTGTTATTACTATGGTGATATCGAGCCACCATATGTTTTGAAATAGTTTTCGCCGCGGCCGTACATAATTGTCAAATTGATTTGTTTTTATTTACGTCAACAAATCTAATTGATTTTGATTATATTTCATTGTGCTGTGAAATTTTTTCCAAGTTTTGATAATTCGTATCCTTAAATAAAGAAAATAAGATGGGTAAATGCGTTTTATGTGCTAAGCGTTTACAAGGTGGCAGTGGTCCTTTTTTTCAAGTGCCACAAGCAGGCGCGTAGCCAGAAAAAAATTCTAAATTTTTTGCGGTTCAGACTTAAAACTTTACTGGGGCACGTCGGTTCGAGTCTTAACATTTTTTAAAAAAATAAAAAATTGTTAACATTCTCGTTTTAAAATTTAAATAATTTTTATTGCGCGCATTTCTAAGACAAACGGTGTAAATTTAATTCTAAACCAAATTTGGTTTGGTCATACACCTAGACCTGCGATTGATATTCGCAAACGTCAAGCTGTGTAGTTGTGTTTTTTATTTGCTCTATATTTTTCTTTAATAAATAAATAACTTCTTCATATCCTAATATTAAAAGTTGCATTTAAAGTTAAAAGAGTTTAATACTTAATGTGCTTCACTACTTGCTGTGAAAAATTACTTAAATCTTTGAATTGTGATTAATTGTCTAAATCATTCTATTGAATTTGTGTGTGCCGAGTTTTTTGCATAATGTATTTGTTGCATTTGAAAGGCTCGTACTTTACATTGCAATTGTTGTTGTGTGCTGATTTGCTTTTTGATCTCTCTTTTGTTACAGCTGTTTGCGTGGTTTGTTAAACGTCAAATACAGTGTGTCTAAAACTGGTCGCTTAATCCTGTGCGTTTCAAACTGTCAGGGTTGTATTTCTTTTCATTTGATAAATTAATATTTTCTTTAATTTTTGATAAAACTAAATTTCTTATCTCCTTATTTTTATATAGTGCTTTAATTACTTTTTTTAAAAAGGTGGTGTATGTTTGAAAACTGTCAAATAAAAAGCGAGTCCGAACGCTTTGTAGCATGCTGGTTGTGCGATGGACTTATCCACGCAAAATGCGCCGGGTTAACAGGTAGAATAGCGAACTTAATTAACGACGGAAAAGGCCTGCGCTGGTCCTGTACTAAATGTCGATCGACGGAAGTTCACTTATGTAAAACTTTTAGGCACATTAGAAACGGGTTTTCTGAAATCAGCAAAGATTTTTCATTGCTGACTGAAAAGTTTAAAAAGTACGAAAATATTTTCAAAACTTTAAAACCTCTAGATAGTTCGCCTAACTTGGAATGCCCTGACAATCGCGAAGAGAATCGCGAAAACAAGCGCAGACGTACGGATGATCTGCCTTCTACTTCAATGGCGCCGAACCTGCCTCCAGCCATTGAACTTATTGACTTGGCATCTCCAATACCTGACGCGGCTGTTCGGGCAACGTCCAAAAACGCCCCCCCAAAGTCAACAAATAAAAAAACTTTGGAACCTCCAACGGTGGAGCCCGAACCAATTACTAGGAAGCTGGTTGTGGTCCCTCAAAAAAAATCGATTTTTGTGTAGGTTCCATCCAGACACTACTGAAGATGATTTGAGGTACCATATTTCTTCGAAGGTTAAGGATCAAACCTTAACCGTTAGAAAATTTAATTTCGCTTACCAACGTAATATGTCATCGGTTAAAATTGATGTATCCGGAAAAGATTTTAACTCTCTTTTGGACAGTTCTTTTTGGCCTCCCGGCGCTCTTGTGCGGGAGTTTGAGTTCAGACCGAATAGAAATGTTCAAAACGTAGCTAAAATCACTCGTAATAATGTTGAGTCAAAAAAGTACTAAGTCCGTGAATATCTTTTACCAAAATGTCAGAGGTTTAAATACCAAATTAAATGACCTGTATTTGAAATCTTTCCATTGTAACTATAACGTAATTGCTTTTACCGAAACTTGGCTAAAACCGCATGTTTTCAATTCCGAGTTTTTATGTAACGAATATCAAGTTTATAGACATGATCGCTTGAACAAAGTCGGAGGTGGTGTTCTACTTGCCGTTCATTCCTCTATTCCTTCAGAGGAGGTTAATGTACCTAACACGGATTCCATTGAGTTTATATGCATCCGCATCCAGCTAGAGAACGTGTACATGTACTTATCTGTTTGCTACATCCCTCCAGCATCTGATCTTTCAATCTACATGCAGCATGTCTCTCTGCTCAGAACTGTTAACTTATTGACTAAAGCTTCTGACTCGATGATTGTTTTAGGTGATTTCAACCTACCGCATATATCGTGGAACATATCTGACGGAAACATTATTCCAAATCCATCCAAACTGGGCTTCAATGACTTTTTGGATGGAATTTCTGATCTCTGCCTTAGTCAAATAAATGTTACCGCTAACAAGTTTGGCAAAATCTTAGATTCAATTTATGTTGATGATAAAAACAAATTTTCTGTAAATCGTTGTGATCCGTTGGCTTTACCAGAAGACGTCTACCACCCTTCTATGGAAATATTTCACGAAACCATAAGTAATGGCCAATATACACAATGCTGCTCAAGTAGTAGCTTTGATTTTAACTTCTCAAAAGCCAACTATAAGAAATTAAATAGAGAACTGTCTAAATTAACTTGGCCTGAGCTTTGTGGCGATATCGATTCAAACGTTTTACATTTTAATCAAACTATTTACTACTTATTTGAGAAGTTTGTTCCTAAACGTAAATTAACATATGATCATCCAACGCAAGCTTGGTTTACTAAATAGCTTATGATGCTGAAAAATAGAAAAACGCGTTCTTTCAAATTATTTAAGAAATCGGGGTTAAACAAACATTACTTGTTGTATTCTGTTCTACGTAAGAGGTACATCGACTTGAATAAAAAGTGCTATAAAGCCTATATCTCTAAAACAAAAAGAGACATTATTCGCAATCCGAAGTCATTTTATGATTTCGTAAATTCTAAACGAAAAGTTGTGGGATTTCCCTCAGCCATGAAATATAAAGACATTTCATCTAGCGATAATCAAGATATCGCAAATTTCTTTGCGCAATTTTTCAATTCTAACTATTCTGCAGTCACTAATTCTGACTTTCTAAATTATCCCTATGAGCTACATGGGAACAATTTAATTCATTGTCCAACTATATGCGCCAATGATGTTCTTATTTATCTGAAAACCTTGAAGGAATCTTTTAAATGCGGTCCTGATAGGATTCCTACATGCTTCTTGAAGAAGTGTGCTAACAATATTTACCAACCCCTTACCAATTTGTTCAATCTGTCACTAAAGTGTGGTGTTTTTCCAAAAGCATGGAAAGAGTCGTTTCTTATACAGCTTCATAAAAGCGGATGCAAGGCTTCTATAGAGAACTATCGTGGCATAGCAAAGCTTTCTGCCATCCCAAAAGTGTTTGAAGCTATTGTTACCAATCAGCTACGAATCCTATCTCTACCTTGATTTCTGACTGTCAACACGGGTTCTATAAGGGAAAGTCCACCGTTACAAACTTACTTGAATTTACAAA
Source organism: Sphenella marginata (assembly GCA_951509765.1). NCBI lineage: Eukaryota > Metazoa > Arthropoda > Insecta > Diptera > Tephritidae > Sphenella > Sphenella marginata. The sequence goes on along the minus strand of OX608079.1, from coordinate 55,705,821 downwards.
TGGCTTTAGAAAAAATCTGCACACTGACGTTATTTATACTGATTTCAGCAAAGCTTTCGATAAAGTGTGTCACTCGTTACTTATTCATAAACTAGATCAGCTGGGTTTCCAGCCGGGTCTCAATCGCTGGATCTCTTCTTACAGAACACAAAAAGTAGTGTTTAAAAACTGTGAATCCGATGTTATTTATGTCTCCTCTGGAGTTCCTCAAGGAAGCCATCTGGGCCCGATTCTGTTCTTGTTGTTTATAAATAACATTTCTACAGTAATAGAATTTTCTAAAATGTTAATGTATGCCGACGATGTAAAGCTTTTCATGTCATTCGCATCATCCGAAGATAGCAATAAGCTTCAATCAGATCTAAATACACTAGTTACTTGGTGCGATTTAAATTAGGAATTTCACTGCCAGCTTCCTATACAATTAACAATTATAGTCTTGAGCAAATGTATGATTTTGTTGATCTTGGGGTTACTATGGACTACAAACTCAGTTTTAACTGCCACATTAACGTAACAGTCAATAAAGCTAGAGGCGTTCTAGCATTTGTTAAACGATGGTCTAAAGAATTTAGCGACCCTTATGTAACTAAAACTCTCTTTACTACATTAGTCAGACCGATACTTGAATACGGTTCTATAATTTGGAGCCCGCGTTACCAGGTCCACGTGGATCGCTTAGAATCAGTTCAAAAACAATTTTTACTATTTGCCTTAAGAGATCTTCACTGGGATCCGTTGTATAATTTGCCATCCTATACGAGTCGCTTAAAACTTATTAATCTTCACAGCCTTTCTAGTCGGAGGGAAATGCTTGGAATTGTTTTCATGATTAAATTACTAAATGGTTCAATCACAAGCCCGTTTCTTTTGCGCGAAGTGAACTTCAATGTACCTTCTCGCCCATCAAGACATTTTAAACCCCTTATCTTGAAACAGTGCCGAAATAATTTTGAATTAAATGAGCCTTTTCGTTGTTTGTGTCAAGATTATAACTCTCATTCTGGTACGTTTGATATTTCAGACTCACTATGCAGCATAAAAAAGTCAATTCTTTCTATCCTAAATACATAGCAATATTTTGCTCCTTTGATTCTTATCTTTATTCTTTACAATAACTATTCGCTGTCAACTAACTATTTATTAATTGTGTCATCTATTTTTTATCTACCTTACTTAGCTGATGAGGTTTTCTCTGTAGCTGAGCAGTTTTAGATCTCGACGATTAACAAACCAAAGTCTTTCAAAGACTCGGCACGAAAGAGCAATCCGTGCGTCATGCGGATGCGCCCCTCGCGCCGGTCGGGCGGGATATGGTGGGTAATCCGTTGGGCATTATTATTATTATTAAAAAAAGGTTTTTTTTTGGAATTTCCAGTAAAATTAACTTCTTTAGACTAATTTCATTATTTTTGAATGAAAGTATGTGTAAATACAGAATAAAAAAACTGCAACTCAAAGTTAAGAGCTTTGTGGAAAATTCATGAAAATTCAAGAAAACTAGAAAAATTTTCATCAAAATTTTTAACTTTTTAGTAAAAAGTTTTAGATTTTTTTCACACAAACAACCTATTGAACGCAGACATACTGGTCTAGATGCATATGTATCCCCAAAAAGATTTAAATCTAGCCTAAGACTTTTAGCCGTGTACAAAACAATATTTCTTTTTCTTGTTTGTTTTGAAATTTTGTTTAGGATTTCTTCCTCTCCTGCCCCATTGTACTTCTTAGATAAGTTGTTAACCTTCGAAGGAAGAGAAAGACCGTTCGCCAGGACCAACGGAAACTGGAAGCGTTGCAGCAATTTTTATATATCGATGTACCATATAGAAAAAGACACGGAACAATAATTTAATGCAACAATGAACGTGCTTGGTCGCTCCTCCTTTGGGATTGGAAAATATTTTTGTTTTTTAGAGCTTTACGCTGTTCAAAAGAAATCCAAAAACTCTATATATAACTCACTTAAGAAAAATTTCTTGTGTCAGAATCTATTCTACTTTTCTACTGCTAATTTCTGGAAAAATTTTCCAAAAAAGCATTGGCAAGAAATAAATAGTTGTCGCTTTGTTTCTTGAAGAAAAACTGAAGTTTCGGAAAAATAAAAACAAAAAATTTAATAAAATAACCTTGAAATTCATATAAAAAGTGACAAGTTGCAGTTATTCAACATGCAAAACGGAACGTCAAAACTTCTTGGCTATTCATGACAATTTCATGGTCAAGAAATAATTGAAAATATTTCTTGAGCATTTTCTTTTCAACGGCATACCGGGCTTTTACCTTTAAACTTTTTCAATCCTTTTTTGTCAAATTAGCGCTCAAAAAGTAGTAATTTTTTATAACATTTTCCAATGATGCCAGTATGGTGAAAAGAAAATATGGGCATTTTGAGTAGATTTTTAGGAATTTTGCAATTTCCACATACCAAGAGGTATGCAAAAAGGTGCTACCAAATTACTTTTGAATTTTTCTTGAAATGAAATAATAAATAATTCATAATATAAAGTTAAAATTTCCAAGCTATCTTAAAATAAGGTAAAATCCTTAATGATGTGCATTTCGTAATGAAATAAAACATGGAAATTGAAATAAGATGATTTCAAATAAAAATTGTTATAAATTAAAATAAATATTTGAAAATAATATAAAGAGAAAAGGCGGTTTGTTTGTATCTTGTAATCGTTTTTTAATCCCTGTAAATGCGTAAAAAAATATCATCTTCGAAATGTTCACTTATGATTCAATGATTTTCCCAAATTGTTTTGTTGCGTTTTTTGCTTTCTGGCTCCTCATTGTTTATGTATCTAATGTCAGATGAGCGGGAGAGAGTTTCGGATCAAGTCATCTTTGTTGAGATGCTAAGTTGATCTTATGCAGAGCAAGTCTGATAGTTTTGCGCAATAGTGAAATTCCTATGTAAAATCACCTCCTAATTCCGAAAATCAAGGTTATTTTTACTTGAATGGTACCGTTTTTGAGATATTTACGATTTACCGTTATTTCAAAAAACAAAAAAGATGGCTCCACTTAATCGTGTATATCTCAAGAACAAATTGAGCTATTCGAAAACGCTTTGAAAAATTTGAAAGCTTATAAAATTTACTATAATCAGTACATACAACACTTTTTGCTAGGTCCTGCAGATTCAAACATAGTGAACAATCATTACGGATTTGTAAAATTTTTTTTGTAAATTGAGATTTTTACACAAACAACAAGCTTGTGTTATTGGTCTTTATATTTGAAGTATCCTGGTTCGGTACGAGCTATAGACCTATTAATAATTTTTTCTGCAGCGAAAAATTATTGTTGTTTTTGGGTTTCTTAATAATTTTTTTATTAATTATTAAAAGTTTTGTTGAGTTGAACAGGAAAAATTTAGAGACAACGCCATAGCTTTTCTTATAGATCCATTTCAGAAGTTGCTAACTTCATTCATCAGAGAAATTTTGGCACGCATTGCTAACTATTAAGCTAACAATACGCTGGGTTTTTTGCCTTCTAAACGCCCTGTTCAATCAACTTTTTACCAATTCATGTACCAACAACGCCATTTGACGTTTTAGATTTGGTGTCATGATGGATTTTTTTGCAAGTCTGCTTTGGTGTCACAGTTTGCCAACCATGTGCTCTTGGTTTTTGTTATTGAGATTTTTACACAAACAACAAGCTTGTGTTATTGGTCTTTATATTTGAAGTATCCTGGTTCGGTACGAGCTATAGACCTATTAATAATTTTTTTCTGCAGCGAAAAATTATTGTTGTTTTTGGGTTTCTTAATAATTTTTTTATTAATTATTAAAAGTTTTGTTGAGTTGAACAGGAAAAATTTAGAGAAAACGCCATAGCTTTTCTTATAGATCCATTTCGGAAGTTGCTAACTTCACTCATCAGAGAAATTTTGGCACGCATTGCTAACTATTAAGCTAACAATACGCTGGGTTTTTTGCCTTCTAAACGCCCTGTTCAATCAATTTTTTACCAATTCATGTACCAACAACGCCATTTGACGTTTTAGATTTGGTGTCATGATGGATTTTTTGCAAGTCTGCTTTGGTGTCACAGTTTGCCAACCATGTGCTCTTGGTTTTTGTTATTGAGATTTTTACACAAACAACAAGCTTGTGTTATTGGTCTTTATATTTGAAGTATCCTGGTTCGGTACGAGCTATAGACCTATTAATAATTTTTTCTGCAGCGAAAAATTATTGTTGTTTTTGGGTTTCTTAATAATTTTTTTATTAATTATTAAAAGTTTTGTTGAGTTGAACAGGAAAAATTTAGAGACAACGCCATAGCTTTTCTTATAGATCCATTTCGGAAGTTGCTAACTTCACTCATCAGAGAAATTTTGGCACGCATTGCTAACTATTAAGCTAACAATACGCTGGGTTTTTTGCCTTCTAAGCGCCCTATTCAATCAATTTTTTACCAATTCATGTACCAACAACGCCATTTGACGTTTTAGATTTGGTGTCATGATGGATTTTTTGCAAGTCTGCTTTGGTGTCACAGTTTGCCAACCATGTGCTCTTGGTTTTTGTTATTGAGATTTTTACACAAACAACAAGCTTGTGTTATTGGTCTTTATATTTGAAGTATCCTGGTTCGGTACGAGCTATAGACCTATTAATAATTTTTTCTGCAGCGAAAAATTATTGTTGTTTTTGGGTTTCTTAATAATTTTTTTATTAATTATTAAAAGTTTTGTTGAGTTGAACAGGAAAAATTTAGAGACAACGCCATAGCTTTTCTTATAGATCCATTTCGGAAGTTGCTAACTTCACTCATCAGAGAAATTTTGGAACGCATTGCTAACTATTAAGCTAACAATACGCTGGGTTTTTTGCCTTCTAAACGCCCTGTTCAATCAACTTTTTACCAATTCATGTACCAACAACGCCATTTGACGTTTTAGATTTGGTGTCATGATGGATTTTTTGCAAGTCTGCTTTGGTGTCACAGTTTGCCAACCATGTGCTCTTGGTTTTTGTTATTGAGATTTTTACACAAACAACAAGCTTGTGTTATTGGTCTTTATATTTGAAGCATCCTGGTTCGGTACGAGCTATAGACCTATTAATAATTTTTTCTGCAGCGAAAAATTATTGTTGTTTTTGGGTTTCTTAATAATTTTTTTATTAATTATTAAAAGTTTTGTTGAGTTGAACAGGAAAAATTTAGAGACAACGCCATAGCTTTTCTTTTAGATCCATTTCGGAAGTAAAAGTATTGTTAGCTTAATAGTTAGCAATGCGTGCCAAAATTTCTCTGATGAGTGAAGTTAGCAACTTCCGAAATGGATCTATAAGAAAAGCTATGGCGTTGTCTCTAAATTTGTCCTGTTCAACTCAACAAAACTTTTAATAATTAATAAAAAAATTATTAAGAAACCCAAAAACAACAATAATTTTTCGCTGCAGAAAAAATTATTAATAGGTCTATAGCTCGTACCGAACCAGGATACTTTTTGTAAAAATATAAAAAAATTTGTACTTTGCGAGGAAGCATCTGGAAAACTTTTTGTTTTTTGCAGATATTTTTTCCCCCTCTAAGCTCTGTTTTATTACAAAAAAAACAAGCTATCAGTGAACAAAATCTAGTCAGTAAGGTTTGTTACCATTGACTTAATAAAGAATGAATATGAATATGAAAATCGATGAACTAATACAAAAGTTATAAGCATTCAAGTAAATATATCCATTTAATACTTAAGTACCCTAAAAATAATAGCATATGTACATATGGTTCTGTCTTAACTCTATGATCTTATTTTATAATTGAATTAGTTATGTGTCTTGTTTTGACGCTTATTTAGATTAGGATCGGTTTCTCTTATGAGAAACCAACATTAGTCGCCCATCAAAACGACATCCCAGAATCCTTGATACCGACTTTCAATCACTTTCATTTGCTGGTGAAACCTTTCGTCATGCTCGTCACTTTCGTCGCCAAGATTTTGCGGGAAAAAATTTAAGTGGGAGTGTAAGAAATGAATTTTTAAAGACATATTTACTCCTGAAAGAAAATAAAAAAGTAAATTAGATAAATACATAAGTGACACATTAGTATATAATTTTCTTAGGCTGGATTTATCTTTCAATTCAGAACAAATTTTTTGTTTATATTTTTCCCGTTCTTGTTTGTTCGGAACTGGACGATGAATTCAGATTTATGGCTATACATATATTCTCATGTAAATTTGTGTAATATATAATTTATTATAATATGTTTTTTTATTTACCCATTTCCGCATAGTTTTTGATTAAGTCGTTCACTATCATCACTTCACAAAGTTTTTGATAAGGCCGAGCTTGATGTGGAGCGGAGGTAGAATTATTTTTTCCTTCTTTATAAGTGGAGAGTATTTTATGTTATCTACCCCAACTTGAAACTCGATTCGTTCTGGCCAATCCTTTATGATGTAGTGGTCTTGACGAGCTCGGCTATCCCATTTGCATAGAAAGCAACAGTATTTTGTGTATCCACTTTGTAGACCACATAGCATTCCAACGACTTTAAGATTGGCACATATTTTCCAATCATGTTCTTCGTATTTGATTAACTTGAGCAATTTTTGCATTATCTCATATGTTTCCTTCGTATTTACTGCATGCGCGATCGGGATAGATGGCTTTTGGTTGCCAATATGCAATAACACGGCCAGGCGCGTAGCCAGAAAAAAATTTCGGGGGGGGTTTTGGCAAAAGTGTCAGTAAATAAGAATTACCTGTAAATACACACATATTTATATTTTCACATATTACATATTTATACTTTTATTTATTTGAAATTTTTCTCTTTCTACACGGCTAAAAATTTGAGCCTAAATTTTAAACCATTCATTTGGTTTACACAATTTTTAAAACTTTTTGGTAATAAATTCCAAACCTTTCAATTACCCACAAAAATTCTCAATTTTTTGCGGTTTAGATTTAAAACTTAACTGGGATAAACAAAAATACAACAAAAGTCGTATACACAGCGAACATGTGTACTTTTCGCACAAAATTCATGAGTGCGCCGTAGCTCGATAGGTAGAGCATTGCGCACTGATTTGGGGCACGTCGGATCGAGTCCAAACATTTAAAAATAAAAAATTGTTAACATTTTCGGTTTAAAATTTAAATAATTTTTATTACGCTCATTTCTATGACAACGGCGTAAATTTAATTCTAAACCAAATTTGGTTTGGTCATATACCTAGACCAGTATACCTGCGTTCAAAGGGTGTTTTTGGAATTTCCAGTAAAATTAACTTCTTTAGACTAATTTCATTATTTTTGAATGAAAGTATGTGTAAATTCACAATAAAAATACTGCAACTCAAAGTTAAGAACTTTGTTGAAAATTCAAGAAATGTATATGTAGCCCCAAAAATTTTTAAATCTAGGTTAAAACATTTAGCCGTGTACAAAACAATATTTATTTTTCTTGTTTGTTTTGAAATTTTGTTTAGAATTTGTTCAGGAGTTACTTCAAAAGTATAGTGGATGTTGAGTAGAGCCAGCCTCTCCTGCCCCATTGTACTTCTTAGATAAGTTTTTAACCTTCGAAGGGAAGAGAAAGACTGTACGGAAGGAGCAACGGAAACTGGAAGATTTGCAGCAATTTTTATATATAGATGTACCATAGGGAAAAAAGACACGGAACAATTATTTAATGCATCAATGAACGTGCTTGGTCGTTCCTCCTTTGGGATTGGAAAATATTTTTCTTTTTTAGGGCTTTACGCTGTTCAAAAGAAATCCAAAAACTCTATATAAAATGACACTTATGAAACGCTTAAGAAAAATTTCCTGAGTCAGAATCTCTTCTACTTTTCTACTGCTAATTTCTGGACAATTTTTACAAAAAAGCGACCTGCGCAAATCTGGCTTTGGCATGAAATAAATAGTTGTCGCCTTATTTCTTGGAGAAAAATTGAAGTTTCGGAAAAAAGACACAAAGAATATAATAAAATAACAATGAAATTCATATAATGTTGAAATTATTCAACATGCAGAACGGAACGTCAAAATTTCTTGGCTATTCATGACAATTTCATGGTCAAGAAATAATTGGCAATATTTCTTCAGCATTTTCTTTTTAACAGCATACCGGACTTTTACTTTTAAACTTTTATCTCCTGACAAGTATAAGTACAATCTCATTGTTACTGTCTTTGATAATTCAATACGACTGCGTTGTGTACTGCTTTGTAATTTTTGGTATTTTTTTTGGTTAGACTTATGGCAACCGTGACTACAATAACGAGAGACACTCATTTTTACGATTTTTGCCCGCTGTATTCATAACTCGAAAAGCAGTTAATTTGAATTTCAACAGACTTGAGTTCGAATCACTCTTGCTATTGTTAACATGCTATGTAGATGAGATGCTAAGTTGATCTTATGCAGAGCAAGTCTGATAATTTTGCGCGAGTTTCTTAAAGCGCCAAATGAGTGAACCGTTGCAGGAATTTAGTTGTGACCTCGCAGACTTGCTCTGATAATTGATTAGCGACTACCAATAACTTCTCTCAGTGTTAAATATTATTTAATTTTATTCTTTCGTATTTTCATTATTTCTATTAATGCTATTTTATTAACAGAAGTTTTAAAAGTGAATAGAGTAATTATTCTAGTACAGACATTTAATTTTAAATTTTCGGAAATTTCGGGGGGGGGGGGGGGTTTGAACCCCCGAAACCCCCCTGAATACGCGCCTGTTATGTACATATGTATTTATATTTGTAGGGTTTTAAGAATATAACAAGCTAGTGATGTAATAAATGTTGTGAAGTCCGGTACTTGGGATTGAATTGAAGTATTAGATAAAAGGTAAGTACAGAAGGAGCCAATCTCCTACTGAACATGCCGCCCTCCTTGAAAGATACTTAAGTATTTTCAATCATCTAAAGGTAGTGGATATAATTTTGTTATGGTCCGTAAATGCCAAGTTTTGTTCTGACTTCGGCTACACGGTGAACACTATCTTGACCGGGAATTGTTGAAATCACTCGACCCAGTAACCATTTGTATGGGGGAAAATTGTCATCTTGTAGTAGCACGAGCATGTCAGGACGTAATGTGCTGTCATTGTATGTCCATTTGTGGCGTTGCTGAAGCAAATGCAAGTATTCGGTCGACCATCTACGCCAAAATATCTGCAGTAGTTGTTGTAGACGACGAAAGCGACCCAAACGATTATAGTTGGCATCAGTTATGTCAGGCTCTGGATATGACGTTAAAGGCTCTCCGATTAGGAAATGTCCTGGAGTCAATGCTTCAAGATCGGAAGGATCGGAGGGTAGTGGCACTAGGGGACGAGAGTTTAATATTGCCTCTATTTGAGCTGATATTGTAGATAATTCTTCAAAGGAGAGGGACGCGTTTGCAATGACTCTCACAGGGTGATATTTTGCTTGCTTTACCGCGGCTTCGCAAAGGCCGCCAAAATGAGGAGATTTTGGTGGAATCGTGCGCCATTCTATTCTATTTTGCTGGCATAATTGTAACAATGCTTGTTTATGAGGTGCGGATTGATACAAGCAATTTAATTCGGCGAGCTCATTTTTCGCTCCTACAAAATTTGTAGCATTATCGCTGAATATTGTTGTGCACAGACCTCTTCGCGCAATAAAACGACGTAAGGCAGCGATAAATGCGGAAGTGGAAAGATCGCTCACTGCCTCTATATGCACAGCCTTAGTAGTAAAGCACACAAATAATGCCAAATATGCTTTCACGGGTGCTCTGCCTCGTACTTGAGAGTGAACCATTATCGGCCCACAGAAGTCAATTCCGGTGGTTAAGAAAGCGCGACCAGGCTGCACTCGCTCCTTTGGAAGGTCCCCCATGAACGGATCTTGTCTTACTGGTTTTATTCGGAAGCATCTAATGCATCGATGTACCGTGTCGTTGCATATTCTTTTGCAGTCGATGGGCCAATAACGTTGACGTAATAAGGACAGAAGTGTTTGTGGCCCCGCGTGCAGATACTTGAAATCAGGCGCGTAGCCAGAAAAAAATTTCGGGGGTGTTTTGGCCAAAGTGTCAGTAAATAAGAATTACCTATAAATACACATATATTTATATTTTCACATATTACTGTAGGATTGACACCGGAACGGACAACAAGAAGTGGACAAACCTATTAGGTACTTTACAATACAACCCTATTTACGATAGATACACACTGAAACTTGACGAAAGAGACTGACGCCAGCTTGAAAATAAAACCCAAAGGACAGTTTCTAACTAACCTCCGTAAAATACACATCGTTATATAGTATTCCCAATTCTTAACTATATAAATTAAATTAATAGTTCATAAGTTCATCAAAACTCTATATGCATAATAATAATTCACCATAATAAATAGTTTATAAGTTCACAAGAACTCACTGTGTTTTATTTGAGCCTTACATTTTGGGGACTCGCCCGGGATTGAGCCTTTGGAAACAATGTAAAGGAAAATGTCAGTGCGTCATTGAACTTATGTGGAGAAAATATAATAAAACTTTCAAGTTCGCTCGTGAAAATAAAGTGCAGTAAAAGTAACTTAAAAAAAAAAAAAAAAAATGTGTGCAAGTGGAAAAAAAAACTATAGAAAATTTTTATTTTGTGGTTATGGCCAAAAAACGTGTTGGATCTTAAGTTGTCTTATTAATCTTAGTAATGTTAATGGGGTAGTATATCATATGTCGATAAGGGGGTGTCATTGCTCGTTACTTGGGTTTTTTTGACGTTTGCTTTGTTTTACTTTGGACTTGTGAAATTTATCATTCTCTTTTTTCTGCTGACACGACCGCCCGCTTTTTTTCGATTCGATACAATTTGCAATTGAGGGTACGAGCTATAAGTTCAATTTACAATAAACGCATATATTGTTTAATTAAACGTAGTACTGTGAAATGTACTAAAAATTAGAGACACCTATTGAGTTTCCTTTGGCTACATACGAATGTAGAGGATATTCCACGCCGCATACAGTCCACTCCAACTGAGTCAGAGCAATCTACCCGCACCGCATCGCAGAAGGTAAAACGCCGCAACATTTTTTTGGTCCTTCGAGCCGGATTGTCCAGCAGAATCATCCACCGAATTTCACCGCATATCCACATAAAACCGCAAGTATTGCAAATACTTATTTTATATTTTAATAAACTCTGCACAATTGCAAGTACCAAATCGCTGACTTTCATTTGTCCTCTATACATACATATTAACAAGGATTCCAAATTCCTTTTATGCTTTATTCTTCGTACAAGTTCAACTCATACGACTTTTAATTGCCCTCTAAGCAAGCATTCAACTACTTACGATATCAGACTACATTTATACGTTTATACCCCCCTGCAATATTGTACTAAGGGTACATTTTCGAATTTTTTGGTAACAAATCGATCTTCTACGAACACAATCACATATATTCCTGCGAATATTAGTAATATCCAACAACAATCAACAAAAATGTCAGCTTTGGTAAAAACCCGTGATTCCGCGCTTAACGCAATCAAACGCTATATGGCCAAAAGCACGGATGTTGCATTAACTGTAGACATCGATCAGGTTGAAAGTTATTTGCAACTATTGAATGAGCAATGGGCTCGATTCAACGCTGCACAGAATGAGGTGGACACTTCATGTGGTACTGAAAACGCTTCAGTAGAGGAGAGCACACGGGATCAAGCCGAAACTTGGTACTCAACGGCCCTAGCTAATTTTAATCGTGTTAGGAAATGTCGGGTAGAATCACCAAGTCAAAATGTAACGCATTCAACAACAGTTTCTGCCTCCATTCGTCTACCAAAAATGGAGCTACCAACTTTTTCGGGCGATTCCACAGAATGGATCAGTTTTTATGATTCCTTTTGCTCATTGGTTGATGGTAATGCTGCATTGTCGGACGGGCAGAAAATGCATTATTTACGGAGTTGTTTGAAAGGGGAAGCGTTGAAGGTGGTCAGCGGTTTCAAGATATGTGATGCAAATTATAGGGAAGCATGGGACTTGTTGAAGTCTCGTTTCAACATTATGCGAGTTATAGTCGAATCTCATTTCAAGGCAATGGCCGATGTCCGCAAAGCTACAAGTGACACCGCCAGTTCAATTAAAGCAGTTTTGAACCCATATCAGCAGCATGTTCGTGAACTCAAAGCATTAGGCCGCAATGTTGAGTTCTGGGACGACTGGCTTGTTCATGAAATAGTAGGTAAATTAGCCTTTGACACTAGGAAGCAATGGGAACTTTCTCTTTTAACTGACGAGCCCCCAACATTTGAGCAGCTTTCAACATTTCTCGAGATACGGTGTACATCTCTGTCTATGCTGTCAGCAGCAGCGCCATCACAACCAACTAAACTTGCTACGAGTACTACTAGCAAACATACGAAAGCTTTCCATGCTGTATCTGATCCCAACACAAATAGTTGTCCTTGTTGCAAGGGTGCTCATAAAATTTATAGTTGCAAAAAATTCCTCAGTTTTGATCCTACCTCTCGATCAAAGTTTGTTAAACAGTCACATCTCTGCATAAATTGTCTCGGTTCGGGGCATTACAAACCTCGTTGCAACAGTTCTTCGTCATGCCGCAAGTGTTGCCAACGCCATCACACGCTATTACATGGAACGCCAGCCGCAACCAACAGTACCGACACCACCGAAACTCAACAAACATCCTCAAACCACGCCACCGCAGATACCACTTCAGGGAATAGTACCACCGCTCTTTCCGCAATCGCTTTTACGAACGATAACCCAGCACCTGAAAGTGTATCTCCGTGTTTAGACACGAATGCTGATCCGCTACCAAAGAACAAATTAATATTGTTGGCTACTGCCCTCGTTAAGGTACGAGATTGTTCTGGTCGCTTCCAACAAGCTCGTTTGTTATTTGACTCTGGGTCGCATGCCTCCTTCGTAACTGAGTCGTGTGTACGACGTTTGGGCTTACGTAGGAGTTCGTCTACCGCTATAATTACAGGCATTGGGTCCTCACAGGGAGGACGCGCTAGAGGTCAAGTTTCGCTTTCACTTTCATCGAATTTTTCTGATAAATGCTACGCTATCAACGCCTTAATATTACCGAAAATCACCGGCGCTTTACCTACTCAAACGGTTAGCTTAACTTCGTGGCCCCATATCAAAGGGTTGCCCCTAGCAGACCCACAGTTTATGAGGCCTGGTCCTATTGATTTATTGATAGGTATGGACGTAATGGAGACGTTAATTTGCTCGGAGATTCGCAAGGGTCCATGTGGGATGCCTACAACTCAACGTACCGTGTTCGGTTGGACGATCTTCGGAAGTGTAGACAATCCATCAACCCCGTGTTTACAAACTTATTTTTGTGAGGTCCAACTCGAAAGGGCCCTGACGAGGCTGTGGGAATTAGAAGACGCGCCGGAGAAAACTTATTTAACAAGGGAGGAACAATATTGTGAAGACCACTTCGAAACAACGCATACCAGAGCATCGGACGGCCGTTTCATCGTCGAATTACCGCTTAAGCCTGATGTACCACTCGGAGAGTCTCGAAGCCATGCTGTTCGTAATCTCTTACGCATAGAAAGGAAACTTGCCGCCGATAAAGATTTACGTGTCAGCTACAATGAGTTTATGCAAGAGCTCATAAGCATGAAACACATGGAAGCCTCTGACGTAACTTCGAATCCCACGTTTTATATGCCCCATCATCCCGTGATTAAGGAGTCGAGTGTTACGACCAAATTAAGGGTCGTCTTCAACGCATCCGCAAAAAACAACAACTGGGAACTCGCTCAACGACGCACTGTTTGTCGGCCCGCAACTGCAACAAAGTTTGATTTCTATCCTTTTACGCTTCCGAACCCACCGTTACGCAGTCACTGCTGACATTGCTAAAATGTACCGCCAGGTATGTGTTTCACCGAAATACGTAGACCTGCAGCGGATTGTTTGGCGAACTGATCCCTCACATCCAATTCAAGATTATAGGATGCTTCGAGTAACGTACGGGGTCGCCGCCGCATCACATTTGGCTGTCAAGGCACTGCAACAAAGTTCTCGTTATTCCACAAATAATAGCGAAAAGGCTGCGGCAACAATTCGAAGAGACTTTTATATGGATGATCTGTTGACCGGCGCCTCGAGTGCAGATGAGCTTCAGTCATTGCAACAAAATGTCTCTGAAATCCTCATGGAAAGTGGCTTTGAACTTCGCAAGTGGGCCTCCAATTGTGTGGAGCTTACTAATACGATCTCTAGCGCTGCGGAAAACATATCTCATTACATCGCTGAGGGTAAAGATGTTCACGCTCTAGGCCTCGTGTGGAACACAGAGGCAGATTACTTCACCTTTGCGATCAACCTAAAGCAACCACCTAGACTTGTCACAAAAAGAGCCTTTTTATCAGATGCTAGCACGTTGTTCGACCCGTTGGGCTTGCTCGCTCCTACCACCATCAAATCCAAGATGTGGTTTCAGGATATTTGGCGCGCCGAGGTTGGTTGGGATGAACTTATACCTGATACCATAGCAGCACGCTGGTGTGAACATCGCTCGGAACTACAAAGTTTGTCGGATCTAAAGGTGCCTCGTTGGGTTGGCTGTACAACTTCTGAATCAGCAACTGAACTCCACGTGTTCTCAGACGCATCGGAGCGAGCCTACGCCGCCGTCATATACGCACGTACAGTTGAAAGCAGCGGAAAAATCACGGTGTCCCTGATTTCGGCCAAAACTAAAGTAGCGCCAATTAAGTCTACCACATTACCGCGTTTGGAGCTCTGCGCAGCGCATCTCGCGTCTAAATTGGTACGAAGTCTACTACAAAGCTGGGGCGAACTTCGCTATCCGCTATACGCCTGGACCGATTCGACCATTACTCTGGCATGGTTGCACGCTCACCCGAGTAGATGGGAAACATTCATCGCGAATCGTGTGGCCGACATACAAGGAATTCTACAGCCAGAGTGCTGGCACCATGTACGCTCAGAACGCAACCCGGCAGACTGTGCATCAAGAGGTTTAACGCCTCGAGAACTTATTCAACATCAGCTATGGTGGTCGGGTCCAGAATTTTTGTATGGCGAAGATCAGTTTTGGAAACAATCTACGAAAGAACCGCATTTAACTGAACTTGGTCTACGTAAGAAGGTTGCCATTCATGTCACGCTACCCGAGGATTGTTGGGCAATCATGACTAAATACTCATCTTTTTCAAAACTACGGAGGGTTATCGCATATGTGTTAAGGTTCATTTACAATACTCGCGCTAGTAAGAACCGCACGCAAAAATTCAATGATGGTACTCCTAATTGTCAAGAGTTGGCCGCAGCCGAACTACGGCTTATTAAATATACCCAAAATTTGTATTTTATTAATGAGATTTCTCATTGCAGGGAGAAAAAACCTATTCCCCTGCGAAGTAGTTTGCTGCGTCTGCAGCCGTATCTTGATCCGTCAGGTGTTTTAAGGGTTGGAGGTCGGCTAAAATCTGCGGATCTCGCGCTTGACGCCAAGCACCCTATAATTTTACCGAAAAATTCACCGCTGTCAAAATTAATAATATCTGACATACATAAGTATACCCTACACGCTGGCCCACGCATAATGACTGTCGTTCTTCAACACCGCTATTGGGTAATTGGTGCCCGTAATTTGATTAGAAGCATATACCATAAGTGCGTTAAATGCACTTGCTTAAATCGTAATACCTCAGTCCAGTCGATGGGCGATCTTCCTTCGTCACGCACCACTTATGCGCGATGCTTTACACGCACAGCTGTAGATTTCGCTGGTCCGTATAGTTATAAATTTGCCCATGGAAGAGGGTCAAAGTCAACAAAAGGCTACATATCATCGTTTATATGCATGTGTACTGGTGCCATGCATTTGGAATTTGTTGGAGATTTGTCCTCAAGTGCCTTTCTCAACGCATTCAAACGGTTTATCAATCGTCGAGGTTATTGTAAGGCAATGTACTCTGATAATGGTACAAATTTCGTTGGTGCTGACAGAGAACTGCGTGAAAGTTATGAGAGGTGTATGGCAGATGAGAAATTACGGTCTTTTTTCGCCGACTCTAACATAGAGTGGCACTTTAACGCACCAACCGCGCCTCATATGGGCGGATATTGGGAAGTCGGTATAAAGCGCATAAAATATCACATCAAACGCGTTCTAGGAGAGAATTTATTGTCATTTGAAGAATTCAGCACTCTGCTGACCGAAGTCGAAGCATGCGTCAATTCTCGCCCCTTATGCGCTGATCCGACCAGCGCAACCGATCTGGAAGCCTTAACGCCTGGCCACTTCCTAGTAGGCGAGCCACTAAAGTCGATCCCAGAACCTGAGGGTCAAGGGTTCTGTATAAATCTACTTCAGCGATGGCATTTAATCTCGTCTATACGACAACATTTTTGGCGCCGGTGGCGTGATGAATATTTACTAAACTTACAACGTCGAACTAAATGGTTTAGATCCGCACGCAACTACGAAGAAGGAGATGTCGTAGCTTTATTTGAGGAACGAAATCCACCCACGAAGTGGACACTGGCAAGGGTAATACGCTGTCACCCAGGTAATGATGGAAACGTGCGCGTTGTAACCGTAAAGACAAGCAATGGAGAGTACGTTCGACCCGTAACCAGGCTGTGCCTTTTACCTACAAAAGAGGATTTGTTTTGCGAGTCATCATCAGAAGATACGAAATAATTATAAGTTTTTTTTCGTAATTTTTCCATATTTATCTTGATTACTCGAATTTGTAAAAATATTAAATTTTTCGAGATAGATTGTTTCTCAATTAATATTTCAAATTGATATTTCTGATAATTTAAAATTGTTTGAGAATTAATGAAAAATTGAATTTTTGTAAAGTTGCATAACTTTTCTAATGGTTATCTTAATAACTGGTTCTCGTATTTTTTTCCACATTTATCTCGATTATTAAAATTTGTAAATTGTTACATTTTTTTCGAGATAGACATCGTCAAAAATTGAATTTTAAATTTTTAAACAACTTTGAAAATTTGAATTTTTTCGATAACTAAAATTTTTATAATTAAAATTTAAAGTAAATTTTTTTTGATTGTTAAAGTTAAACGATGTTTTAAGAGTTAATTAAAATTTGAATTTGTCAAAGATAATATCTTTCCGAATATCTACATATGTATCTTAGCAATTAAAGACTGAATTTGTAAACATATGATACTCAGATTACATGGTTAGTGTAATTCTTAAAATTTGTCGTATTTAAATATTTATTGTTAAATACTTTGAAATATTTATCATAAGATTAAGTTGAACATATCATATGTACATATATAGTTCAAGGGCGGCGGTATGTTGGATCTTAAGTTGTCTTATTAATCTTAGTAATGTTAATGGGGTAGTATATCATATGTCGATAAGGGGGTGTCATTGCTCGTTACTTGGGTTTTTTTGACGTTTGCTTTGTTTTACTTTGGACTTGTGAAATTTATCATTCTCTTTTTTCTGCTGACACGACCGCCCGCTTTTTTTCGATTCGATACAATTTGCAATTGAGGGTACGAGCTATAAGTTCAATTTACAATAAACGCATATATTGTTTAATTAAACGTAGTACTGTGAAATGTACTAAAAATTAGAGACACCTATTGAGTTTCCTTTGGCTACATACGAATGTAGAGGATATTCCACGCCGCATACAGTCCACTCCAACTGAGTCAGAGCAATCTACCCGCACCGCATCGCAGAAGGTAAAACGCCGCAACAAAACGCATATTTGGACAATTTCTTTTTGAGGCGTCGGTTAGCCACGAAGTTTAAAGTTTCAAATCCGAAGATCCATTTTGTAAAGCCGAGTATAGCACTCGTGAAATAAGCTGTTGAACGCGAGTTTAAATTTGAAGCCGTTACTAAGTTGAGAGCAGGTGTGTAAGCCGTACAGCTATACATACAAAGTTATAATTAAAAAGCTGATTATCAGTGATCTAAATAACGAGTACTGCACTCGTGAAAGAACATTGTGAATATTGAATTTGAATCAGTAGTTGTAACGACATTTAAAGCAGGTGTATAAGCCGCACAGCTATACATTAACCATATCTACATATGTATGTATGAAAGATACGCAGTAATATATGCATGTGAACAGTTCAGCTACAGAAATTGCAGAAAAAATAAACTTAACGAAAGTCAATGCAATAAATGTCGAATCAGTGAAAGCAGCACAGCAACACACTGAGTTTTACATTTGAAGTTGCTACAAAGTCTACGTTAAAGCAGCACACATACATATGTATATAAAGTCACATAAATAAGCAACGAAAGAGTTCATCTACAGAGAAAAATAAAATCAACGACAGTCGAAGCAGTGGAAGCCGTACAGCTATATACAAACTACAGCATCACTATTTCAGCAAGGAAAATTTAATCCAGCAGACAACAAAAATCAAAAGACACCTATCACCAGAAAATTCTAGATCTGAATGTATGAATGTATATCAAATAATATTATGCGTAGAAAATTGATATCAAACAGTAGATACATATGAATTTACATTTAATAAATTAGTGCGTTTGTAAAGTTTATGCATGCGAACAAGTTAACGAAATTACCAAATATGTGCGTATGTTAGTCGAAGTCTATATTTATAATGTCACAAACTTGAAAATTAACTAAATAGTCCTTATACAATTAAAACGAACCCAACTGAGCATTTTAATATGGGTGAATAGGATAGCATTATAAGCAAGATATAAAGATAAAAAAGGGCAAGTATAACTTGCATATCGGAAGACATTGTACGTAAAGCGAATCGAAGGCATTGCAATGATAACTATATGTATAGATCAATATGTGTGAGTAAAGGTGAAAGAATTATGTTAAGATCGCATGTTCAGTAGTAAAAACAAGTGGAAGAAAAAGAAAAATAAACGAATTGAATACATGAAGTAAAAGCACACAAATGAGTAGATAAAGCGAGGCTACTATACATATTTGAATATGAAAGTGTAAGAAAGAAAGCATTATTTTTAAATCTATATTGTTACGAATAGAAAAATCAAAACAAACAACGAAGAATCGAAACGAAGATTTTGAATAAAACACCTGCATTCACTAAGACACACTAACAATTAAAGTTTTGAATTAATATTGTTTATGTTAACTATATAAATAATTTCTAATATTTCTGAAACTGAATGTAAAAGTTGCATGTTAAAACGTAATTAAGCATAAAAAATTCCGAAATTATCTATGCACATTAGTACAGAGTACAATTCAGAATTATTAATGTAACACATCCTTCTACTATATTTTAATTTTAAAACATTTCTAAAACCATGGATGCTCAGACAATCTTAGCTATGACAGTAGAGACTCTAAAGGAGAACCTAAGACGTGTTAATTTAAGTGTTCAAGGACGTAAGAGTGAACTTAGAGATCGACTTCTTCGTCATCATGAAATACTTCAGAGCGATGACGAAGAAAGCGAAAGAGAGTCTAATTATGAGGAAGCTAGCAATACTAACCCAAATACCGTAGTAATGCGACCAAGTTTTACTTTAAAGGACATACAGGACAGCCTTCCATCTTTTACAGGAACAGATACATTAGATGTTTATGACTGGGTACAGGAGTTTGAAGATAACGCTCTAACATTAGGTTGGAACGAATTGCAGAAATATGTGTACGCTAAACAGTTACTCAAAGGAGCAGCAAAATTATTCTTGCGCATTCAAGCAGGTATTAGGGACTGGAATTCTTTAAAATCATCTGTAATTGACGAGTTTGGTAGGAAGTTGTCCGCGCTTGACATTCATAGAATGTTACAAAGCCGCCGTAAAAATTCCACCGAATCTTTTAAAGAGTATCTGTATACTAGGAGTGGGATTTTTTTCGAATAATATTCGAATAAACGAATAAAAATATTCGTTGCAAAAAATTCGAATAGTATTTACTCGAATTTTTTATTCGTTTATTCGAATATTATTATTCGTTATAGTACTATTCGAATATTTTTGTTAATAGATTTTTAAAACGATATTCGCTGTTTTCTTTGCTTGTACCTAAGGGCGTGCATTTATGTTTTGTATGTTTTGGATGTATGTGTGTATGTTTGCGTGTACAAATGTGTGACCAAGCAGTAACAATATTTCCTTCATTATTCGAATAGTGGTAACGAATAGTTGTATTCATTCGGTTAATGGTGGTTGAATAGTTTTTGGCTTATTATCTCAATAATTAAATAGCTATTTGTACAGTGTTGTGGGAATAATAAAATACAATTATTGGTAATAATTGAAGCTGTAAATAGGCATTTACTATAAAGTTACTATACATAAATATGTATTTGTACATTTATATGTTTATTGCAGTTACATTTGCTTGGTAAGTTTTGTGCTAGGGCTTCAAGCAAGAGATGCCAGGGCTGAAATTCATTATGTATACTGTTTATTATGATAACAAAAGGACGGGTTTTTGATGATTTTTCATGTTCACATGTGTAAATAGTTTAATTTGCGTAAAGTAACATACACAAAATAATACTACCTGCTTCCTAATTTTTGTTAAATACTCATATAAATGTACTTACATACATATGTATGTAAGTATGTAGGTATGGTCATGGAAATTTGCGAACTCTTTGTATTGATTGGGCTGGTTAAGGATGATCATTATTAGGTAGATTTTCTATTGTGTTTCATCAACTGAAGAATTGCATAAAGCGCGACTATTTGTTTTAAATTTGGGTGTCTAAACTCGTTAACTAAATGAACACAAAGGACCTACTTGCATGAGGGATTGCGAATTCACGCGGCAGTTGCAGGTAGCTATTTTCTTCTGTTGTTTTCCCTTGAAAGCCTTTCATATATTTTAAACAATGATTAGGTACACTAAATACGTTTGAAAACATTTAAGTTTCCGCATAATATGTGTTAAGATGCAAAATTTATGTACATGTACAAAAAGTGTTCAACCAAATACCTTAAATAAGAGCAAGGACTGGTTTTTTTTCTAAACACAATAAAAAATCTACCTACTAATGATCATCCTTAACCAGCCCATTCAATACAAAGAGTTCGCAAATTTCCATGAACATACCTACATACATACATACTTACATACTTATGTATGTAAGTACATTTATATGGGTATTTAACAAAAAATAGGAAGCAGGTAGTATTATTTTGTGTATGTTACTTTACGCAAATTAAACTATTTACACATGTGAACATGCAAAATCATCACAAACCCGTCCTTTTGTTATCATAATAAACAGTATACATAATGAATTTCGGCCCTGGCATCTCTTGCTTGAAGCCCTAGCACAAAACTTACCAAGCAAATGTAACTGCAATAAACATATAAATGTACAAATACCCTACCAACCATGGCTAACCATGGTGAAACTCTGATTCCAAAAATTCACAAATTTTTACTAACACCAACGCATATTTTTAGAATTTGTATGGAAAACGACAAGTGCCTAAAAGTATGCTCTCAGACTTACACGCAAAAATCTTCTCATGAACCTCTCTGAACAAAATTACCCACTTTTTTATCCTCTTTTTTGGTAAGCGCGACTCGATGATTATCCAGATTTGTATCCGATCATGGTTGGCAGGGTACATATTTATGTATAGTAACTTTATAGTAAATGCCTATTTACAGCTTCAATTATTACCAATAATTGTATTTTATTATTCCCACAACACTGTACAAATAGCTATTTAACTATTGAGATAATAAGCCAAAAACTATTCAACCACCATTAACCGAATAAATACAACTATTCGTTACCACTATTCGAATAATGCAAGAAAAATTGTAACCGCTTGGGCACACATTTGTACACGCAAACATACACATATACATGCAAAACATACAAAACATAAATGCGCGCTCATAGGTACAAGCAAAGAAAACAACGAATATCGTTTTAAAAATCTATTAACAAAAATATTCGAATAGTACTATAACGAATAATAATATTCGAATAAACGAATAATAATATTCGAATAAACGAATAAAAAAATTCGAATAAATACTATTCGAATTCGAAAATAAAACAGAAAAGGGAACAGTTAACGCCATGCTAAATTCACCTCGAAGTAACTGCAGCGGTTTAATCTTTAAGAGGATAGAGATGGGAACTGTAACCGTAGATGCTATGGTTGACACTGGTTCCGATTTGAGCTTAATTAATTATAACACTTTCCGCAAGTTAAACTATCCACAACTAAGCAGCGACAGACGACGGCTAGTCGGTATTAAAGAAAGTGAATTGAACACGATAGGCAGTGTAACTAAACAAATTAGGGTAGATGGTATAGAAATTGAAGTTAGTTTTCATGTTGCTAAATCTGATGACCTACGCTACGAAGCCGTTCTTGGTAACGATATACTGAGGAAGGTATATATCTCATTCTCGGAAGGAAATGCTGCATTTAAGGAAAAACCACGAAAATTTAGCGAAGTAGATACAAGTAGTCAGGCAGACCAAACAGATAATTTGCTTCTAAATGAGTTCAGAGTTCTCTGTTTGGAAAATGACTCCGATAATGTCAAGAATGGCATGCCCTTAAATTTGTCATATTTGCCAACAGATAAACGAGCGATAGTTGCTACAATGTTGGATAAGTACACTCCAGTACCAAACTCGAAGTCCCCAGTTGAAATGAAAATTATCGTATCTGATGATTTACCTATATATCAAACACCACGTAGAACTTCGCACTCAGATCAACGTATAATTGATGAACAGATCAATAATTGGCTAAAAGATGGAATAGTTCAGCCAAGCAACTCCGAATATGCATCGCCTGTTGTCCTGGTTTCAAAAAAGGACGGAAGCAAGCGATTGTGTTGCGACTACAGGAAATTGAATGAAAAGATTATTCGAGACAATTTTCCAATGCCGTTAATATACGACGTGCTGGAAAAGCTGCAAGGGGCTAAGATCTTCTCAACGCTTGATTTAGCCAACGGATTCCTTCATGTGCCGGTTGAACCAAAATCAAAGCGATACACTTCTTTTGTTACACATAGTGGCCAATTCGAATTCAACTTCGTACCGTTTGGTATTTGTAATTCACCCGCCGTTTTCTGTCGGTACATTTCTGCAATCTTTCGCGATTTAGTTCAAGAGGGAACCATCGTCATTTATATGGACGATATAATCATTCCGGGAACGGATGTGGAAGATGGTTTAGAGAAACTTAGAATTGTTTTAGAAAGAGCGGGAAGTTATGGATTGAAGATTAAGTGGCAAAAGTGCCAATTTTTATTGCATAAAATAAAATTTCTCGGTTATGTTATTGAGGAGGGAGGTATAAAACCGTCAGAAGATAAAGTAAAAGCAGTGAGTATGTTCCCGGCTCCACGTGATAAGAAAGCCCTTCAAAGGTTCTTAGGCATCACTTCCTATTTTAGACGGTTCGTTGAGGGATATGCGGTTATCGCGAAACCGTTAAGTGATTTACTCAGAAAAGATACAGATTTTAGTTTCAATGAAGAACAGCAATTAGCATTTCAGCGACTTAAGTCAGCCCTTGTCAGAGCACCGGTTTTAAAACTCTACAATCCTAACGCCGAAACTGAGATACATACGGATGCTTCTATGTATGGTTATGGGGGAGTACTTCTTCAGAAAAATGACGATGATCAGCAAATGCACCCCATTCAATATATGAGCCGAAAGACTAGACCGGAAGAACAAAGGTATCACTCATACGAGTTAGAAGTTCTGGCAATCATAGAGGCGTTAAAAAAGTGGCGGATTTATGTGATCGGGAAAAAAATTAAGATTGTAAGCGACTGCAATGCTTTCGCCTTAACTATGAAGAAAAAAGAAGTACCCCTTAGAGTTGCTCGTTGGGCTATGTACCTGCAAGACTTCGATTACATAATCGAACATAGGTCAGCAACTAGAATGAAGCATGTAGACGCGCTAAGTCGAATGTGTATGTTACTAGAAGACTCGCTAAGCTTTCGCTTGAAAGAGGCACAGCAAACAGATGACTGGGTGAAGGCAATCTCTAAAGTTCTTGAGAGCCATTCCTATGAAGATTTTTACATGAAAAATGGCATTTTATATAAGGACCCTGGGAAAGAGCTAGTAGTTGTTCCGCAGGCAATGGAAGAAGAGATAATTCGGATGGCGCATCGCCACGGGCATTGGGCGGTAAAAAAGACCAAAGATTATATAGAAAAATCTTTTTTCATACCACAAATTGATTCAAAAACAAACAAAATAATTAAGAGTTGCGTAGAGTGCATTGTTTACGAATCAAAAATGGGTAAGAAAGAAGGATTGCTATCGCCCATTAATAAAGAAGATAGACCTCTTGCGACATACCATTTGGATCACGTCGGTCCAATGGAATTGACGCACAAGAAATATAATCATTTACTAGTCGTAGTAGATGCATTTAGCAAATTCGTCTGGCTATATCCTACCAGAAGTACTGATTCCGCTTCTTTCATAGATAGATTAGAGCGACAGGCTTCGGTATTTGGTAATCCGCACCGAATAATAACAGACAGGGGTACGGCTTTTACAGAAAAAAGCTTTAAAGAATATTGCGACAAAGAGAAAATTCAACACCTTCTGATTGCAACAGGTGTCCCTCGCGGCAACGGGCAAGTTGAGCGTATTCATCGAATTATTATACCACTTCTTACTAAATTATGCCACAGTAGCCCAGCAAATTGGTACAAGTACCTTGAAACTGTTCAACGATTTATTAATAATACGCCTACCAGGAGCACCAGTTTCCCACCCTTTAAGATACTTACCGGATTAGACATGCGCGTAACTGAGAACATAGACCTACGCAATGTATTGGATCGCTCATTAGTCGAAGAACTACAGGTAGAACGGGAAGATGTTAGAAAACAGGCTGCCGAAAATATTTTAAAACTGCAAGAGGAGAACAGGCGCTCGTTTAATTCTAAACGCAAGAAAGAAACTGAGTACAAAGTAGGTGATCTAGTTGCGATAAAGAGAACTCAATACGGTCCTGGTCTAAAAATTAAGGCCAAGTTTCTGGGGCCGTATGTAGTTCAGGCGCGACTAGCACACGGAAGGTATGACGTTGAAAAGGTAGGCCATAATGAAGGTCCCCATAAAACCACAACAGTGGCTGAGTACATGAAGGCCTGTAACCCATCGTTCGGGTCGAACGACAAGTCAGAACGGCCGAATGTAGGATTGACACCGGAACGGACAACAAGAAGTGGACAAACCTATTAGGTACTTTACAATACAACCCTATTTACGATAGATACACACTGAAACTTGACGAAAGAGACTGACGCCAGCTTGAAAATAAAACCCAAAGGACAGTTTCTAACTAACCTCCGTAAAATACACATCGTTATATAGTATTCCCAATTCTTAACTATATAAATTAAATTAATAGTTCATAAGTTCATCAAAACTCTATATGCATTAGAGAACCCGTTAAACACAAAAGTTTGAATTTATTTGCTCCCCGCGCATTTTCGGATAGCTTGAGGAAAAAAAATAAGGTTTGCATTAAAAAAAGGATACCTCTAGTGGGAAAATCCCAGGCCCCCAGGACCTAAAGGGTAAAAATAGGGTAAAAAAAGATACTAATAGAAAGCTAGTTATAACTCTTTATTAAGTTATCCTATGTAAAAAATGCATATAAGCAATATGGTCGAGAATAAATTAGTGAAGATTTCTTGGGTAAATACTTTTGACCACCGAAGTGCTTTGTTGCACTTTTGTGCACTTGAATGCAAAATTTTAGTGCAATAAATTTTTTGAAGCGCTTTTTTATAATGTTTTAAAGCCCGTGAATTACATGAGCTTGGTACTGCTGAATAAGGAATTGAATGCACTTTAACCCATGTTAAACACTTTTTGAAAATGTTTACTTTTGTAGGTGAGAAAACGAAAAGAAACAAATTTTTTTTTTATTAAATTTTAGTATGCGACCGATTGAATGAAAGCTTGCAGGGCATTGGGAAATTTTGAGTATTAGAAAGGTATGTATGTATGCATTTCAAAGAATTTCAAAATAAGTTCATGAATATTTTTGGATAAACGCTTTTTACCAGTCATGCGCTTTAATGCACTTTGGTGCAGTTTAATTAAAAATTTGATTGGATAAATTTTTCTGAATTTTTTTTTTTAATTTTCAACCAAGCTAATTATATAAGATTGATATCATCAATTAGCCACTTAACCCATGCTAGCCTTTTGAAAATATCAGAAAAGAATAATTTTTTTTTTTTATTAGGTGGTACTAAATAGTTGGTAATTGACGAAAAAATAATCCTCACAAAAAATGAGCGCCATTGCTTAACCCTTAGGGGTCGCTATTTTTTTATTAATTTCTCCATACATTTTTTATGGAAAAAAATAATTTTTTTTTTTTCAAAGTGAGTTTTCTCATAATTTTTGAAACGTTTTCCAAAAAAACTTTATATATTCTTAAAGTGGAAACTTTGATCTGTCCAAAACTACCTTGAACGAATTTAACATTGTCGCTACTTTATTCAAATGGACTTAGCATCCTGTGAAAAAAATAGCAAAGTAAAAAATTACAATCATTGCATATTTTAAGTTTCCATTGAAAATCAAATGGCATAAGTCGCTTCGAGCTGAAGTTGTAGGTGTTTATTGTTCATATACATAGCTTCTAAAATTTGTGCTTTTGTTCGTGCAGTTAAAAAACATTATTTAAGGTGTAAAACGCATTTTGTAAAAAATTTAAATGGCGGATACAAATAGGAGCGCATATATTATTGGTGAGTATTATTAAATGGTATGGTTATGATAAGTGATTTTTAAAATAGTGAAAATTTAAAGGTTGGAAAAGATGTACCTTTGAGGATAGAATTCTGCCAAGTAAAAGAGATATGTTTGGCAGATTATTGTATGTAATACAAGATAAGGGAGAAAATGTGAAAAGAGGTGCATCGATTGTGGCGAAGGAAATCGCAGAAATATACGAGTCGTTCGATATTCCAGTAAAAAGAATCGACGGAATCGAAAAAATGATTATGCGCTGTTACAGTGAATATAATCAAGTGCGGAAGAAAAAAAACGTAGTTCGAGAAAAAAAATTTCGTGAAACATTAGACGTGTTCTTTGACGTGTCCCATATAGATTCCCTTGAAACCTTAAAAACACAAAAAAGGCAAGACGTAATTGACTTGTTAAGTGAGTATCAAAAATCGTATCAATCAGCGCGTATTAAGGCAGAGTTAAGCTTCAACAAAGCGACCCCAGCTCTTAACGAAAGTTTTGATGACGAAACCAATTCCGAGCATTACGATAGTGAAAAAACATGCACGTCAGAATCAGAGGGGTCGGTTTATGAACCTCGCGAGAAGATAAAGAAGTTAGAACCTCGTGGTAGAATGAGTCTGGTTGATGCTGGCCTAGCAAACGCATTGGATAGGTACCATCTCAGTAACATTGGAGCTTCCATTATAATTGGTCAAACTGCCTTTAATTTGGGTTACGACGTGAGTGCGTTACAAATTTCACCAGAGGGTATTCGAGCACAGCGTATAAAACAAAGACAAAAAATTTTTGAAAAAATTCAAGAAACGTTCAAAGTAAATTCCACTTTTACAGTTCACTGGGATGGCAAGGTATTGGAAGATTGCACGGAACAAAATAATTTAGTATGTAACAGATTGGCAATAATTTTATCAACGAATGGCAACAGCAAAGTTTTGGGCATCCCAAAAGTTTCCAAACAAACTGGGCTTATAGAAGGTTCCGCAGTTTATTCCGCTATAATGGATTGGAATGTACAAACCAATGTGATGGCAATGTGTTTCGATACCACGTCGAGCAACACGAGCTGTTCTGTTGGTACATGCGCCGTATTAGAGCAAAAACTTAACAGACGCTTGCTTCGCCTACCATGCAGACATCATATTATGGAGCTCTTGGCAGGCGCTGCATTCAAGGCAACTGTAGAACCGAACTCTTCAGGCCCTAGGATTGAACTATTTGATTAGTTTAGAAAAGCATGGCCAGAGCTATGCCATCAAAATTTTGATCTTGGTATTACCGATTCAGTGGTAGCTGAACATTTTCCGGAAGAAGTAAGAAATGAAATTAAAGATTTTATAAATGATCAACTGCAAAATAAAGTCGATGACACTCGACACGATTATGTGGAAATGCTTAAGCTATGTTCGCTTTTTATTGGAGAGAAAATAGACGGTTATAATATTTCGAAGCCGGGGGCGATCAGTCGTGCCAGATGGATGGCGAAAATAATATATTCTCTAAAAATATTTATGTTTCGCAAACAGTTCGCAATTTCAGGTAGTTATAAAAATAGCACTATGAAATATTGACATGTTTATTTGCATCTTACGTTTTTTATATTTTCTAGTTTTTCTTTCATTTTTTTTATGTTTTTTAAATGAATTTACCTTTCCAGGCCCTTTATTAGAAAACATTCGTAGGTTCAACATATTCATCGTTCGTATTTACTTAAGAAACTGGTTTCTTTCACAGTTGGCACCAAACGCGCCATATAATGACTTAAAACTTTTGAAAGAATTGGAGAATTACAAAGGAGTCGATAGAAATGTTGCTGATTGTGTGCAAGGCAAATTACGTAGGCACTTGTGGTACCTTAACGAGGCTAATGTTGCCTTGGCGTTCTTCGACGAGGAAGTGGATTTTGAAACCAAAAGGAAAATGGTACGAAATTTAAAACGAGAAGGTCATCCCGAACATCCACATCGACCAAATTTAGCTGTAGATGAAATTATATCATCTAATTTATATAGCTTTGTCACCAACAACACTTACTACTTTTTCGAGACAATTTTAAATGAAAAAATTACTGGTATCAATTCAAAATTTTTAATGGAAGATCCAGCTATTTGGGCACAAAATTCTAGTTATCTTTCGGCCAAAGAAATCGTTAAAAAATTATTGGTTGTAAATGACATTGCCGAAAGAGGAGTCTCGCTTATGACCCGGTTCAATGCAGTTTTGACACATCAGGAGCAGCAAAAACAATACATTCTCCATGCGATGGAATGTTATTATAAGGCTTTGCCAACAAAACAATACTCAAAAGAAAAATTTTTAGAATATTTAAATAAGAACTTTCCCAAAAGTACTATCGCACCCTCATTGTAAAAATAAGTACCTACTTTTATATACTTAAATTGTTTCCTTGCACTACATTTCAAGTTATTAATATTTAAATTTGAACTATTATATTTAAATTTGAACTATTATATTTATATTTAATGGAACGTTGAACTGAAAATACCGTTTGTCTCGAAATCCTTTTCACACCATAAAATTCCAATTTTCCCATGAATTACTTACTAATTACTTACTATAAATAATATTATGAAAATATACGCAAAAATACAATACAAATACATTAAACTAAAACTTAGAAGTTTTTACAAAATTCAGGAAAATTTCTCGAGTTTTCATCAAATGGATTTTCAAAAATGGGATAGCATGGGTTAAGTGGCATTAAATTTTCTAATTGATGATATCAATCTTATATAATTAGCTTGGTTGAAAATTAAAAAATAAAATTCAGAAAAATTTATCCAATCAAATTTTTAATTAAACTGCACCAAAGTGCATTAAAGCGCATGACTGGTAAAAAGCGTTTATCCAAAAATATTCATGAACTTATTTTGAAATTCTTTGAAATGCATACATACATACCTTTCTAATACTCAAAATTTCCCAATGCCCTGCAAGCTTTCATTCAATCGGTCGCATACTAAAATTTAATAAAAAAAAAATTTGTTTCTTTTCGTTTTCTCACCTACAAAAGTAAACATTTTCAAAAAGTGTTTAACATGGGTTAAAGTGCATTCAATTCCTTATTCAGCAGTACCAAGCTCATGTAATTCACGGGCTTTAAAACATTATAAAAAAGCGCTTCAAAAAATTTATTGCACTAAAATTTTGCATTCAAGTGCACAAAAGTGCAACAAAGCACTTCGGTGGTCAAAAGTATTTACCCAAGAAATCTTCACTAATTTATTCTCGACCATATTGCTTATATGCATTTTTTACATAGGATAACTTAATAAAGAGTTATAACTAGCTTTCTATTAGTATCTTTTTTTACCCTATTTTTACCCTTTAGGTCCTGGGGGCCTGGGATTTTCCCACTAGAGGTATCCTTTTTTTAATGCAAACCTTATTTTTTTTCCTCAAGCTATCCGAAAATGCGCGGGGAGCGAATAAATAGATATGTCGGTGTTTTTCATATATCCCACGGGTACTCTAATATGCATAATAATAATTCACCATAATAAATAGTTTATAAGTTCACAAGAACTCACTGTGTTTTATTTGAGCCTTACATTACATATTTATACTTTTATTTATTTGAAATTTTTCTCGTTCTACACGGCCGGTTCTTCATAGACAAAAACAAAAGTTTTTTCTTTTCCTCCTACGAGTTTCGACGCATTACCGCATCTTCTTCAGGGAGGTTCTATATTTTCCAATGAAAATATGTAACATAAAACAAAACAAACATTGACAATTAGTTTCAATCAAAACAGATAACACATTTTTAGACATTGCACTTACATTCATTCAACATTAGAATTTCACATTAAAATAAATAATTTCTAAAATTTTAACATTTACATATATATGTACATATAATAATATGATAAACATAATTTTGCATCCACTGTCATCGAATGCCTCGTCCAAATGATTCTATTGCTGTGGTGTAAGCGTAGTTTATCTTATCGACGTCTTCTTTGTAGTTGACCGCGCTGTTAATTCTCGGCTGTATGCGTAAGCTTTCCAAAGTCATTCTCGTGCGGTCTCTTCTCTCGATGTCTAATATCTTCGTGTCGTCCGCTTTGAGCCCTTTATTTGTCAAGTGCTCTGCTAGTGCCATGGTGGTTTTTTTGTTTTTCGCGTCTAACCGGTGTTCATTTATTCTAACATTAAGAGGGCGTTTGGTAGTTCCCACATATACCTTGTTTTCATCAAAATTTCTAACTTTCAGGTAAGATGTGATTAGATTATTTTTCGAGTATGCAGCTTTGTAGCCCGTTCACTTGTCAAGAGCATTTTCTTCAATATAAAAATATTACGCTTATAAATTTGTATGGAAGATAATGCACTTGGCTAGAAAAAAAATTGCCAAAAATCGAGTAATTCTTCTAGCGTCTTAAGATTGGTATCTTTGTTCATTTTAATTGAACGGGCCACAAAACTGCACACTCGAAAAAAATATAAAAATTTTGACTAAAAATTAAGAAATTTTTATGAAATTTTTTCGAATTTTCTTGAATTTTCATGAGTTTTCCACGAATAATTAAATTAGTTAAGAAGTTAATTTTACTGGAAAAAAGTTTTAAATCTAGGCTAAAACTTTCAGCCGTGTACAAAACAATATTTATTTTTATTGTTTGTTTTGAAATTTTGCTTAGAATTTCTTCAGGAGTTACTTCAAAAGTAGAGTGGATATTGAGTAGAGCCGAAACGCTTAAGAAAAATTTCTTGTGTCAGAATCTCTTCTACTTTTCTACTGCTAATTTCTGGAAAATTTTTACAAAAAAAAAAGACCTGCCCAACTCTTTCTTTGGCAAGAAGTAAATAGTTGTCGCTTTGTTTCTTGAAGAAAAACTGAAGTTTCGGAAAAATAAAAACAAAAAATTTAATAAAATAACCTTGAAATTCATATAAAAAGCGACAAGTTTCAGTTATTCAACATGCAAAATGGAACTTCAAAACTTCTTGGCTATTCATGACAATTTCCTGGTCAAGAAATAATTGAAAATATTTCTTGAGCATTTTCTTTTCAACAGCATACCGGGCTTTTACTTTTAAACTTTTGCAATCCTTTTTTGCCAAATTAGCGTCACTCATTAGCGCTCAAAGAGTAGTAATTTTTTATAACATTTTCCAATGTTGCCAGTATGGTGAAAAGAAAATATGGGCATTTTGAGTAGATTTTTAGGAATTTTGCAATTTCCACATACCAAGAGGTATGCAAAAAGGTGCTACCAAATTACTTTTTGAATTTTTCTTGATATGAAATAATAAATAATTCATAATATAAAGTTAAAATTTCCGAGCTATCTTAAAATAAGGTAAAATCCTTAATGATGTGCATTTCGAAATGAAATAAAACATGGAAATTAAAATAAGATGATTTCAAATAAAAATTGTTATAAATTAACATAAATATTTGAAAATAATATAAAGAGAAAAGGCGGTTTGTTTGTATCTTGTAAGAGTTTTTTAATCCTTGTAAACCACTCAAATGCGTAAAAAAATATCATGTTCGAAATGTTCACTTATGATTCAATGATTTTCCCAAATTGTTTTGTTGCGTTTTTTGCTTTCTGGCTCCTCATTGTTTACGTATCTAATGTCAGATGAGCAGGAGAGAGTTTCGGATCAAGTCATCTTTGTTGAGATGCTAAGTTGACCTTATGCAGAGCAAGTATGATAGTTTTGCGCAAATTTCTTAAAGAGCCAAATGAGTGAACCGTTGCAGGAATTTAGTTGTGATCTCTCAGACTTGCTCTGATTATTGATTAGCGACTACAAATAACTTATCTCATTGTGAAATATTATTTAATTTTATTCTTCCGTATTTTCATTGTTGCTATTAATGCTAGTTTCTTAACAGGGGTTTTGAAGTTGAATAGAGTAATTATTCTAGTACAAACGTATATTTTTTAATTTTTGGAAATTTCGGGGGGGTTTGAACCCCCCCCCCCCCCCTGAATACGCGCCTGCTTGAAATGATAAGAAAATATTAACATTTTTGTGAGCGTACAATTTTTTGGTAGAATTATTTGGTGTTTAGCCTGATAACCTAAATTACTATGTCGAATACGACCTCCAACTCGGATAAGGCCCCCTTCATCAAGAAACGGGACCAAGCTTTTAAGTTTGCTACCTTTACTGACATTGTTTTGCCTTGACAGCGCGTTAAATTCCGCTGTAAGATAGGTACGTTGCGAATTTATTATTAAAGCTGCACGAGCTGCGTCCAATTCAGCTGCAGTGAGAGGACCTCTTGTACGACCTTCAGACGATGTTTTGCAATTGCGGGAAAACCGAAGGCAATAAGAAATTATACGTTCTAGTCTATCTATTGATTGCCTATGATTTATATTCGCTGTAATATCGCAATAGGGTGAATTCGCTGCGAGGAGCACTAGTTTGTTAGGCCGTAGTTCAGGTATATTTTCTTGTTCTTCTGGTAGTAGTTTTTGAATCTGCAAATCTGAATCGGTTAAAAATTCTGGTCCGCCGCTCCACAAGGTTGATTGCACAAATTCCGTTGGAGATACGCCACGTGAAATAATGTCGGCTGGGTTTTGTTTGCTGGTAACATAACCCCACTCATCACTTCTAGTCAGTTTCTGGATTTTCGCGACAAACGTAGTCCAAGTGTATGACGGTTTGGCAAGCCAGGCTAGGACAATTTTGGAGTCAGTGTAGAAAAATCTCTTGTTGATTTCAGTTGGAATGATATTTAAAATCCGTTCGACTAGCTCTGACGCCAATAAAGCTGCTTGGAGTTCAAGTTTGGCAATTGATGTGGATTTCGTTGGCGCTACTCGGGATTTCGAGCAAATAAGTCGAACGCAAACCTGACCGTTTAAGGCTATACTCCGAAGATAGCAACATGCTCCGTACGCTACTTCGCTACTATCAGCGAATGCATGGACTTGAACAACCTTGTCTGCATTTGAGCAAATAATTTGCCTTGGAATTTGTATCGGATTCATAGCCTCAAGTTGATTCACATATTCGATCCAACGCTTAGCATACATATCTGGTAGAGATTGATCCCACGATATGTTGAGTTTCCACAATTCCTGCATAAATATCTTTCCTCGTACAACAACGGGCCCGATTAACCCAAGGGGATCAAAAATTCGTCCAAGGTCAGCCAAAACCGTTCTTTTAGTTATGGTAGCTGGGTGTACAAAGGAAATGTTATATGTAAATGCGTCTGTGGACGGCAACCAAATTAGCCCGAGTGTTTTAACAACGTTATTGCCGGCAATGTTCATGAATGGCTTTTTGTGAGCTTCAGGAAGACTTCTTAACAACTCTGGTGTATTAGAACAATATTTTCTAAGTTCAAATCCTGCCTCACCCAGCAATCGCTGAAGGTCCGCCATATGAGAGGTAATATCTTGAAGCGAATTAGCTCCAGTCATTATGTCGTCGACATACGTTTCTTTTATTAAGGCTGTAGAGGCCAAGGGATACTGATCCAGATAATTCTCTGCAAGCATTGTAAGACAGCGCGTAGCCAAAAATGGAGCAGATGATGTGCCGTAAGTTACAGTGTTTAACTGGTACACACCGAGTTCAGCCAGGGGATTTTCGCGCCATAGAATTAGCTGATATCGGCAATCCTCAGGTCGTACCAATATCTGTCTGTACATCTTGCTTATATCTGATGTGAAAACGTAGCGATAGGATCTAAAGCGAAGAATAACAGAAAACAAATCTGCTTGCACTGTTGGGCCAGTCATTAAAATGTCATTAAGTGACACGCTGGTGGTAGTTTTTGTTGAACCGTCAAACACTACACGGAGTTTCGTGGACGAACTCTCTTCTTTGACAACACAGTGGTGAGGTAAAAAATAACAATTTTCAGACAATTGTTTGTTGGCAATAAAGTCTGCATAGTTCCCTATGCGCTTCATATGATGGAGAGTTTCGTATTCGCTCATTAACTGTTTATATTGTTGCTTTATGTTGAAATCTTTACCTAATCTACGTTCTAGAGCGAAGAACCGACGCTTGGCTGTGGCTGTGGTGCCTGACTCACCCAATACCGATGGTGGCTGTCTGAATGGCAGGCTGACGACAAATCTGCCATCAGTTGCTCGCCTTACTGTTGACGAGAAGTGGGCTTCGCACAATTTTTCCTCTGCTGTGAGAATTTTGTTAACATGTGTGTGTGTCTCAATTTCCCAAAATTGTCGAAGCAGCTGTTCTAAAGATGCAATCGATGTCGTTGTTGTCTTCTCAGCGAGTAGGCTTGATTGTTTATTAGCAGGTAGTCTTCCCGTGACTATCCAGCCTAACTTTGTGTTTTGCAAAATAGGTGAATGATTGGATAAACGAATTTGTTCGTTTATTAGCAACTCTATGTATATTTCTGCTCCCAACAACATATAAATTTTTTGAGGCTTAAAAAATAACTGATCTGCAAGCTGTACACTAGAAGCTAAATTCCAATGCGATATATTGAAATGACACTCAGGTTGCTGTTCGCTAATGCGTGGCAATATCAGAAATGTTAAATCAGCTGAGTAAGCGGATGTATTTGATCTTATGGTAGTACAAATTGAATGACGTATGCTTACGTTATAATCACCAATACCACTAATATCAGTTTGTGCAAAATTGCGACGAATTCCCAATTGTGTAGCAAGGCGTTCTGACACAAAATTGAGTTGTGACCCAGAGTCTAGTACGGCTTGACACAGTATAGGTAAGCCCCAATTATTTGTCACTTGAACAAGAGCTGTAGCATAATTGAACATATTTTATTTATTTATTTATTTGTTTATTTGTATGCTTATAATTCAGTACAAAGATTTAATCTTATATAACAGCACTGAATAGTATTATAGTCATATTAAAAATAAAAAATATTATGCGAAAAAAATAAATATAATAATAAAATAAAACTAAGACAACAACTTAGATTTAATTTACAATATAAAATATTAAAAAACAGATAACAAAAAGGTAAAGAGTTTAAGTTTAAAGTTAAAAATATAACAGTGATGTTTAACAGTGTTATTTAAAATGTTCATATATTAACTTTTTAAATTGCATTGCGTTGCTGACTAATTGCAAGTAAGGGGGTAATCGATTCCAAATTCGTATAGCGTTTATATAGAAATGTTGATCTGAAAAAGCAGTGTTATGTTCTATTTGAATAATACGGTTTCCTCTTTCTGACCTGAAGAAGTTTAATTTTTGGTAAAGATAATGCGGCTGTTGTGTGTATATTATTCTATGAAGGTAAATTACAGTTTTACAATTTAAAAGATTCTCGAAGGTAACACCAAAAATAAGTTTGGAGTAATGAGATATTCGGTCAAATCGACGTATGCCAAATATATATCTTGCAATACCATTAAAAGCCACGTTTAATTTGCGCCTACTGGTTACGTCACAGCTAGAAAACAATTCACAACCATATAGTAACGTCGGTATTAGGTATGATTTAGCCAGAAGCATTCTGACTTCAAGTGGTATGAACCATTGGCTACACCATAAACTTCTTAACATCCCGTATACTTTGCCGGTTGTGATGATAACGTGATCATTCCAGTGAAGGTGTTTATTATATGTGATACCAAGATTTCTTACTTTATCCACGTATTCAATTTTAGACTCACCCAGAACTAAATCGGGAAAAGATGTTACAATTTGTGTTTTTTTGGTTACCAACATATATTTGGATTTGCTTGGATTGAGACATAAGCCGTTAGTTGCAGCCCAAGTTCTTACATTATCCAAGTCAACATTAATTTTACGTACGCAGTCATCGAACTCTGATGCTTTGCAGCTTATATAGAGTTGTACATCATCAGCATACATTTGAACATTACAGTATTGTAACTGACCCGGAAGATCATTTGCATAAGCCGAATAGAGTAATGGGCCTAAAATAGATCCTTGAGGGACACCTCTTGTAAGGTCGACACTACTGGACTTTTTACTCCCATGAAAAACTGATTGTGATCTGCCTGTTAAATAAGAAGTCATCAGTTTCGCAGCTGTAGACGAAAAATTAAGTAACCTGGTCAGTTTTAATACTAGAATTTCGCTATTAACGGTATCAAAAGCCTTTGAGTGGTCCAAGAGAATAAGAAAAGATATTTTATCATTATCAATTTGTGATCTTAAATATTCCGTAACATCAATCAGAGCGGTTACACAACTATGTTGTGGTCGAAAGCCAGATTGTCTAGGAGTAAGCAAATTGTTGTCCTGAAAATATTTGCTGATTTGCTTATGCATTAAGCGTTCAAGTATCTTAGACAGAAAGGGAAGTATAGCAATTGGCCGAAACTCAGTGTCTGTTTTGGGTATAGGTATGATTTTAGCATGCTTCCATAGAGTAGGATAATCTGATTTGGTTATTATAGAATTAAACAGGTGAGTGATATATGGTAAAATTGCAGGAAATAAAATTTTTGTAAATTTTGGATGGACTCCATCAGAGCCAATAGCATTGGACTTAATGCTTAAAAAACTTTGAAATATTTCAACTTCAGTAAAACATCTAAAATAAAATGAATTTTGGTCATTTAAAGTGGCATGGTTCTTGTAATAAGTAACATCAGCCGTAGACGATGGTAGGTTCGTAAATTTGCAGTTTAAATCATTAACATCTAAATCCTCTGAACTGTCTACTGCTTTTCCAATGATTCCAACCTTACGTATTTCATTCCATCTTGCCTTACTATCTAGACAGTTTTCAAATTGTGTTTTATAGTATAATCTTTTGGCAGTTTTAATACTTGTGTTAACTTTATTTCTCATAGTGCGAAAAGCAGAAAGTAGTTCAGAGGTTTTAAACCTCTTCCATCTTGCATAAGCTATATTACGTTGTTCAAGTAAACATCTAATTTCAGACGTAAACCAAGGATTGTAATTTGTTGTTTTCCTTTTTGTTTTCATTGGAACAAATTCTTCGAAAAGTTGTTCAATATTTTCTTGGATAAACTGAAGTTGATCATCTACGGACGGCATATAGTATGTCCAACCCCAATCAACATTTGAAATTTTATCGTATAAAGCAGACAGATCTATATTCTTAAAATCCCGATATCTATAGTTTTCATTAACCTTTTTTAATTTAAAATCGTAGGTTAGAAATAGGAGATCATGTTTAGAAAACACGGGGGCAGATATTTGCTCAAACAATAGAATTTTTGACAATGTATTGGTAAAAAATATATCGAGAAGCGAATTTGAGTTAGAGGTGTAGTGTGTAGGTAAGATTTTATTAACAACATCTAGGCCAATATATTTCATTTCATCTGAGAATGAAGAATCTACGAGAATGTTGCTATTAAAATCACCTGATATTATAATATTATTATATCCCACTGTGATGTTGGACAGCTCCGAGAAAAATACCTCTGAATTAATATTTTTGTTTGGCCTATATACATTGCCAATCAGTAATTTTTCGTTTCCATTATATAATTCCAAGAAAATGAATTCAATTTGGTCACCTTCTTTTGATTTTGCTTTGAGTTTGCATTTAATATTATTTTTAACATAGATGGCAACACCGCCAGCTTTTTTGTCCTTTTTACCATTTTTTTGCTTTCTATCAGCCCTGAAGAGTTTGTATCCCTGCAATTTATAGCATACATCATCGACTTTGTCATTAAACCATGTTTCAGAGACACACACTATCTCCACATTGGAGCACTCGAAAATATGACGAAACTCATCTATTTTAATTTTTAAACTTTGAGCATTAATATGAACAACGCTTAAGCCAATTTTAAGTTTATTAAAAACGCGAACCATGCTATATATATTGAATTTGGAATATACCCTCGTATTATTTAAATTGCTCAACATGAGATAAAGAACGGATTGCGACGCAAGCAAATGTGTTTTGTACATTAAATTTGGTTTCATGTTTAGTATTACGACAATTGGTTGTATTACAAAGAAATTTTAATAGAAATATTAGATGTGACAAAATTAGTTTTGATAGTAATTTTAGATATGGAGGTCGAGTGGCCAAATACAAGTATAAGGGGGAAAAAAATAATAGAATATTGAAACTGTAAAACAGAAGTAACTTAATATACAGCCTAAATATTACCATCTTGCGGACGAAATAAGTTATAAACATCACCGATCGTGTTAAGACGGTAAGGCTCATCGGACTGGTTGAATTTGGCATACACAACACCACGTGTTGTGAAAACTGAGGCCAGCTTTCTTTCCTTCCAGAGCTTGACAGCTTCAATATATATTCCAAAATTCCGAGGTGTTAAGTTCTCCTTTACTCTAAAAGGGATATCCGATGCAATTCCGATGTCATTCAAGCGTAACGGACCTTTGCGTGATCGAGTAAGTCTTGAAATTGATTTTAACAAGCCGTTTCTTTCAAATGGGGTTCCGAGTCTAACGATTATTGCAGGATCAGTATTATTCATGCCAGATTTATTTTTCTTAAGCCGAAATATTGACTTTACTACTGGACGTTTAAAATTAATTGTTTCACAAAGGTTGTTAAAAATTTGATTTACATCGTCATTTTCATGTACAGGTACACCATATAGTCGTATATCTCAGGCAACTGCAGCATTTTCTTGCTTGTCGAATACATTCTTTAGATCAATTAGTTCTTTCTGAATATATGAGACATTTGCTGCGACTGACTCCAATTGAAGGACTCTTTCTTTAACATCGTTTAGCTCATTCTTATAGCCTTCAAGCTTTTGTTCAACCGCACTGAGTGCCACGCTTATTCTTTGCTCAAGTCTATCTTCATGTTCCCGAAACATACGTTGAATGAGTGTTTGCAAATTTTCTGTTAGATCTGCGCTCAGCTTATCAAAACGTTTATCCATTGTTGTTATTATTTTTAATGGAGATTCAACGTTAGTTAAACGAGGTGATTTTG
This sequence comes from Sphenella marginata, assembly GCA_951509765.1. Lineage (NCBI taxonomy): Eukaryota > Metazoa > Arthropoda > Insecta > Diptera > Tephritidae > Sphenella > Sphenella marginata. Next base: position 55,666,185 of record OX608079.1, on the reverse strand, counting down.
CTATACTTTCACTTATGGAATTATGCAATACGTCTCTTACTCGTTTGTTTGTAAGATTATTAGCATTATTATCGTTATTTACTGTGTTACCGTTGTCTATTTTTGATGTAACATTGACCATTGCTGAAGCATCCACTTGCTGATTTTTTGTTGCGGCTTTTCTATTGTTTCTCATTTTTTGGTATTTATCCAAAGAGGTGGCAGCACAATATGTAAGTCTCCGGCAGGTATATCCAGGACACAAACCAAGATCAGATGTTAACTGACAAATAGATGGCGCAGGACACCAGAACACCGATATCAGATTCTCGTAGTTGTTGTTGCTACGTCGAGACAGCTGATGTGCCAACACAAGAAAAAAAAAGCAGGAGCACTGTTGAAAACACTTCTTTTTATATAAATACGTCCGCCGGAGCAAGTTTTTGATGCTGAGGGTAATTTAATGCACTTTAGTTTCGTGAAATTAGCTTTATTTTGTCTAATTGGCTTTTAAGTAAGCTGAGAAAGCAAAAAAACTCAATATAATAACAAGAGCACCACAAAAAAACGTCTTACTCAACCAGAGTTGCCAAGTTATGATTATACTCCTAGGTTTATTTGATGTAGCTGATAGACTAGCTGGCGACGTGAAAGCCATAGAACTGATAGTAGGAGCACAGGTATTGGCGATATTCATGCTGTTGGAAGCAGGAGAAATTGAAGTTGATTGTTATTCCGGTTGAGGATTGTTAGACAGGGCAGTAACCGAAGAAGGGTCAACACCTGGCCCTGCATTTGGATAAAGGGTATTGTTGTGGATTAATGTATGATGACTACGTTTGCAGATTCTGCACCTTTCCGACGCGCAGTTCAGGTGCGTGTGGTCCGTTTTTAGGCAATTATTACAAAGATTTCGCTGATGGACAGCATCAAATCTTTGCTTCGGAGTTAACAAGAGAAATTTTCTGCAGCGATAAATAACATGATTTGTGCCGCTACAGAACGAACACTTCGCTGTGCCTTTACGTTTTCGGAAACGACCAGTGCGGAGCGCTGCTGCAAAGAGCGAGAGGATTTAAGGTTTTTGTGAGCATTGACGCACTGCTGTGAAGTAAAATGAGATGCCCCGCTCTTTCTTCTAAATGAGTACATCTTTTTTCGAGAAATTTAAAAAGTTCTTCTAATGTTGGAAGTCTATCAGTGGGAGCTTCGTCATTCCACTTTTCAAGGGTTAAATTATCCAATTTTGGTAGAACTATTTCTATGACTAAATCATCCCAATGTGCCACTGGTCTGCCTAAGGTTGATAATGCTCTGAGGTGAATATTTACCGAATCGATTAACTCCCTTAATGCCGATGACGAAGATTTGTTAGCGATTGAGGACACGTTGAAGAGCTGTCGTATGTGCTCACGAACAATGATGTTACGCCTTTGATATCGTTCGACAAGCGATTTCAGCGCTATTTCGTAGTTGTCAGAGGTTACTTCGATTGATTGTATACGTCGTAACGCACCCTCCTTAAGTGAAGATCGGAGATAATGAAACCGTGTAACGTTATCTAGTGCACTATTGCGATGCACCAAGTCAGAGAACGTGTCGTAGTACGATAGCCATCGCTATCCACCTGCGCCACTGCTGTATCATGTATATCATTTCTGTTGTGAATCAGAGACTTTATCTACTTGGTTGTAGATGTCGCTGAGGGTAGTGGTGAAATTCTTGCACAAGGCGCGCACTGGTCCATCTAGCGTACAATGAAACAGTCAGATAGTGTACCTTTGGCTTTTGGTAAAAGCTTTTATATATGTTGTGCTGTTGGAGATTACAAAATAGCTGGAGAGTTTTGGAAAGTTTGTAGGCTTCTTTTTTGTTTAATAACAAATAAACAAAGCATAATTTTCAAAAATTTTTTTCGCGAGACAGTAGAAATAGTCCATACCAAGATGGCATTATAACTTTTATAGGGATCTATCTATAAATACTATATGAAGTTGGGTTGCGAAAATTACTATGGGGAGAGTGTTAGCCTATTAATATATAGATTTGGAAAAGTGGGCGGTGCCACGCCCTTAGGTTAGGTTAGGTTACGAGGGTTGGACCGAAACCACAAGGTAACGGCCCGACACTTAGGCCACCAGTAGGCCCGTTGTGATACCCTATACGGACTCGAAAAACAAGCGAATCCACACCTTGCCTATACATGGTGATCGAACCACTTCGTGGAGACAATGAGTTTAGCTATAGCCTTGACCTCACATCTAGAGATTTCAGAGAGGTCTACTAGAAATGGTTGCCCTAGAAAGGCTAACCGCCGCCTGCCAAGTGCAGGACACTGGCACAGGAGGTGCTGGCAACTCTCCTCCTCCTCGATACATCTACAACTGCGACAGTAGTCGAAGGTTGTCGCCCCCAATCTGATACCGTGAGTGCCAATTAGGCAGTGCCCCATTAGAACCCTTATCAGTGATGCTACCGTAGGTTTGTTTAGGGTAAGAAACTCCTCAGTACTCCCTCTATCATAAGTGGGCCAGGTTAGCCTGGATATCTGGCAAGTTGAGATTCAAGACCATTTTCCATTTCCATATCTTATAGTGCTCGTGCTCACACAGAGCTTGAAAGAGGCCATAGGTATACCTACCGAATCATTTCCAGGAAGGATGCGGTCGGTGGTGCCTCTCCTGGCCAGCTCGTCCGCTCTGCAGTTACCCTCAATATCCCTGTGTCCAGGTACCCATATAAGGTTGATACTGAAGTGCTGAGCCATCTCGTTAAGAGATCTGCGGCATTCAGTGAGGAACTTTGAGTTGTCGACGAATGAGCATAGGGCCTTAAGTGCATCCTGGCTGTCTGAGAAAATGAGGACCCGTTTGCCATCACGGGGTATAGTATCCAGATGGCTTACGGCTCTGTGTATTGCCAGCGTTTCCGCTTGGTATACACTGTGTAAATAACTGATTTCTACTACCAGGCTAAATAAGTGAGCCGTAGTTTAGGTTGTAGAATCAATTGACTTTGTTTATTGAGAATCACTTTCTTTTATACAAAATTCTTACACTAATACTTACAAATTATTTACGAACTAAAATACATATACTTATGTATATGTTACTAATACATACAAACTAAAATGCATAATTCTAAAATATGCTAAGTCAACATATGGTTGCAATAAATATATAAATATGTCAGTCGCATTGACAAACTGACGTTGTGTTCAGTTGGTCATTGCGACTGTCTTTGGCGGTGTCTTTGACCGTCCACACAAGTGTAACAAGATCCTCGTTATGAGCGGCATGTGCACTATTTGTATAAACTCCCGCTGAGTTCAATGTAACTAATTTGGGCAGAATGTTGTTTGTATACATTCATATTTGCTTATACATTTATGTGCACATGACAATTAAAGTAAAAGGGCGATGTGCTTATGTAATGATACACCTTCCCTCTTAAAAAAAATAGATATATATATTTGTAGTCAATTATATATATCTATTTGAACCGCTTGATGTTTCTTTGAAATTTTTAATTGTTGTAGGATCTTGTTACCATTGTTTTTTTCACATGTTTTTATTTTATTACTATTTGTTTGTATACTTTATTTGATACTTGATATTGTTTTCTTTTGGCTTGTGCCGTGTATAAGGTTGAGTAAATTTGAATGCTTATGGAGTGCATTGCTTATTTTTATTTTTAACGCTGAGAGTTTTAAATTGGTTTAAGTCTATTCTTATGAATTACGATTTCTTTTTTGTTTTTGTTACTGTCTCCTATGCTATGTGGAATTAAAGTGTAGTTGTTATTTTTATCAATATTTTTTACTTTATAGTGTCCTGTATACCTATTTTCTAACTTATGAGAGGCCTCTTCTCTAACTAATACTAAGTCTCCTATATTTATTTCCTTACTATAACTACTTTTGTCATAATTAAACTTTTGTTTTTCTTTAGCCTCTTGGACCAATTTTCTAGCTCTCTGCTGTGCTATCTGGAGTCTATATTTTATTTCTTTGTCATAAGCCTCGTGATTGTACAGTGGGCTGATTTTGTTTTCTTCTAAAAACTCGTAATTTGGTGGATTTTTCCCAAATATGAGCTCAAACGGGCAATATTTATGTATGGTAGATGGTGTTGTATTGTAACAATACGCGAAGTACTTAAGGTATTCATCCCAATCGTCTTTGTCACTGGATATGTATGAACGTATGTATTCATTAAATGTCCGATGACTGCGTTCCACAGTACCCAAAGTTTGATGATGGTATGGTGTTGAAGTTTTATGTTCAATTTTCAACAATTTACACAGTTCCTGGAATAGGCTATTTTTATATTCTGTGCCCATGTCTGTCAGGATTGTTTTTATTTGTCCATAAATTAGGATGAAATGCTCAAACACGGCTTTAGCGACTGTAATTGCGTGTTTGCTTGGGACCGGAATTGCTACCAAGTATTTTGTTAGCTCGCATATAATGGTAACTGCATATTCGTTTCCATTTATCGATTTCGGTAATGGTCCGACTGTATCGATTTGTACAATGTCAAATGCCTTCGGAGGTGTCTCCGTTATTGTCATTGGCTCTTTTATGTGTTTATTTGTTTTATTTTTCTTGCAGTGGATGCAGTTCTTTATGTATTTTCGTATGTCATTTTTCATGTTCAGCCAGCTATATTTCTGCTTGATTTTATCTGTCATGCGATTTATTCCTGGGTGGCCACCACTAATAGGATCGTCATGATATTTTTGCAGAATTTCTTTAATTTTCCCGGGATTTGTCACGCATATAACCTCTGGGGTTAGAGCTATTGTTAACTTTTTGAGAACTTTATTACCCATTTCAATAAATTTTCCTACTGCAGTATAATTCATTTTAAACAATTTGTCCCCTATGGACAACTGTACTTGTACAAGTCCTAAATTGCCGGCTTCTCTTTCAAGCCTGGTAAAGAATTGTCCTAAGTCAATCTTATCCTCAACAATTAGGTTGCTTGTATCAAAATTGCTACAAATTTTCTTTCCTTTTTTGAAATACAATTTCGGAGGATTGAAAATGAGCTCGACATGTCTTTTTACTTCAAATTTATTTAGCGCTTCGTAAATTTTGGGGTTCTCTTTGTGACTTTCTTTAATTTCAGTTTTATTACTGATCTTTTTAGCTGCTGATCTTGTTGTTATTTTAAATATTTTATTTGTTTCTACTGACATATCTTTTAAATTTGTTATAGTTATGCGGGATAATGCGTCCGCTATATGGTTTTCTTTACCAGCTATGTACTCCACTTCAAAATCGTACTCTTCTAAATCTAGTCTTACTCGTGTCAGCTTTGAGGAAGGACTTTTCATTGAAAATAGGTATGTTAATGGGCGATGGTCGGTTTTAACTAGGAATTTTCTGCCATATACGTATGGTCTGAAGAAGGTTATGGCCCAATGAATCGCGGCCAATTCTTTTTCTATTGTAGCTTTGTTAGTTTCGCCTTTTGTAAAGGACCTTGAAGCGTAAGCAATTGGTAACTGTTTGCCATCATGTTCTTGGCTAAGGACTGCACCACAAGCGTATCCACTAGCGTCTGTTGTTATGCAGAATTCTTTTTCGAAATTCGGGTATTGCAAAAGTTTTGGACTAATTAATGCTTCCTTTAAGTAGGTAAAAGCTTTTTGACATTCTTCTGTCCATTCGAAGGTAACATTCTTTTTGCAAAGCCTAGTTAATTTTCTAGAATATTCTGCAAAATTCGGAACAAATCTTCTGTAATAATTGCAGAAAGCTACGAATCTTTTAACTTCATCTGCTGTTTTTGGCGTTGGATAGTTTTGAACGGTTTCAAATTTGCTTGGATCAGGTAATATTCCCCTGTTTGTACATTTGTGTCCTAAATAAGTTACTTCTTGGCTAAAAAATAGACATTTATCTGGATGTAATTTTAGGTTGTATTTTCGACAAGTGGAGAATACGTCTCTTAAGTTTTTTAGCATGTGATTTTCGGAGCACCCTAATACGACTAAATCATCCATGTAGAGAAATGCTTGAGATGGTTTGAGCCCTGCGAATGCTAGGGTCATCATTCTTTGGAATGAATTTGGTGCTACTTTTAATCCATAGGGTAGTCTTTTGAACCTATATGTGCCATTTTCGGCTGTAAAGGAAGTTATATCTCTTGAATCTGGGTGTAGTTCGATTTGATGAAAACCTGACATAAGGTCTAGGCATGAAAAATATTTTGCTCTTCCAAGTTGGTCTAAAATGTCATCAATTCTTGGAAGTGGGAATTTGTCTGCTGCTAGCTTTTTGTTTACTTGTCTGTAATCGACAACCAATCTCCACCTTTTTTCTGTTTTCCCTGGAAGTGATTTTTTAGGAACTAATAAAATTGGACTATTATATTCTGAAATTGAAGGTTCTATTATATCATCTTTTATTAGCTTATTTACTTGTTTGGTTATTTCCCCTTTTTGTGCAAATATATCTTTGAATTCTGTGCAAAGTGATGTTAATTGAGCTTTAACAAAATTTGGAAAATTTTCAGTTAGTCTTTTTAATTTTTCTGTGTCTATGCAACTTTTATTGTGTGGGGTTGCTTTAATTAGTGTATAATCGTCTAAATTTTCAGTATTAATTTTATAATTTTGAATAGTTGTGTTGTTATGTGTTGTGTTAATAATTCTAACGAAAGTTTGCTCGTTATTTGTAACGGTATTTGCAATATAAATGCCATCGGATAGTTGTTGGTGTGGTATGAAAATGTTTTTGTTGTTTGTATTTATTTTAATTTGTCTAATAACTTCCGATCTAGCTGGAATTGTGATTGTGTTAACGGACAGACAGTTTGTTAGATTCATTGTTATTGTTTGAGGGAAATCATGTGGTCTTAAAACTAGTTTGTCCTCTGTTTTTCCGTAATCTAGAATACAATTGTATTTCTTTATGAAATCTAGGCCTATTATTCCATCACATGGAATTGGGAAGTTGTCTTCTACAACATGAAATTTATGATAAATTAGAAGGTCATCGCCTTTTAGATCTGCTTTGATTGTGCCTAAAGTGCTAGTTATTCCCTGACCAATGCCTTTCAAATCTGTGATTTGTTCAGTATTTATTTTTCCTTTATTATCTATTTGCTGTTTTTTAATTATGGAGATATCGGCTCCAGTATCAATTAAAAAATTTGAGTATGAATTGTTTATCGATGTCCTTGTAGATATGTAACTGTTTAAGTTTAGATTAAGTACGCATATTTTTCTTTTTGTTAATTTTGAAGTGGAGTTTCTTGGTTTTCCGTTTCGGTACAACTGCGCACGTTACGGGTTTGTGTGTATGGTCTGTTTGTATTTCGGGATTGTGATCCTCTATTATTGTTACTATTGTAATTATTGTTTGATCTAAAATTATTGTTGTAGCCTGACTGTGGTCTGTATCTTCTATTTTGGTAATTTCCATAGTTGTTACTCCTATACTGACTTTGCTGTCGTACATTTAAGATCGTGTTTGCGCTTCCTGTTATTTCTGTGCAGCTGTTCGTGAATTTGGATATTGCATCGTTCATTGTGGTGAACGTTCCAGCTTGCATAATCATTTTGACTTTGTCATTGGAGCTGTTTTTGCACATGGCTTTGACTGCTGCCTGTGTTGCATATCTCGTGCCTAAGTCTGGATTTAATCCATCTGAGATATACGCTCCTTCCAATGACCTTGTTATTTTTTCTACTTCCGCAGTGTACTGGTTAGCAGTTTTGCTACGCTGCTGGATGTTCAGGAGTTTAGCTGTTAAAACTTCTACTGATTCACCCTTTATTGCGGTTTTTAATTTAATTTTTATTTGCTCTATTGTGCTTTCATTACTGATGAAATTTCTTGCCGTTCCCTTTAGCTTGGTCTTTATCATTGTTATAGCTAAAGCTTCGTGCTCATCCTTGATTTGCTCAAGCATATCAAGGGCGTCCAAGAAACTGTGTAGGTTTGCTGGTTTACCATCAAACTCCGGTAGCACTGACGAAGCAGTTTTAATGAATTCAACTGTTGTTTGCACCATTGTGACTTTTATGATTGGGGTATTTATGGATTGAAAATTTGGTTTAATTTCTTTTATTGTTGCTGTCTGGCTAGTGGAAGGTGTTGGGATCGGACTCTGAGCGCGTTCCAACAAAAGGAAATTGAAGTCTATTTTAAGCTTCTCCTGCACTGTGGTTGGTATGTGGCATTCTATATTGTGCCTAGCTAACGAAGATACCAATTTATCTCGTACTGTGAAAAAAAATTGGCTAGCCTCTTTTTGGTGTTCTTTGGTAAGTATACGGTTTGCTGTATTAATTACCTGTCTTATTCTTTCTAAAGCTCCTGCGATTATGTTGAAATGCTTGACTATTGTTTCTGGTTTTATAAGAGCGCTTTTATTTATGCATTTGTATGATTTACTGGCTTTTGTTTTTTCTTCAGATAATGCGTTATAAATTTCTTGCCATCTACTCATTTCTTAAACGCGTTGGTGTGCGTCGTTTAATTGTCTCAATTTGTTTTTGATATAATTTTTTATTAAGATTGCAATTGCAACAATTAAACATGTGACTACACATCCAAAAATAGTCAACCATTTGTCGGGAAGGTCTTCCTTATTTTCTACAATAGTATGTGGTTCATATTTAACTAGTTTGTTTTCATAATTTTTCTCTGCAGAAGTTTCTTTTCCTACCTCGTATCCTGCTATTCCTATCAATATTCCATTTAAGGCAATTTTCCACCAAGCCATTTTCAAAAGAAAAAAAAAAAAGATCGATTTTTATTCATTCATTTATTTATATATATATACATATTTTTTTTTTTTTTCTTTTTTTTTTTTTTTTTTAAATCCGATTTTACTGTAGCTAATAATCTGTATGATTCTTCTATTACCGTGGAAGGGTATAACAAATCTTCCATGGTGGGTTCTCTACCCATTCCTATATAGTTCCAAAATTGTTTTAATTTGTTTAAATTGTACCTATTGCTTCCCTTTCCTCGTATTCTGGATCTACGATCTGTATCTGCGTTTTCTTGTCCACAATTTTATTTATTACTTCGTAATCAAGATTATCGGGTAATGCACACTCCATTAGGAAAATTATAACAAGAGCGTTCAAACTTACTCAATTTAATTTTTGTTTTTCATTTTGTATCTTAGTATTTCAATTTGTTTTAATATATGTATTTAGTCTATTCTCTGAGTTGGTAGCAAAGTTAAGCTGTTGGTGTAACTTTGCTAGTTCTACTCGTTTCTTTACTTTCTTTCCTGCTCTTTTCCTTTTCTTACAATTGTTGGAGCAGGGATTTTTGTTATTTCTTTCTGTTTATTTAAATTATTCCTTTTCCGATACTCTTCAATAGTAATCGGTTTAGGACCTACTTTTTCTGACTTACGACTCTCGAGAATCTGATTTTTAGCTTGGATGAATGTGTCTATACACTTTTGGAAGAGTTCATCAATTTCTCGTTGCACTGTTTTATCAGTCTCTTGAGTCAAAATCGTTTGCATTATCTTGTATAGAAAATTTTTTTTTTTTTTTTAAATTTTACCCCTAAGCAAATTACTGCTATTGGTTTGGCGACCATAAGGCGTGCCGTAGTTTTCTTAAAAAAAAAAATTTCTTAATTCTACCTTACGTTGCCATTCTTGCCATTAGTTTTGTCTTCTGGTTTTTGTTTTGTGCTGCCAGCCTTGTTGTTTATTGCTGCCAGTCTTGTGGTTTTGCGGGCTTAAATGCGTGCCGTAATTGTCTAAATACGTACGTTGGTCAATGTGATTTACCAAACAAGGTCATTTTATGTTGGTCCTTTTGCTGATGATTTGATGATGATGATGAGTTAGAGCTTGCTCGCACATCCTTGGTTATTGTTGTATTACTATTTATTGATTAATGCCTGGTTTTGATGATTTGCCAAGTTCTTCATACCATTGCAAAATGATAATTCTCTCGCCAGTACGGATTTCGATCGTTTTTCATGAATTGCTGTTGACTGGTTGATTCCTTTTTGGGTCTGGATAAACCCAATTCGGCCTTTTGATGTGTACAAATTTTCACTTATTTCTTAGTTGGCTATATTTAGAGCCTTTTTAGGAAAAAAAAAAATTTTTGTTGAAAATTTACTTTTAAGCTCCTGGCAGGATCGCCATGTAAATAACTGATTTCTACTACCAGGCTAAATAAGTGAGCCGTAGTTTAGGTTGTAGAATCAATTGACTTTGTTTATTGAGAATCACTTTCTTTTATACAAAATTCTTACACTAATACTTACAAATTATTTACGAACTAAAATACATATACTTATGTATATGTTACTAATACATACAAACTAAAATGCATAATTCTAAAATATGCTAAGTCAACATATGGTTGCAATAAATATATAAATATGTCAGTCGCATTGACAAACTGACGTTGTGTTCAGTTGGTCATTGCGACTGTCTTTGGCGGTGTCTTTGACCGTCCACACAAGTGTAACAAGATCCTCGTTATGAGCGGCATGTGCACTATTTGTATAAACTCCCGCTGAGTTCAATGTAACTAATTTGGGCAGAATGTTGTTTGTATACATTCATATTTGCTTATACATTTATGTGCACATGACAATTAAAGTAAAAGGGCGATGTGCTTATGTAATGCTACAACTGCAGTGATCCGGAAGGCGGAAAGAGACTTCTAGACCCAGATCCGGTGAGAAGATGCCCGCTCCAACCTTCCCGTCAAGCTTAGAGCCATCGGTAAAATAGTTTACAGCATTCGGGACGGTATGCTGCCTACTATCCCAGTCTTGTCGCGTTGGTATTAACACTGTGTAGTTCTTGAGGAATACGTTCCTTGATGTGCAGTAGTCAGCGAATGCTGGTATTGGGACTGGGACGCCTGCACCCAGAATGGTGACATGCCCGCAAGTTCCATTTGACCAGATACCCGTTTCCCGTATGCGTAGAGCCGAGATAACAGATGCCTCCCTCGCCACAAGGTCAAGGGGTGGCAGGTAAAGAATTGTGTTCAGTGCTTCGGTGGGAGTAGAACAGAGAGCCCCTGTTATACATAGCTCCGAACTTCTTTGTATTTTTTGCAGCACTTGAAGATAGGTACTTTTGGTCAGTTCAGGCCACCAGACCAAAACGCCATATAGGAGAATCGGGCGTACAATGGCCGTAAAGACCCAGTGTACCACCTTAGGGGAGAACCCCCAGGAGGCACCAATTGCCCTCTTGCAGGAGAAAAGCGCCGCAGCTGCCTTCCTTGATCTATCCATTATGTTGTCATTCCAGAGCAGTTTTCTATCTAGAATAACCCCCAAGTACTTAACCTTATCGCTCAGAACTAGAGACGTACCCCCCGATTCTTGGTGGTATTATGTTTGGCATCTTGTACCTCCTCGAAAAGAGATCTGACTCGGTTTTTTCAGGGTTCACTTCCAGGCCAGAGCTCGTAACCCCAGGATGATATTGTGGATAGTGGCCCTTCCATTAAATTACAGAGGGTTTGTGGGAATTTTCCCCTAACAATGACACAGATGTCATCAGCATACGCGATCAATTGATCACCTTCTTCTTCTAAAAGTTGGTTTACAGTAACCAGCCACAAAAGTGGAGAGAGAACGCCACCCTGCGGGGTGCCTCGGTTAGCGAGCCTGTGGACTTCGCCCCCGCCTAGCTCCGTTTTAATCCGCCTATCCGTAAGCAGATTGTAGATAAGTTCCACCACGCACGCGGCCACCCGTAGCCCGTTAGGGCCGAGGTGATTGCAGCTGGAACGACGTTGTTAAAGGCGCCCGCTATGTCGAGAAAAGTCACCAGTGTGTACTCCTTGAGGTCAAGCGACCTCTCAATGACTGACACCAGTGAGTGCAAGGCAGTTTCGGTTGACCTGCCTTTGGTATAGGCATGCAGGGCATGCGATAGAGACGATGGGTCAATCAGCCTCTGGATGTAGTCCTCCAGGAGCCTTTCAAATGTTTTAAGCAGGAAAGAGGAAAGGCTTATTGGCCTGTAGTCCTTTGGTTTTGTGTGAGAGGGTTTCCCTGCTTTAGGGATAAAGACCACTCCGCTGACTTCCCTGCACGATTCCGGTACATATTTGAGCCTCAGACAACTTAGAAACATCGTCTTTAACCAGGGTTTATTAATTGAGGCAGTGTATTGAAGCTGAGCCGGGAATATTCCGTCTGGGCCCGGTGATTTATAGGGTTTGAAGGTAGATAAGGCTCAGCCTAGCTTCCGATCATCTACGATTTCTTTTAATAGTTGATCAGAGGGTAGCCCTCCGCCAGCGAAATTTTGAGACGCACCTTCGCATGTCGAAAAATGTGTATCCATGAGCAAGTTTATGGTTTCTGTGCATGTCTCCGTCCAAGACCCATCAGGCTTTTGGACATAGCTTAACTGGGTTGGGGATTTCGATAACACCTTCCTTAAACGGGAGGCGGCAGATGTGGTTTCAATCTGGCTGCAGAAATCTTACCAAGATGATCGCTTTTCCTTACGGATAGCTTTCTTATAAGTGCTAAGTTTCGCCTTATAGTCCGCCCATGATTCCTCATGACCGTCATATTTTGCTTTGTTAAAAGCCACCCTACTGGACTTCCTAAGCTCCTCGAGATTAGACGACCACCAAGGTGGTTTGCGGGTTTTCGCCGCCCTCCTGTTAGGGCAGGCCCTATCTAACGCAGTCCTGCAGAGCTGACTGAAATTGTTTACGAGCCAGTCAAGCTCAGAATTGTTAGTCGGGGTTTGTACCCTGTCTGGCAGATTTTTAACAATAATCTTTCTATAGTAGCCCCAGTTTATTCTTCTAAAATTTTTAACAACCTTAGGTCTAGTGGGTGTTTGCGATACATTGAAGCTAATGTACCTATGGTCCGAGAAGGAGTGTTCGCTTAGAACCTTCCAAGATTCGATTTGATCACTGGAGTCCGTGACTAGGGTGTTGTCAAGGACCTCCTCCCTGTTTCTAGTGATAAAGGTGGGATCGCTTCCCCTGTTACATATACCTATATTTGTACCTAGAAGATAATCATAAAGAGACTCACCCCGGTCATTTGTATCCGTGCTGCCCCACTGCGCATGATGGGCATTTGCGTCACCTCCGAGTACCAGCATTTCATCCCGCGGGTTTGACTGCCTCACGAGTTGTTTGTTGGTAATGAGCCCTGGTGATCATGGGCGAGATAGAAGGACGCAAACGTGCACCTCCTACCTGGCCCCTCGACGCTGATCGCTGTCAGATCTCCATCACTACATTGCGGAAGAAGAAAAACATTAAGAGTAGACTTAGCTAGAATACATGTTCGTGCCTTACCCTTGTTATGAGCGCATATAAGCTTGTAACCAGGCGTCCGCAACCCACAGATCCTTTCACCAGTGATCCATGGCTCCTGGACTAGAACGAGATCTACCACACCTGAGGACAGGCGCAGTAGAAGTGCAGCTGAAGCTGCTTTAGAATGATGAAGGTTTATTCGGAGGACCCTCATCAGAATTTTTTGGCGCTCTCATTGCTCAGAAGCTGACTCTCGGAGTACAACCTCCTGAGAGCCAGGCTACCGTCCGAGCTCGATGAGTCGTAAGCATAGGGTTCCGGCGAATTCGCCTCGTCCACCTCCATTTGGTCTTCGCTGGGGGGTTCACCCGCCTCCAGAGCCTCAAGATTTACAAGGAACTCTACGTCAGCCTTGTAGATTCGAAGACTGATGCTTTTGAAGCCGTAGCTCACCTTGTATTCTTGCCTCGATCTGCATCGTGGCCTTCTCTGTCTTTTCGACGTTCACCACTTTCCAGTTCGGGGTTACTACACCCGGGTTGTAGACCTGGAGAATTTCCAGGATAGCAGCTGGGTCCGTTGGCGTCACTGGAACCCAGGCTCTGGCTCTCGGCCTCGAGGGAATATCCCGCGCATCGACCGCCTTGAGCCGCGCACCCGGGTACACCTCCCCTATCAAACCAACGGCGGCCTTGTACAGTGTCGCCGACCTGGCATCATCTCAGGCAATTAGTTTGACATTCCCCTGGAACCACCCTGCATCATTGAATGATGGCAGTGGACCGGGGTTGTCTTTAATGGCCTTAACGGCCACCGTAGCGAGCGCGGCTGCGATCCACTTTCATTGCTGTTTCGGGATCTTACCGTCTGCGCTACTCTCATCAATGACGCCAATGGTCTTCCGATCCTTGGCGATCTCGGCGAAAGACCGTGTCCAGCCTCCCTGTGTTTTGGCCCTTTTCGGTACCGATGGGTTTGTTTCCTCCATAGAACGCTGTCGTTTCGAGGTTGCATCACTCTCGTCGACCCAGTCATCGCGGAAGCTCGGTAAGGTACGCCTTGCCCACTCAAGTTCGCGCTGCACCTTCGCCCAGTCCTCCGCAGAGACATCCCCCTCACTTATCTATAAGGTGGCGTTTCTGCGTAGTATCCGAGCAGCCGTGCGCTTGTCTTGGTGGTTAGACTTCCTTACCGACCTCACCACCTGCCCCCCCCCACATCCCTGGAACCGCCACCAGACGACTTACCTGACGCTGAGAGGCAGCCTTGCTGGTGGAGGCTACGGGATGGGCGGTGACTGCACCAGAAGCCACCCGGTCAGTACCTCCCTGTCGAGAGGTATTGGCCTTTGGGCTGCTCAAGCCGGATGAACTCTAGGCTCTACTTTGAAGTGTGTCCTTGGCCCCAACACCGGGCTGGATGTCCTCTCAGCCCATCTTTGTTTAGCTGCCGCAGCGGCAGCGAAACGCTGAGCAGTTCGCTCAGCTTGTTTGTGAAGACCCGGCTTAGCCGTGGCGGGGGGGGAAAGGGACGCCGCTCGAATTCGCCGCCGAAGCGGTACCAGGTGTCACCATGAGGAGGCACCTACGAGTCGACGCTTTGGCGTCAAGACCCCCATCAAAGACACCCTGCCACGCCCTTAGGCAACATAAAATTTTAATTCTTATAACTCTTAACAAATTTGGTCTTAATTACTGGTTTTTGGATATGTGTGTCCTTTGGTCAAGATTTATATTACTTTGGAAAAGTGGGCTGTGCCACGCCTACATTTTTTGTGTTTTGTTTGTACTTCAATAATGTCCAAAGATTATGGTGGATTTTTTTTAAACTTTCCAGATCGGTTCAGAAGATTGTTGTATACGATTTAGGTTATATTAATTTATGGAAAAGTGGGCGGTGCCACACCCCCAGGCTATATCAAATTTTAATTCTTATAACTCTGAACAAATTTGGTCTTAATTAAGTATTTTTGGATATGTTTGTCCTTTGGTCACGATTTATTTATTTTTGGAAAAAGTGGGCGGTGCCACGCCCTCAGGCTATATCAAATTTTAATACTTCATAACTCTGAACATATTTGGTATAAATGAATGATTTTTGGATATGTGTGTCTTATATATAAAAATGAATCCAAAAAAGTCTCCGTAAGGTCTAAATTAATGATTTATGGATATGTATGTCCTTCGGTCAAGATTTATATAATTATGGAAAAGAGGGCGGTGTCACGACCAAATTTGTTGTGTTTTGTTTGTACTTCAATAATGTCCAAAGGTCATGGTCGATCTCTTTTAAACTTTCCCAGTACGTTAAAAGCTTTGTTAGGTATGACCGAAGCTACATATATATGTAAATTTTTTGAAAAGTGGGCAGGTCCAAGTCTACAAGCTAAGTAATATTTCAATTCTTTATATCGCTGAATGTATTTGCTTTAGTGAAATTTTAACGCACATATGTTAATTAATCTTAATGAATGCACCTCATTTTTTATGGTTTGTATTGCAATTTATACATAGATATCTGGAGTATTAAAGTGTGTGCAGCAATGTTTAAAGACAGTCTAAATAGAATAGGATAGAACTAAGCTATACATCTGCTCAGCAGCGCATATCGGTTTTGTCATACTCATTGAGTTAAAAAGATTCGTTTTTTGAGTCGGGCATCCAAAAAATTTATTTGTTTATACCAAAGACGGGAAAACCAGAAATATTGTATATCCTAAAGCACTGCAATAAATGAAATGTTAAAAATTAATGGATAAATATTTTAAAATTTATTTCTAGCGAAGTCACTGGTCAGGCAGTACAAGGTCTGCCGGGTCTGCTAGTATAATATATTGTTATATGTTCCTAATTTGCGGTGGCGCGAACTAACGTCAGTGGAATTAACGTCAGTGACGTTAATTCGCACCCAAAAAGCGAATTAATGTCAGTGACATTAAGACGCATGACCAAAAACGAATTAAAGTCAGTGCCGTTAATTCGTATAATATTTTGACTTTAGTTTGCTTTGGACATGCGAATTAATGTCATTGAGGCATTTGGGTTTGAGATTCGACGAAGTAACGCCGCAGGCGAAAATTTGACTTAGGTCAGATCCCCAATTCGGGGCGTGATCCATGGTATTTATGTGCAGAACTCCTTTCCGCATTGGCGGCCTTTGGCCGCGCTTCAAAAAATAACCCTGGGCTACGCCATTCCAACTCCGGGTGTGCCATAGCCGTGGCTACCGCCACGGTGATGTCCTTCCGCGTGCCACGTTTCCAACTTTTTCACTTTTTTGGTTCAGCCTAATGTGCCATTACAACAACCACATGAAAATGACAGAAAATTGTGAACTTTAACTGCAAATAACTTTTGAACGCTTGAAAAAAATCTAGACGTGGGTAATCGTTTACGTGGGGTACCGAGCGCTAATACACAACCAAAAATGTTGAGATATGTATCAGGAGACGCGCTTTGGTCCCAGGAGCATGAATATAACTCCGCTGAACCAATATTTTTAGTAGTTTGCGAGATATTTGCAGTTAAAGTTCAGAATTTTCTGTCATTTTCATGTTATTGTTGTAATCACATTACCCTGTGAGAAAAGAGTGGCACGGCGGAAGGACATCACCGTGGCGGTAGCCACGGCTATGGCAACCACCCGGAGTTGGAATGGCGTAGCCCAGGGTTATTTTTTGAAGCGCGGCCGAAGGCCGCCAATGCGGAAAGGAGTTATGCACATAAATACCATGGATCACGCCCCGAATTGGGGATCTGACCTAAGTCAATCCCAGATTCATGATATAATGATCATAAGTCGAAGGTGATAATGAAAAATGAAAGTTTTGAAAATAAAAAAAATGTACTGACTTTAGTTCGCTTCCTTAATGCGAATTACTTAATGTCAATGACGTTAGTTCGCTAAAAATATTGACCTTAGTTCGCTTTTGGCATGCGTCTTAATGTCACTGACATTAATTCGCTTTTGGGGTACGTTAATTCCACTGACTTTAGTTCGCGCCACCTTATTTGCTTTGTGCACCGTCCCAGTTGGAAACTTTGCCATGCATGACTTTAACGAGGTAAGCGTTGATGCACGTTAACGCTTGTTTGGAAGCATGCAACCATTACGAAACCATCGATGTAAATGTTCGTCATTTAAATTTATTAAAATTGTTTGCCACACTCTATGGTTTTCTCCTTTTACGAAATGTGCACTATTAGTGATTTTAACCTTTCGTAAAAGGAAAAATTCCCTTCTATTATTTTAGAATTTACAAAATTATGGTTCCTCCTTTTACGAAATGTGCACTATTAGTGATTTTAACCTTTCGTAAAAGGAAAAATTCCCTTCTATTATTTTAGAATTTACAAAAAACATTATTTAGTTTTGTTTGAAATTAAGTGGAAAGCTATCTTAATAGATCAACTCAATGGGAAAAATTTACTTTTTTAGTTTTCCTTCATCCGTTTTTACTCAAGAGAGGTAGAAAGTCAGAAAATTCCTTACTACCACGAAATTATGAACATTTACCTTAATGTCAATGACGTTAGTTCGCTAAAAATATTGACCTTAGTTCGCTTTTGGCATGCGTCTTAATGTCACTGACATTAATTCGCTTTTGGGGTACGTTAATTCCACTGACTTTAGTTCGCGCCACCTAATTTGCTTTGTGCACCGTCCCAGTTGGAAACTTTGCCATGCATGACTTTAACGAGGTA
Organism: Sphenella marginata; assembly: GCA_951509765.1. Classification (NCBI taxonomy): domain Eukaryota; kingdom Metazoa; phylum Arthropoda; class Insecta; order Diptera; family Tephritidae; genus Sphenella; species Sphenella marginata. The sequence goes on along the minus strand of OX608079.1, from coordinate 55,648,243 downwards.
AGCGTTGATGCACGTTAACGATTGGATATGGTTCCTCCTTTTACGAAATGTGCACTATTAGTGATTTTAACCTTTCGTAAAAGGAAAAATTCCCTTCTATTATTTTAGAATTTACAAAATTATGGTTTCTCCTTTTACGAAATGTGGACTAAAGTGATTTAAAATGAATTAAACCCCACGAAAATGATTTTATCTCCACCAATCAAAATGAATTAAGCCCCACCAAACGTAGGCGTTCTTACACGACAGAATCGCCACTAAAAAAAAATTAATTAATCCCCACGAAAATGACTTTAGCCCACTTTCCGCCATTTTTAATTTCGTGGTAAAATTGGTGGGGCTTAAGTCATTTTGCCCGGTGGGGGTTAATTCGTTGGGAACTAATTCATACACCCTTCTAAAAAAACCGTACTTGCCTTCGTGCGATAACATTTCATTACTGACATACGGAAAAGATTATTCAAAAACACTTTCGTCTTACTTTTTGGGAGGCAAAATCTGTAAACAAATGTTCAAAATTCAAATAGAGAAGAATATCAGATTCAATACAAAGCAGTGCTAAACTGTTGAGTCGATCTTCAGTCATTTTGGAGCAAAGGTAATTTTTATTCTTTTCAAACAAGAAAAAGAACTTTCGGCGCTGCAATTAGTCTCTGCCATGGTAGAAAACCTGCTATGTATATGCGATGTCAACGTTCGGATAAATTGTGTTCAAATCATGGACCGAATCAGCTTCATAACATTCAGTGGAGATTTCGTCTTAATATTATTTTCTTTGCAATAAGCAAAAAAATGGATGAATTCATCATCAGTTGTCGGTTCCAAATGAGAAGAGTACGTAGATATCAGAGCCTTCGATTCCATTCTGATTTCTTCGTCAGAAGACAATTCGCTCGCCCTGAGGAAAATCATTAATTTTTTGTTGATTTTATCATATGCCTTACGTCTCTCTTCTAATTCCACAGTCAAATTATTCCAGAATCTACCTAAGTAAACCTAACTGTCGTTAAATTAACTTATGCGTTTTTACCTTTTAGGTTATGATCAGCAACGGAGTCATTTTCTTTTCGAGGAGTTTGAAAAAAAAACAGTCAAGTTGAGGGATTTTCGACAGTAAATCTTTGTCTTTCTGCACTTTCTCGGCTGCAGGTTTTTTGTTTGCTGCGCCGCTTAACTTTTTCATATTTGCACTCATTCTTCTATATTCACTGACACTTTTTTTGATATTTTTAACTCGGAGCGACTTTTAAGATTACATAAAATGTACGCAGTGCATTGTATAGAGGCGCGAACTATTCAAATTAATGAGAAACAGAAAATATTCAGATCTTAGTTTCCTTTGAAAAAGTGAGCTCGTTCTTTTCCCCGAAAAAATACCTCAATGCCTACTTGATTTTAAATTTGAAATTTCAATTAAATTTGAATCTTTCACGTCATTTACTGCACACAAGCTGCTAAAACTTTTAAGCCTAGCAACGGAGGCAATCGAATATCGTCGGGTCACACGTACTTGTTGTCGGCTCGCGTTGGTGAAAAGCAAAAAATTTCGGTTTTTTCACTTGACAAGCGGTCTGTTTGATAGTGGCGCTTTGTAATATTAAACAAAAAATTCTTTTTTGATATTTAAAAAAAAATGTTTTCTTGTCTTAGTTTTGGCGCCCCTATTGAAACGGCGCCCTGGGCAGCTGCCCATGTTGCCCCTATGTAAATCCGCTCCTGAGCGTGGTGTAGTGAAAAGCGCCGAGAAGAAAAGTAAATCAGAACCCAGCCAAGGGCACTAGCCTCTAGGAGACAACCCTCTCAGGAAAGCACCACGATTGATTTCAAGAGGTAGAGACCCTTGGCGTCAGCTCCCAGAACTTCTGGGGCGAACCCATCCAGGCCGTTCAGTGAAGTGGCCAAAGCGCACCTGACACTCGCGGTTCTGGAAAAAGGACACCCAGACGGCAACATCACTCCGGACAATTGGAAGTCGGTGTTGACAGGTTTGTGCAGGGTCTACGGTGAAGTCGTTGAGAAACGTCCGTGCCCTGCACCTGTCATAAGAGATGCCGGTTGGCTCCTACGCGAGTTCGAAAGAAAAGCAAACTCTAATGGACAAGGGAGATGACTTGCGAGGTGTGCAATCAAACCTGGCCCGTAGAAACAGTACAGAGCCAATACTTAATCTTAGACGACCATCCCTAAGCCCCCTGAATGGGTTCTCACAGGCCACTGCCTAATGGGAACGCATGCCAGACGCATGGGGTCCCTTCAAATGACTTCTGTCACAGCAGCAGGGACGAGGAAGAGATAGAAAATGTCGAGCACTTCATCTGCAGCTGCCCCGAACTAGCCAGGACCCAGCTGGGGTGCCTAGGGGCGTTCCAATTCACTAGTTTAGCTGAGCTTAGCTCTGTCGAAACCGGAGACATTATGGGCTTTATCAAGCGGACAGGGTGGCTCAATCTCATCAGGGTATAAGGGAAGTAGGGATTAAATCCATCAGTGGTATCACAATGGGTCATCCGGCCTAAGTGCGCCCCTCTGTAAGGCAGAGAGGCAGCCACCCTAACCTAACCTAACCTTGAGTGATCCAGGTGATGTAATTAACATTTGCAGACTACATACATGGAGGGTCCTCTCCAGAGTATACTTCTGGCATGGAAGACTCGTCAGCAAATATTCATCTATATTGCAGGTGCCTTTCGGAGTGGACAAGAGACTGTATGTTCCACAAATTTGTAGAAATAAATTAGAAGCAGCACATCACAAATTAGTAGAGAAACTCTTTCTTAACTGTGGGGAGCTTTGTTGCAGACCATTATTTGGCTGCGGTCTCCTCCCGTTGGAAGTTGTTACGTGCTAAAGGTGTCAAGCAAAAGATATAAAAATATCATGGCGTGGTCAGCACTTATTTGCTTTATATCTTTTGTCATAGGACTTCCTGTCCTCGTATTTCTTCCGGTCCATCAGCGCAAGGACGCGGGTAAATCATATATTGAAGAGCCTGCCTTATCGGATATTAGCGGAAAATTCCAAGTTAAACTCTCTTCCGATGAATAAAGGTCGTTCTTCAATCCCTCCATGATAGACTTGCAAGATATCGTGGGCGCTTCCAATATCATATGAGCCTTCTAGTGATAAGGACAGAGGTTCTCATATTTTTGTTGTTTAAATGATGAATTCAAAGTAAATTTACTCAACAGATAAACCCCTTCACATACCTTTCGCTACAAGGGGAAGAGGTCGGCTCAACTTGGCTAGCAAAATCAGGACAACTTTATGCTCCCTGGTGTTTTCGAGTATGGGTCATTATCGCTTAGAAGGGATCCGTTTTTGTAAAAGTGAAAAATATTGCCCGAAAAGTCAGTTGAAATAGGTTTTTATGCAAGAATAAACATTTCGCTTCTTAATTACTTTCACAATTCCTTTCAGGAATGTAATGGGAAATTCGAGAGTACTTTTAGCATTCCTTGTAATGTAATTGGAAAAATTTCAATTACATTTTCAATTCCTTTCGAAAGTTTTCGAGAAGAAATAACATTTACGCAAAGTATTTTTTCAAGTCCAAAAAAAAAATTTTTTTGTACTTTGGCCTCAAATTACATTTCGTAATTTTGATTTGAAATGTAATGAATTCCTTTTGAGTGGGGCAAAGGAATTGATTACTTTCCGCAATTCCTGAGGAATGGAATTGTAATTGTAATGGAATTGAATTTACCCAGCTCTGATATTTACATACATATATAGCCTTTTATAATGATTTTCCCCTTTAGTTTTAAAAATTTGTGTTAGCCTTGTTTCGTACATAACTACAAGCTCCTGGCAGAATCGCCAATATAGTATACCAATATGGTATTACTATGTTTTACAAATACAGATGTAAGACCAAAAATATAAGCGTTTGTTATATTTACAAGTTTATTTCGAATGAAAATTTTTGAAGTAAAACATTTCAACATTGAAAAATAAAAATTACAAATTTGATTTCAAACCGAAAAAACAAAGTAAAATTATATAAAACTTAAATATTAATACAATTGAAATTACAAACACAGATTATAACGGTAATTACCATTTCAAACAGTTAGTTTTTGACAGTATACTAAAATGCGCCATTAGCAGGAGTAAATGGACGTTAGATTTGAAGAAGTGTTTGGAAATTGTTTCGAGTATTTTTTTTTTAGTTAAATTGTGAGCTTTTTATTGCGCCTTTTTTATGCTAAAAATATATGACATAGTGTTTAAGTGACTCTCGTCGCTTAAATGGAACGCACTCATGCGATCGTAATGCATCTCTGCACTGCGTTCGCAAAAGTCCGTCATGTCTCCCGACATGACTGTCAAAGGAAGCATCCCTGCTTTCCTTCGAACTTCCAGTGTTGCGAACCCTATAAAAGCGCTGAGCGCATATGAATTCACTCTCTTTAATTTTTCATCGTCACCTGGATTATCATCAATCAACCGTGGTAAAGTGTATCGACGCGGGATCTACCACACCGCAATCAACGCATAACGTACCTCTCAAATATTTTCTATTAACTTGTTGAATTAATTAACGTAACGTAAACATGAATTTAATTACATTTAATTAATCATATGTCATAAGCAAGTAATTTGTACATTGAAGTACCAAAGAATTGAAGTAAATCATTGTTAGTAGTCTTAAGTTGCCAATAGAAATTCGCCTTTCATTTGTTAGTGCATTCTCTCATTTGTATTTACCACCAAATACAAACCCAGTGAAACTCCCTTCACTTCCCTTCATTTTCCCCTCAATATTGAACATGGTCCTTACAAGCCAAATTTGACGGCATTGGAACGCACCTATCCATAGAAAAAATCTATTGGCAACGCGAGCATCTTCGAATAGATTGCAACCCTGATTATCTACCCTTTTGCGCTGCCTGCGCATTGCATTTTCAACAACGAACGCGAACGGCAGCATATCAGCAGCAACAAGTGTACGAACGGGAAAAGTAAAAAACGAAAAAATTAATTTGTGCGCAAAACCAAAAAACGCGGAAAGTAAAAGTTAAAATCGTTTAAGAAAAGTAAAAAACAGTTCGGTTAAGTGAAAAACTAAAAAGCGCTAAATTAAAATTGTACACAAAGTTGCCGCTGCCCAACGTGGGATTTCAGCAACAAAATCACCGAGCCACCAATAAATTTTCGCTACCAGCTTTTACCGGTGGAGTCACCTTTAGCCGGCATATACTCGCATAAAATACATTTTCATCACCAGCAGTCAAAACGGTGGAGTCACCTATAGCCGGTACTGAATCCTGCCCAGAAGTTTGGGCCAACGAGGGACTGTACCCCAAAATAAGATGAGTACCCCAAAAAGCTTCATGTAAGTGCCGTTGTTTTGTCCAAAATTTTGAACCGTTCTTCTAACGGGATTCATATATATATTCATATATACATATATACATATGTATGTACATATATGCATACAAAATACTTGTTGTGCCAAAAAAAGTCCGTTTTGGTTAATTAAACAGTCGGTTCTTTCTAACCTACAGTGTATGCATATATCTACATAACTTTCATAAACGACACTATTTAACCCGGCTTGATTTTCGAATCAATCTATTTCACTCTATCTCTCTGTTTATACGCCAGTTGTGCCGGTAAGCAATCTCTTGCCTACCTTTTCTTTCATGGTCAAGTGTTTAAAAATTTGCATTTGTCGCTCTCGACACATTAAGTTTTCAATTGTTTCATAAAAAAGCAAATTTCTTGTCCATGTTATTTCTAACCATCCCTTTTCTGCATTCATATACCTACATATTTACATATGTGAAACAAGTGGAAAAAGCAAAAGTGACAAAAGGATAGTGCGATTTTATAACCTAATACAGTATACTTACGCTAAATTTTCAAAAAGGTTTTCATATACCTTTCAAATTTCCTTTACCAACTTTCTGCAAAGTTGGAATTTAGTCATATGTACATATGCTCATAAATACACATGTGAATCGTGCTGTGTTATTGTCAATACGCTGCGCAACTTGTTGTTGGCGCAGACATATAGTTTTCTCTCTATCCACCCCTACTTTGCTTAGAATCACTTCCATATACATACAGTATTGGACGATACTATAGCACCCCCTATGTAACATCGAGCTATAACAACAACGTCTTTCATATGCGATTTCGATTTATTTTATTTTCAAACATCGTTTATGTTGTAATGAATACCACTAAAGCCATTCTTGATCATTTTGTACAAAATTCAGAATAACTCTGCAAATTTTGACCTAATTTTTCAACTTTTTTCCTCGGCACTTTAGAAAAATTCTGAGTACGCAGTTTTGTAGCCCATTCAATTTGACTCTGACAAAGTGCAAGTATTAAGTAGCTCCGAAAGCGCCTTGATTTTTAATAATTTTTTATGTGTATTTTTTCTCCATACAACGAAATCACAACATTATTTTTTATATGGAGAAAATACATAACTTAGTTCGGAAAAAAATTTATTAAAAATCAAGGCGCTGTCGGAGCTACTTAATACTTGCACTTTGTCAGAGTCAAATTGAATGGGCTACAAAACTGCGTACTGAGAATTTTTCTAAAGTGCCGAGGAAAAAAGTTGAAAAATTAGGTCAAAATTTGCTAAATTATTTTGAATTTGGTGCAAAGCTTTTAGTAAAACCTTGAACGAAGTTTGCTACAACATAAGTCAAACTTTTATACGAAATTATCTGAAACTTTATTTGTAGGACGTCTTTGTTTTAGTTCGATGACAAAAAGGGGGTGCGATTGTATTGTCCAATACTGTATATACGCTGTTCGCGACAGCGTACATTCTTCTTTGTTTTGGTTTGTTTACAATAAACTTAGCAAAATTGCAATAGCCATTCCCAGTGGTAAAACAACATATGCAACTAGTAGAGAAAAAGTCTCTTATTTGAGTGCAGATATAGGTATTGGTATATACATATATTCATATGTTAACTATTTTGTGGCGTAATATTATATCTAGTTACGGAATAACAAAATTATTTGATAGCCAACTAATTCATATGCATCTATATATGCGGTGATTTTTTCTCGTTTGCATTATTGCTATGACACCAATAGCCTGAAATTATCAATGAATAAAAACTAATAGAATTAGAGTGAAAAAATTTTGTGATAATGCTACTTTCGCCATTTATTGAATTAAGCAACGATAGCATACAGGGTGTTTAAATCCTTCTAGTACGGCAATTAATACCTACAAGAAGTTTTGCTTCAACTATACCCAGTAGTGCACATACATAAATATTAAATAAAATAATTTGTTTTTCACATACATAAATTGCATAAAGTAATAGTTAGTCAAAACCCAATATAACGTTGCCTGTAAATCGTACATGCCGACTCGGTTTTTTATAGTAAATTTGTTCCAGCCTAAATTACTATACCGATTAGCAAAGCAACTAAAGTTTAATCTAGTAAAATTGCTACTATGCCCAGTAGTATACTTTAAAATCGGTTGATATACAAACGGAAGTTATGTTATACCTACGTTAATACTTTTGTTGTTTGTCTTTAATACTATTACCCCCTATAGCTTAAATGTATAGTCAGGCAAAACCCATAATACTTGACTTGTAAATCGTACATACCTACTCAATTTATTTAAAAATTTGTGCCTAAGTTTATTGAAGTCCATATAAACAGGGTGCCTAAAGCATATTATCTTGAACACATTCACCAATTTCTGGTGTGTGTTTTTATTGCTGCTATACCCAGTAGCATAATTAAGTTGGATCAAAGAGCAAGTCTGAGTCTGTCTAGCCCCTCACAGCCCATTTATTGATTCTATTTCTAGAAATTTCTACTCATAATACAGTTGAGTGAAAATTCCATTGTGGTTATACTAGTGTGAAGCGTCATCTGAAGTTATAAATTTTATCTGCTTGTTGCTATACCCGGTAGCACACATCAGTACGGAACTCTCCTAATCGTTTATCAATTTCAATTCATAATCTTGATAATACTTTCAAATATTAAATCATGGCTACTAGTTCAGCTGCGATGGCAGAATTTATCTTCTGCTCAAATGATTTAATGAACTTTTGTTCTCATTTTGAAAAAGAAGATCCTGAGGAAAATACTGACACCTTATTGGATGTCAAACTTCAAGATCTAAACAAACGTTGGGAGAATTTACAAATCTCTTATAAGAGCGTCTGCCTCGAAGACGAAAAACATGTTTCAGTCGAGTTCAAAGACGAAGCAACAAACAAGTTCCAACTGTGTACTGATAGCTTCTACATATGTAAATCCCAAATTATCGATCAGGTTAAATCCTTTCATGGTACCACTCCTGATAAAAACGTAACTGGTAGACATTCGTCGTCTTTTATCGACAATTCGATACCATGTATCAAAGTGCCTCCATGCGATACACAGATTTTTTATGGCAGTTACGAGGAGTGGCCGAGCTTTCGTGACATGTTCACGGCGGTGTATCTCAATCACCCAAAACTTACTCCAGCTCAGAAATTATTTCATCTGCGAAATAAAACTCGGGGAAAGGCAGGCCTTATAGTAAAACATTACAAACTCTGTGATGAAAACTTTTCACTGGCCTGGGAAGCTCTTCGAGCCCGTTTTGAAAATAAGCGGATTCTGATCGATAACCAGTTGAAGACCCTCTTCAACATTCCTCCTGGTACATCAGAAAACAGTGAGGGAATTCAGAGAATTCAGAGCACAATCAATGATTGTCTTTCTTGCCTTACCTCTCAAGGGGTGTCCGTGGGCGAATGGGACCCTATCTTAATATACCTCTGCTCCACTAAACTTCCAGAAGAAACGCTTTCGCTGTGGGAGCAGTCCTTAAAGTCTAGGAAAGAGTTGCCCGACTGGTCCCAAATGGATTGCTTCCTAACTAGTCGGTATGAAGTTGTTGAGCGACTGCACAACTACAAAACCGCCAAACCTCGCAACTCCTCCAACCAAAAAACTCCAAATAAAGTACAGTCTTATCTATCTCAGGAACAAGTGGCATTTACTTGTAAGCTATGCCAAAATAATCATGCTTTAAAGTCCTGTCCTAAATTCCGTACCTTGGCAGTTTCTGAACGCACTAAATTCGCAGAGAAAAATGGTTATTGTACCAACTGCCTGGCATATAACCGTACCCTTACCAATTGTCAAAGCGTTTTTAGATGCCTTCATTGTAGGCAGTCGCATCACACGATGCTTCATCCTAAACCCACCAACAAATCAGCACCTAAGTCAGCAAGTGTGACTTCATCAGCAAAGCCAACAACAAAAGCAACCCCCCTGTTGCACACCCACTCTTCGGAGATGCCGAATACCCCCAGGCATCCAATCTTCAACCTAACCCAAGGCAACTGCGATGAATTACCGACCACCTCTGCTGACAGTGCGTCCAATATCCAAGCTAACTTCTCAACGAACCATGAGAAGACGCTGCTTCCCACCGCCCAAGTGCAAATTGAGCATATGGGCACACTATTCACCATAAGAGCCTTGATCGACCAAGGCTCGCAAAAAACCTTTATTTCCGAAAAGGTACAAAAACGTTTAAATCTCCCTACCTACCGGGAAGATTATGCCGTAACTGGAATGGGCGGAATCGTGGTAGAAAACGCGAACAAAGTTTGTCAACTAACCTTAATCTCCAAACGTTATGACACGAAAGTCGTTACGCAAGCGATTGTGCTTCATAAGCTCACAAGCTTTCTACCCACCTTTTCTCTGCCTAAGCCTAATCCATCTGACCTAAAAGACCTAGATCTGGCTGATCCTTATTTCTTTACTCCTGGTCCAATAGATATGGTGATCGGAAGTGATCTCATACCGCAGATCCTTCTTCAAGGAATTCGACACCAGTCTCCTCGCTCAAAACACCATTTTTGGGTGGTATCTGAGCGGACCCATGCAACCCACCTCTTGTTCCACCTTTCATACGTACGCCGTAGAAGATACTAATGAGAACCTCAATATTCAATTGAAAAAGTTCTGGGAACTCGAGGAACTGCCTGAATCCCGCCTTTCTTCCGACGATGATTCATACTGCGAACAGTTCTATCAAAATACCACTGTCAGGCGAAGTGATGGCCGTTACATAGTTCGATTACCCTTCAAATCGAACTTTCCCTCCAGCCTAACATTGGGACCATCTCGTTCCCAAGCTTTGCGACAAGCCATCCGAATGGAGCACACGTTGAATAAAAACCCTGCCCTCAAGGAAGAATACAATCGTGTTCTAGAAGAGTACCTTACTCTCGACCATATGAGGCAAATCGATTCCGATGAAGTGCATGAAAATGGACAGTATCGGTCATACTATCTACCACATCATTCAGTGGTCAAGCCAGATAGTAAATCTACAAAAGTCCGTGTGGTATTTAATGCCTCCAAACCCACGGCATCTGGTATTTCGCTTAACGATATTCTGCACTTTGCAAACAGATCTTCTATTTGTCATTTTAAATTGGCGTTTGTATAAGTATGTCTTTAACGGTGATATACAAAAAATTTATCGACAGATTCTTCTTCACGAAGATGATCAACCGTTTCAACGAATTCTCTTTCGTAAAGACAATGAGGATAAACTATCCGATTTTGCACTTAAGACAGTGACATTCGGAGTCAACTGCGCGCCGTATCTGGCGATTCGCACTTTGCATCAACTAGCTACTGATACAAAAGATTCCCATCCATTAGCTAAACAAATTTTAACCAAAGAAACATATGTCGATGATGTATTATCTGGTGGTCACGATATCCCATCGTGTTTAAAAGCTCAAACTGAGCTAATCCAATGTCTGTTTTCAGCTGGGTTTCCGCTTCGGAAAATAACAGCAAACCATCCTCAACTTTTGAGTCAAATTCCGTCAGATCACCTTCTCGACTCTGACTTCCTAAAATTTGATTATTCCAGTTCTACCAAAACACTTGGTATACGATGGAACGCGTTAAGCGATTTCTTTTCATATTCAATTGAATATTTGACACCACCCTCCAGTGCAACAAAACGCCAAATTTGATCCTCCGTTTCAAAACTTTTTGACCCCGCAGGATGGCTATCGCCCATTCTCATTCAAGCGAAAATACTCTTACAACAAATTTGGTTAGAAGGTACGGAATGGGACGAATGTGTGAAGCCCCTTTCACTTCAAAAGTGGCAGCAATTCATTACCGATTTGCCCACAATCGAACAAATTCAAATTCCTAGATGGACCCAATTCTCGCCTAGCAGATCAATCCAAATCCATGGATTCTGTGACGCTTCAGAGAAAGCGTACTGTGCGTCCGTTTACATTCGGTCGCAATCTGACAATACGGTATCCTCTCACCTTCTGTTTTCAAAAACAAAAGTAGCACCCCTACAGACAGTTAGTTTCCCACGCTTAGAGTTGTGTGGAGCAGTCTTATTATCTAAATGCATAAAAAGGGTCATTACCCAATTATCTATCGATTGTGCAGACGTCTTTCTTTGGTCCGATTCTTCTATTGTACTTGCATGGCTCGAAAAACCACCATGCACATGGAAGGTGTACGTAGCCAATCGTACTTCAGAAATCATCAAAAATGTTGGAAATGTAAAGTGGCGGCACGTAGCTACCCATCATAACCCTGCTGACCTCGGAACAAGAGGTTGTAGACCACAGGATTTACTACTTAAATCCCTCTGGTGGCACGGACCAGATTGGTTACTTAAAACCCCCGACCATTGGCCAACATCATTTCGACAAAATGTCTTACCGCAAGAACAACGAAAAGTTGAAGCGCTTCATGTTTTGGACGACGAACCCGATATATTAGATCGCTTCTCTTCATGGTCTAAAGCCTTACGTGTAACAGCGTACATGTTTCGATTTATTCACCGATTCAAACCAATACAGTCCACTTCTCCCACTTGCTATAACTCCGTGGTTGTTACGCAAAAGGAAATTCATTGGGTCAAAAATCGTCTTATCAAGCTTTCGCAAGAAAGACATTATCCAAAGGAATATTCTCAATTAGCCAATCGAGAATCAATTTCCAAAAAGAGCTCGCTTTTAACGTTGAACCCCTTCTTAGACCAACATGGACTTCTCCGTGTGAATGGTCGCTTGGCCAACGCTGGCCTTACGTACAATGAAAGACATCCAGCCATTATTCCGGAATCTTCAAGATTATGTTATCTTTTTCTTAACTTTCTGCATGAGGTTTTAATGCATGCCGAACAGCAACTCATGGTTCGAATGGCTAGGCAGGAATACTACATTCCCAGGCTAAAATCTAAAGTAAAAGGCTGTATACGGAATTGCAAAGTCTGTACAATTTTCAAACAAAACAGTCGTTCGCAAATTATGGCAGCTCTACCATCAGAGCGTGCAACTTTCTCGTTGCCATTCACCTACACCGGTTTAGACTTTGCCGGACCATTCGAAATAAAGTCATCAACCCTTCGTAGATCCCCAATACTGAAGGCATACGTTTGCGTCTACATTTGCTTTTCCACAAAGGCAATTCACCTTGAACCATGTTCGGATTTGTCAACCAAAGCATTTCAGGCAGCATTTGCCAGCTTTGTGGGTAGGCCCGGACTCCCGCAACGAGTCTTTTCAGACAATGGCAAAAACTTTGTTGGCGCTAATCGCGCCTTCCAACAGGATTTCAAAAAATTCCTCAAAGAAACTTCTGATGACTTACGCTCCAAATATACAGTACTTGGCTTCGAATGGCACTTCCTGCCACCGAATGCTCCTCATATGGGCGGCCTCTGGGAAGCGGCCGTAAAGAGTTTCAAGTATCATTTCAAACGCACTGTTGGAAACCACATCTTCACTTTTGAAGAGATCGCCACTCTACTTGCTCGTATCGAAGCAGTACTGAATTCTCGACCCCTTTCCCCGATGTCTGATAATGTTGATGACTTGCTGGCATTAACTCCAGGACATTTTCTCCGAGGCGGGCCACTACTAGGCTTTCCAGAACCTCAAATTGACAATCTCTCCCTACAAAATCGGTGGGAAAAGCTAAAAGTCTTGTATCAACAATTCAGCCAACGCTGGAAAGATGAGTATCTAAAAGAACTACATCATAGGTACAAATGGAAGCTGCCACAAAAAAACCTCTCCATTGGTGATTTCGTGGTTATTAAAAATGACCAAACCCCCCCCAACGAATGGAGACTAGGACGTATCGAAAAAGTGTATCATGGTTCGGACAACTGTGTCAGGGTGGCGGATGTCAAGACTCAGACTGGGACTTTTACTCGACCCATTGTCAAGCTCTGTCCACTTCCCTCTCACGATGAGGTTCCCAATTTGAACCCTACACTTGACACTTAATCATCAACTAGTTCGCCATAGTTTTAAGTTTTCCAAGACCTTCTCTTACCTTTCATATTTTACAGATCAAAACCATCCAACACCAAGCTGGACCCACGGATCTACCAATGCAAAGTGTGCCTTAAATTTCACCCACTGCGGTTTTGCAAGGATTTCTTGGCAATGAACATCGAAGAACGGAGCGAAGTAGTAAAGCAGTTTAGGTATTGCCCGAATTGCCTTGCTCGTACCCACGACAGCGTCCGGTTTTGCTCGTGCCCCGACACTTGCAAACTTTGTGAGGGTTTACATCATACTTTGCTGCACACAAGTGAGCCCGACGATATGTCCGATGATGGGGAAGATAATAGCAGCGTTCGAAGCCAGGTGTCTAAGAGCCGAAAAATTCGTAAGCCGGTGAAGCGGCTCCAAGTGTCCGCACGTAGAGGTGTCCGTAAACCGGCAAAGCGACCTCAGGTGCCTAAACGCCAGAAGGCACGTACGCAAAGAAGCCCAATCTCCATTCAGAGGCAGAAGCTGGACGTAGCTATGCGAGCATTGGCTCAACTGAAGGCATCCCTTGCACCAGTGCAACGGGGGCGCCATGTTTAAGTGACTCTCGTCGCTTAAATGGAACGCACTCATGCGATCGTAATGCATCTTTGCACTGCGTTCGCAAAAGTCCGTCATGTCTCCCGACATGACTGTCAAAGGAAGCATCCCTGCTTTCCTTCGAACTTCCAGTGTTGCGAACCCTATAACAGCGCTGAGCGCATATGAATTCACTCTCTTTCATTTTTCATCGTCACCTGGATTATCATCAATCAACCGAGGTAAAGTGTATCGACGCGGGATCTACCACACCGCAATCAACGCATAACGTACCTCTCAAATATTTTCTATTAACTTGTTGAATTAATTAACGTAACGTAAACTTGAATTTAATTACATTTAATTAATCATATGTCATAAGCAAGTAATTTGTACATTGAAGTACCAAAGAATTGAAGTAAATCATTGTTAGTAGTCTTAAGTTGCCAATAGAAATTCGCCTTTCATTTGTTAGTGCATTCTCTCATTTGTATTTACCACCAAATACAAACCCAGTGAAACTCCCTTCACTTCCCTTCATTTTCCCCTCAATATTGAACACATAGTGAAAAGAAAATGTTGCCAAATGTATTCTTTACGAGTCTTTACAACAATTTTTAAATTTGTATAGTAATTTGATGTGAATTTTTCTTCAGCCACGGTAATAATGTCCATAACAAAGAGGGAGCTTTTTGATGTGTGGGTTGCTGAGCGGAAACATAACCTTGAATACAAAGCTTTTTTAAAGCACATGTGTACCGTTTTAGGGCTCAAAGGACACACGATTAATAAAAAAGACGAAAGCGTATGTTAAATGCTTCACTCAAGTTCGATCGTTTTTAATGGCGCTTCGTGCGAGATGGGTCCAGGCAAGTAGATCGAAAAAGAGGTTTCTTGCCAAGTTTTGTTCATGGCTTCAACAATCTATATATTTCCTATAGAAAACTCCTCAGGATATATCATATTCAGCGAAGCAAAAGAGAGTCGCCCATTCAGTTGAGAATTACTCTTGTGAAGAGCTTGTATTCGCTACAAGAATGAGCTTGAATGCATCTGGACTTCGTGATGGTGCAGAAATGGTTAAAGAAGTAACAGAGTCATCATGCGATAAAGCTAAAGAAATAAAAAAAACATGCATCCTTCATCTGATCATTGCATTCAATATACTGGTAGTGAAGCGTTGTCCTTTTAGGTTGACGGGCGTTTATCAAAGTATTCATACACGCTAGTACAGAAAGGTGCCAAGGAAAAGAACGCAAACCGTATAGTTCACTTATTCCAGTTAAGCAAAAGTGTTATCCAAGGGCATTACGATTACAGGTTCAAAAGCTGAAACAGATCTCCAATCACTCTTGACCACACGGTGAAGAGAATAATACAATCACAAAGTAGTGTCTTGGAGCAAACCATAGAACAGCTAAGACATGGTCTAACTCTTTTCGTAAAATGGGGTTGTGATGGGTTTTCTGATCACTCGAATTATAATCAAAGATTTGAAGGCAATAATCCAAACTTGAGCGACAGCAGTTTCTTTTCCATGCATGACTTTAACGAGGTAAGCGTAGATGCACGTGGTGCAATTAAGCACTATCTTACCACCTTCCAATCCAAGGGATATGCGGCCTGCGATCTATATATTCCTTGGTGCATTTCTATGCATTACCATTTCTCAATGGGTAAGGGTATGAAAAGATACTACTATGTATAAACAGCTCACCGGGTTGTTGTGGTCAAAACTATTTAAGTTACTAAGTTGGTGAAACCCAAAATTAAGTTAGTCGCGAATCTGTGCTAACTTAAGTCGCGACTTAGTTTTAGTCTTAGTCACGTTGTTGAAACCGGGCCTAAATCTTCGCACAGACCAATAGGACGCGAAAGGTAGATCTGGATATCGTCAGCATACAAATGAATAGAGGTATTTCCGCAACATCTGACAATGTCGTTCATAAAAATAGTAAATAAAATGGGGCCTAGGATAGAACCCTGAGGCACACCAGAAGAAACGATGCTCGGCTGCGAGATCCTGTCGCCACACACAGTCTGCTGTAGCCTATTTGAAAGATAGCACCTAATTAATTGTTTGGACGTTGTGTCGAATCCAAAATAATGTTGCAATTTAAGTAACAAAATATTATGGTTGACAGTGTCAAAAGCTTCCGAAAAGTCTAAGAGAGTTAGGATTGTTAACATTTTATTTTCAAAAGTAGGACGGATGTCTTCTGTCACTTAAAATATTGCTGTGGAGCAACTGTGTCCAGATCTAAAGCCAGATTAGTACTCAGATAAAAGTTTATATTTGCCTAGGTGCAACACCACTTGATACGAGATAAACTTTTCAAAGACTTTCGACAGTGATGATAAAATACTAATAGGTCTGTAATTTTCTGGGGAGTCATGCGCATTTCCTTTTGCAGTCGGAATGATATTCGGCACTTTTCACTGTATAGGAAAGATAGAAGATGTTAGAATAAAACTAAAAATATGCGTCAGTGAGGATAGCACACAAGGCAGAATCAGTTTCAGAAAACGTAGGTTTATACCATCCACACCAGCAGCATTTGATTTGATGGCGTACAAGCACCTGACAACAATCAATTTGAGTGGCTGAGTTGAATGTAAACTCTACAGAACGATTGGTGTTGGTGTTTTCTCTTTTACGCCAACTCCAAGTGACTTGAGGTTTTTCCAGAACTTTTCGGTGGAAATACCATCAGTAAATTAATTTTTAAAATATAAAGTTTTAGCTTGGCGTATTTTCGTCGTTGTCTTATTTCGAGAAATCTTATAAGCGCTCCACCGTTCCCTAGTTGGATTACGCTTCCAGTATTTGTACGCTTTTTCTCGTTCCTTTATGAGATTTAGAATAGGCTTAGTGAACCACGGCTTTTTACTATCGTTGATTTTGAGACACCAAGTAGGAACATATTTTTTGAATAAGCTCGTAACCATTGTATTGAAACAACTAATTTTTTCATCAAAGACTTGGGAAACACCAGTATATATTCCAATCAATTGAACTAGCTTCACTTACTAAGGCAGGCAAGGCCGCCGAGAGGAAATACGGGCCCAGGGTAAAAAGGGTGGGACCCCTATTCTACTTAAAAGTTTCGAGTACTGCATCAATTTCCCTAGCTAATAATATACATACATGTAGACTTTTGGTCAGAAATATTTATTCAGATTATATCAGAATTTGCGAATATACACTGAACCAAAAAAGTACAGGCGCTCTAAGAAAAGTTTCATAAAAACCGTTTTCATAAAAATTTCAGAATATTACTTAGAACATAAATATGTCTTCTTGAAATCCATGAACTCTTTTTTAGAAAACTAAGGACGACTTCATAAATTTTAAGAAAAAATATTTATTTATTATCTATGAAACAGTTTTTGGAGAAGTTTTAAGAAATTTTTGATTGAGTGTAGGGATAGCAGGACTTGACAGCCAGAACATCTTGGTCAACCATTTATTTATCATTCTGATTATTTTCTTGAAAAATACGGGCCCCTTCGAAAACTCCGGGCCCGGGGGAAATACCACCTTTGGCTACTTGCAATGCCTTTTATGTTACAATAATGTTGAATTCTGAAAAATTTTAGAAGGAACATCGTATCCAATATTGAGAAGAACATCTTTTCAGAGCCTATCACTTTTCCCACAACATATATTAATTTGCAGATCATTAATATGGGTAGTACAAGAATTTTATCAAATACAAAATCTCTAAAATACCGCCTTTATTTAGCAATGTTGAGGCTTAACAAGTAACATCCTTGAGGTTTTTATCTGAAAGTGTAACACATTCCAAATTTTCTACTCCAATTCAATACGTTGTTATTTTGGTTTAAGTTTCATACGGGGATGCTCCCATTCTCTCGTTTTCACTCATACACTCACATTTTTCATTTTGGACACCACCCCTACCAACCATGGCTAACCATGGTGAAACTCTGATTCCAAAAATTCACAAATTTTTGCTAGCACCAACGCATATTTTTAGAATTTGTATAGAAAACGACAAGTGCCTAAAAGTATGCTCTCACACTTACGTGCAAAAATCTTTTCACCATGGGTAAAAAGTGAACCTCTCTGAACAAAATTACCCACTTTTTTATCCTCTTTTTTGGTAAGCGCGACTCAATGATTATCCAGATTTTTATCCGATCATGGTTGGCAGGGACTGGTTTAGAACAGAGATCGGCAAAATGGTATGTGAGAGTGTATTGGTAAACGGGAGAGTAACTTCGCTACAGTGGTGCTAAGAACAAAACTGTCGGGTCAGTTGCTTAACCGACAGCACAGTATAATACAGTAGTGAAACTGTGGTAAGGTCCGCGGTTATATTCACCTTTTTCGTGTACTTGGGGTTTCAGTCAACTCTTTTTGAGCATTTTAGGGTGTTGTGTTGCAAATTGAATGAGGTGTATACATTATTTTAAGAAAGGAGAAATTGCTAAAAATACATTACGTTATTTTTCATTTAAATGTTAAAAATCATAACGCTATACTTTTATGTCAAAATGATACACACATATATTTATGTTGGTAGTTTCGTTGAATGATGTGTCTCATTTGCACACAGATTTACTTGAAATAAACTTTTAAACATACATATTTGAAACAAAATATGTCAAAGGTTGTTTAAAAAACAATTAAACTATTATTTTCTAGATCTCTGATCGTAATGCCACGATTTTTGCAAAGATTTCAAGTTTTAAAATCACATTTTCTAAAGGCGTTAGAACATTTTGCCTCGAAATATGTATGCCGATTTCTATGTAATTTTAGCTTTTAATAGGTTTATAAATTGAAAATACATATGCTTGTAGTCTAACTACTTGTTAAATGAGTGAAAAGTATTCCTGGCTACCGTATTTAATCTTTTACTTGCGTATTTATCTCTGTCTAAATCCCCAAAAATTAAGAAGGCAATTTGTGAATAGTAAGTCAGAGAACGTATATAAATGTTAATTTCAGAAAAATCACATATTTGGTTGGTGCCCACGAACTTAAGTCACGCCTAAAGCCAATCGTTTAAAAGTTTTAATAACAAAGACAGCCGCATAATCAAATAAATTATTTCATATATGCGCTAAATGCACTTATGTGATTACATATTTAAAGTTTTTTTTTGGTATGGAAATACAACTATGCGTCCTTGAGATCACGTTCTACGAGGAATATCAACCAAGCAAGGAAGTAACAACGCAGTCGTGGTGATGCCTAAATTATATGACAATAGTTATGCTCAACTAAAAATGACTGCTAAAAGGCGTTATACACGATATGTATTGTCAGATGTATATGCCAGTTTTTTGTATGGATACAGAAACACACCGTGTGAACACAAACGAAAAAGGTCTGCTGACAAATCATATGTACGAACATACGAAATAGAATGGTTTCTATTTCCATCTGATTTACAGCTGTTATTTGACTTTTCATTTGTGGCGGTAATTAACCCTAGAAAGATAAAAGTAAGGCAATATTATATGCACGCGTTGCAAACTTGATTCTGGTGCTCACCACACACGGGCTTTTTGCCCTTAACACATTCTTTTTTCGACATGCGTCTTATTTTGGAAGGGCAAAAACCGCAGTATTTTCTTTTTTTCGGATTGCTACTACCTTCGGGATCATTCCCAATATCAATTGGGTCTTCTTGTTGGGTAGCACTGACTCCGTCGCCGGCATTTTCTAAAGCGACTTCAATAGTGTTGCGCAAAGTTCTTGACAATGTGGGTACTTCAAGTCTTTTTTTCATCCATGGATTTATTAGCGAGGCAGAGAGTTTTTTCATATAATCCTTACGTGTTAAAGGTTTCTGGTTAATACTTATCATGTTATAGTAATATATTACAT
This sequence comes from Sphenella marginata, assembly GCA_951509765.1. Classification (NCBI taxonomy): domain Eukaryota; kingdom Metazoa; phylum Arthropoda; class Insecta; order Diptera; family Tephritidae; genus Sphenella; species Sphenella marginata. The sequence continues at coordinate 55,628,518 of OX608079.1, read as the reverse complement.
ATGAGTTAACGAATGCCATATTTAGCATGCCATAAAAACTGCCATCGGCCACCTATTAGTTTTTCGAGAACACATTACGGAACACATTTGCTTTAGAGTGTCTACCCCTCCTTTTGTTTGATTGTAGTACAATATCATATCTGGTTTTCCACTTGTGATATCAATAGTACCTGTTACGTATATACCTACGTACATACTAACCTATCATAACCGTGTACACTCATTGTTATGTATATACATATCTATTTGTACCCTTTTCGTTATTAGATGACAGCAAGTATACCATTTTCGATGGCTTTGGCTTGTATGAAACTAGGGTTAAGGGGCCATCATAGCAAAACTTCGATGTTCCAACAGGTCGGGATCGGGAATTTTTCATTTCTTCGGATATTTCACGTTTGTTTGATCTAACGGTGCCGACAAGAGTCATTTTGTAAGGCTCTTTTAACAAATCTTTAGCAAGTGGGATCGATGTGAACCAATTATCGTAGGTAATACATCTGCATGTACCATGTATATGCCGTGAAAGTTCTTTTACATAGTACTCACCTAAAGGAAGATTGCTGGTTGTCGTTGTTTTTCCAAGATACGGAATTGCATTAAACATATATTTTGTAGAACTGTCGCATATCATTTGTATTTTGATTCCATACCTTTTCGGTTTATTAGGAATAAACATTTTAAAAGGGCACCGTCCACGGAATCCCAAAAGCTGTTCGTCGATTGTTGTGTGTGACCCAGGGATGTAGCTAGATTGGCGTTGTTGTATAAAAATATTCCATATATTTCTGATAGGAGTGAATGCATCGTTTGGTCGAAGTGATGAGCGTAATGCTTTGTCATCCATTCTTAGATGCCTGATCAGATAGTCGAACCTATCTCTGCTCATAGCAGCCGTATACCTTATTCCACAGTATGATGCATTGAACAATTCTTCAGTAGTAAGGTGATTGTCTTTTCAAACCGCGGTCAGTGTTAGTATTCCAATTAAAGCACGTATCTCATCGACGTTTGTTTCTTTAAATGTGGCAGAAGTCATATCGTCACGATGATTTTGTATAATTTCGGTGTTTGTCCAGCGAACCACTTCTGAAATAATCTCATCCGTAAAAAATATGTTGAAGCAGTCCAGAGGTTGATAAAACGATTTGTTCTGCCGAGTAGGTCCTCTTGCAGTTCGAACTATGTTTTCATTGCGTATCGGGAAGAACTAGTTCCTTTTGTTGTACTCCAACAGTTAGCGTTGGTATGGAATCTGTTATATTGCGTCCATCAGAAGTAATTGTATGAGGTGCTTCAGATCCCGTCATATTTTCATTTAGACTGTCAAGGAACTGATCTTCAAAATCACTTTGAACATTGTTCTCGAATATAACATCCTCCGTTTCACTTCCTTGATCATATGAAATCGATTCATTATCTAACTCTTCCAAACGAGCAGCTATTTCCCACGACAACCGGCTCTACGTCCCGACCAAGGGCTGTTATTTCACTACCCCCTTGCCTAAACCGTCAGTTATCCCCCCAATAATGTCATCCTCCGAGCAGCTCCTTGCAGCGGGACTGCTCAAGACTATCCTGCTCCGGGCTGGTATTGAATCCAACCCCGGACCTAGAGAATGGATCTGCTGTATATGCTGGAAGAAAATTTATGTGAAACGTTCACATTCAGTACAATGCTCCACTTGTAACAGATGGTTGCATCTAACTAGTTGCTCCGGACTAAATCCCTCTACTCATAGACCCGCCAGTTTTTATAGAACTTTTGTGGCCCCTTGCTGTTCACGTCCTACGACGTCCAGTGGCCGTCGTCGATCAAGTATCACTCCGCCACATATGTCTGACTCTGTCACATCAGTCTCCACGACTAGCACTAACAATGCACATCAGCAAGTAGACCTTCCGAGCGGCCGCTCACGCCCCCAGGCGTCAACATCTCACACAGCAGCTCACAGCTACTCCCTACGTAGCACTTCCCAAGTGGATTTGAGCAATGCTGAGCGTCCGCTCTCCCCCACCCCCTCGGTCAGCCCCTCTTCTTCCAGCATCAGCGCGAGTATAAGCCACAACCATCACCTCCTGGTTCCTTATACTACGTGCACTATTTGTCGGTTAAGATTATATACGCCGTTGGCATCAGTCAAGTGCAATAACTGCCTTGGCCTGTGTCTCCTGCTTATATGCTCTGGACTCGCGAACAGGAACCTATGGACTGATACGTACGTTGCGCCATGCTGTCGAGCTACGCAACCTTCAACGTCGTCGGACTCGCCTCTACCTTCTGGTAACGCGATTCCTTCGCCTTCAAGATTGCGCCGTAGTGCGCGACCCAGCCTATTACCACCTAGGCATACGCACCAGTCCTTGACCCCCAGCATCAACTCTGCTCCCCCTTCGCATTTCGGTACCCTGCAATTTAATTGCAATGGCCTAACCGGTAAAATTGTTGAAGTGACAAATTTGATGAAGCGACTGAACATCAAGATCGCGGCGATTCAGGAGACAAAGTTAGGTGGAAGGTCGTCTCTTCAGACCTGCAACGGGTACAATGTACACCGTTGTGACCGTGCGAGAGGGCTTGGGGGTGGTCTGGCATTCATCACGCATCAATCTGTACAGTATCGTCTATTTGAGCCTGACATCGATCCGAGGGACACCACCACGACCTGTGGCACTCCAGCTTGCAGGCCGATGGTAGGGGACAGGAGCTGGCTGACCAAATAGATGATTCAACGTTCTGCACGGTAAATAGGGATGCCCCCACTAGAGTGGCGGTAAACTGCTCTAGCTCGCCAGACATCACCATAGTCAGCGCAGGCCTTATAAACTGCGTTGAATGGCGACCGATGCTGACGCTTGCTTCAGACCACCTACCCATAGTGCTCTCTATCGATCGCCCCACCGACTTTGTCACCGCTGAGAATCGCACATTCACGAACTTCAATAAAGCCGACTGGGAGAAACCTGGCATTGTCACCGAATAAGTCCTCGGCCACCCTATTCACGACGTGGACAACGCAAGTGAACATGGAACAAAATCTTAGGGGTGACGTTTGATAACATGTTCAAATACGACGCTCATGTAACCGCAATTGCCAATAAAGTCCAAAGCCGTAACAAAATCCTCAAGTCCCTAGCTGGCAGCAGTTGGGGTAAAGACAAAGAAACGTTACTAGCTACATATAAAGCAATTGGCCAGCCGGTACTGAGCTACGCGACGCCTATATGGTGGCCGGGGCTAGCTGACACACACTGGACTAGGCTCCAGTCTGCCAAAACACCGCCCTTCGTACCGCCACTGGGTGTCTTCTTATGTCTCCTGAGCATCGCCTTCATAACGAAGCGAAAGTGCTCGCCGTTAAAGAGCATAGCGAGATGTTGACCAGGCAATTCCTGTTCAACTGTTGCAAACCGCAGCATCCGAACGGACGCCTGGTCAACGAGAATCCGCCCCCCAGGAGCATAAGGAGCCATATACGCAAACACTATGATGAGATCCGGCACCTGATTTCCACGCCGTTTGATCCTAAGGTGCACCGGCAGGCCCTCACCCTCATCCACACGAATTCGGTAAACTCCTTTGTTGGCTCTCTACCGGTGAACGCCGTTCTTCAGGCAACAACACCACCCATTGCCGAAGCGGAGCGCGAGCTGCCTAGGGAGACTAGGGTGATGCTGGCTCAACTCCGGTCTGGATATTGTAATAGGTTAAACTCTTACCTATCCAGAACTGAACCCCGACTTGCCTAATGTTTGTCCGGCATGCGGCTTGTCCCCCCATAACGCAAACCATCTTTTTGTCTGCTCAACCAAGCCTACTCTTCTAACACCCATATCCCTCTGGTCCTCCAATGTTGAAGCCGCTAGGTTTCTAGGACTTCCGTTAGAAGAGTTCGATGACAATATTGGGTAAGGTAGATACTGACTACCTAGGCAGGGAAACGTAGTGCTACAACAACAGCATCTATTTGTGAGTCCTCAAGTGAATTTGAAGATGCAATTATATATTTTAGCGAATTAAATCCAAAAACCAAAAACCAGTCACCAATCCAGTAAGCCGAACACAAAAACGCAAATTTATAAACCAAAAAGTCACACTAAAGAAAACGATACGTCTTTTCGACGTACGATTTGATCATAACTCAGATAAGAAAATACTCACCGCAAAAAATCAACCGTCACCAACAAGCTGCTGCTACCGACTGAGATAAATGAGTGCCAGAGGTTGCTCAGTAACAGTGTTGCCAGAAATTTTTAGAGCTTATAGCTAAATTGAAACAAAAAAATAGCTAAAAATAGCTACAAAAAAAATTTCATAGCCAAAAAAAATAGCTAAAATTTTTTTCTTTAAAAATAGCTAAATGAGCTTTTATTTCACATGAAATTAAACCACATATGTACATATGTCTGCAGTTACTAAATTATTATAAAGCAAAAAATAATAATAATAAAAATAATAACAATTCAGTCATTGAAAATATATGTACTTTTTAAGTACATAAATTAAATTATAATAGTAACATAAATTATAATCACGAATAGTTGATATACATACATCACTCAAGTTTTATTCAAAAATGAAGTTAAATCACAGCTGTGCAGAGTTCAAAAACAAAGTCATTGTCTTCGTTTAATTCACATGTTTAATCGTATATATTTACTAGGTATACCAAAGTTATGACAACATTTTCCAGGTCTTTTAAGACCGTATCTTATAGTTAGTAAAGAGTTTAACATCAAAATCTCCATTCTATTCCTTTGCTAGGTTTTTATTAAATTCAATACAGAAAAACTTCGTTCTATTTCCGCATTACTAAGCGGTATTATTAGCAAATTAAATACAAACTGTTGTAATTGCTCAAACGGATTTTCATTAATGGCATTTCCCAAACTCTCTTACCTCTATCCAAAACTTAACTTTAGAAGGGGTCTCTTGCCATGGATATGAATAGAGTTTTTTCCATTCCATTTCTATAACAGTAATTTTTTCTGCCTTAAAAGTATCAAATATTTTGGGCTTCACCACATTTAAAGCATTTTTTATAGCAAAAAACTCAATATTTTTTAAAGATTGAATATTTTGTGGTAGGCGTTGACGTAGCTGCTCAATTAACTTGATAATAAAAGTCTGACAAAATTTCTACTATCTATCAACTTTTGAACAGTTTGATAAACATAAGGCAGAGTGCACACGGTCGATATTTATATTCTAAAAAGTTCTGTGAAAATAATTTGGCAAATAACAAAAATGTTTTAGCTAAAATAGCTAACTCGATTTAAAAAAAAGCTAAAAAAATAGCTAAGAGCTAAACCCGAATTTCTATAGCTAAACGTCGAAATAAATAGCTAAATCTAGCTACAAAATAGCTAAAATGGCAACACTGCTCAGTAAACAAATAAATTTTTAATTGCGTGGTTTTCATTTTGATGTTTTGTTTATAATAAATCAAAAGCAACACAAAATTCATATCATGTAAACGCAAAGTAAATTAAGCGAATTTGACACACAGTATGAGTACATATGGGTCGAAAACTTGACAGGTACATATGACAATACATATCGTATATAACAACCTTAAGCATTTTTTTATGATTCCAGATGCCTTTGGGCAAATGCAGTGTATCTTATTTTATGCTTCCATAGGAACCCGGCCATATAATATTAAGAGACATTATAACTCTTTTCATAAAGATTTTGATAAATATGAGGGTGTGGAAAGAGACAATATTTTTTGGGAAAGAAAGAATATGCTTTTTTTTTTTTTTAATATTGTTTTCGCATATGTATCTACATTTTTCATTATCATTTTGGGAAACCCATTGCTTATACTTTTGTAAAAGCATATTCTTTTCCCAAAAATATATTGTCCCTTTCCACGCCCTCATATTTGTCAAAATCCTAATATAAAGTTTTAATGTTTTCATTCATATCAAATCCATAAAGCCATAAAGCAATCAGAAAAGCGACGGTACGTGTTACCCCTTTGCTGTTTGCGAAGCGACTGGCATGCAAATTCTGTTCTAACACCACTTGGCGAAACTGGTTTTTCGCTCTCAGCAGCAACTAAAATGAAGAGCGTAACCTATCCGTGTGAATTGAGCATGCACAATTGTGCTATGAAACTCCGACTCCTGGTTTAAAACAAATAGCTATGCCACCACCTCTACACCCAGTAGGCCTGTCATTTCTTAATAGGGAAAAATCGCAAAGAGCATGCCGTGAATTCCGAATATCTTCTTTAAACCAGGTCTCAGTTACACAAACCACATCAATTTCCGCATTAAAAAATATATGACTTAAATAGTCAAGTTTGATCACTGTTAAGCTCCGAGCATTAAAGTGACAAATATTGAAACCCCTGTGATAATCACATACTAATTTAAGTGCCATCCTAAGATTATATATGTATGTTAGCGTGCACGCTACGGTCATTGTCCAAACCGAGAGCAAATGAGAGATGATTGTAAGTTGGCAGTTTTTAAGACTAAGTAAAGAGATTAGAAGAATAGTAGAGTAATGTAGGCACATGAATAAATTATGATAAGCAACACTAAATGTTAAGTCATGTAGCGGCTGCAATGCTATCAATAAATAAATTGTTGTTGCATCAAATACCCTAACAGCATCATCATTTGTATGTTTTCTCACATAAACGTGCCCACGCATTGAGAACGCGCTCACCAAACGATTTTTATACCCAGCGTACTAGTACTAGTACAAGGGTATATTAATTTTGTCCACATAACGGTACTATGTAACGGCGCAAAATAATCGAGTTAGATATGGGGTTCCATATATGAAAGGTTGAAAAGAGGAATTGATTAAGGCATGTCCGTCCGTCTGTCCGTCCGTGTACACGATAACTTGAGTAAAAATTTAGATATTTGCATGAAATTTTGCATACAGGTTACTTTCTGGCCAAGGTAGGTTGCTATTGAAAATGGGCGAAATCGGATGATAACCACGCCCCCTTTTTCGATATCGAAAATTTCGAAAATCATATAAATTGACATAACTTGCGTAAAAACTGAGATATTTGCATGGAATTTGTTATGCAGGCTTCTTTCTGGCCAAGGTAGGATGCTATTGAAAATGGCCAAAATCGGATGATAACCACGCCCCCTTTTTCGATATCGGTAATTTGTAAATCACATAAATTAACATAACTTGAGTAAAAATGTAGATCTTTGCATGAAATTTGCTATAGAGTTTACTTTTTGGCCAAGGTAGGTTGCTATTGAAAATGGACGAAATCGGATGATAACCACGCCCCCTTTTTCAATATCGAAAACTTCGAAAATCTCATAAATTGACATAACTTGCGTAAAAACTGAGATATTTGCATGGAATTTGTTATCCAGGCTACTTTCTGGCCAAGGTGAGCTGCTGTGAAAATTTTCGAAATCCGGTGATAACCACGCCCAATTTTTCGATATCGAAAATCACATAAATTAACATAAGTTGAGTAAAACTTGAGATATTTGCATGAAATTTGGTACACAGGTTACTTTCTGGCCAAGGCATGTTGGTGTTTAAAATGGGCGAAATCAGATGAAAACCACGCCACCTTTTTTGTTATAGAAAATTTAAAATGAGATTCTAGGGACTATATCATTGCCAAGTCATGGTATTTGTATCTCGTTGTGAAAACTCACGCTGGGTATTTAATGTTCGGTTCACCCGAACTTAGACTTCCTTACTTGTTTTTATTCAGCATTGATGCGTTGTGCATAAGACTTCTGTTCTTTTTGGTCATGCATTCATGTGCAAAGAACTTCCCATCACCCATCACACCAAGTTCGCGGAGAGCAAGCTAGTTTTAGCAAAGCGAATGTGAATTTTTAGCTACTGGCAATTCGAAAAACTCATCTTCGCTAAGCAATAGCCATTTCTCGGCGAATTCGTTACAGATTCGCATCCCACAATTCGATGCCGCGAAATACGCAGAAATATTAATTCGCTTCGCAATTATGCGTAAAAATCAAAATAAATGTTCACCCAATTAACTAGAGTGCGGCAACTCGAATAGGTACTCTTGTCATTTAACAAGCCGAAGAAAACATCTCATTTTTATATGGTGTTACTTTGCAACATTACTAGAATTGCCATGACAAGTTGTTTACCTATCTGTCAAATTTCGTTCCTATAAAAGGCCTACGAAAGATTTAGAACTTTCTTTCCGGTTTTATCACCCCACATTGTAATAGTTGCAACGAACTACAGTGAAATTTATCCAGCTATACTTGAACTATCTTTTTTCAAAGAGGTCCTGTTTACTCATTTGAAAACTTCGAAATACGGCGATTGGGTGCAGGCAGATAAATATACATATAGTAATCAGGTAATTCGTTTTTTTTTTGCAAAGTGCAATTATTTAAATCTTTGCCTTAAATGATTGTACGCAAGTACCGATATTGTTTTATGGTAAAAGCTAATCTGATAATTGGGTTTTGTGTTTTGGTTCTTCTTAGCAATATTTTTTTTTTTTTTTTTTTTTTTTTTTGCCCAACGGATTATTACCCACCATATCCCGCCCGACCGGCGCGAGGGGCGCATCCGCATGACGCGCGGATTGTTCTTTCGTGCCGAGTCTTTGAAAGGCTTTGGTTTGTTAATCGTCGAGATCTAAAACTGCTCAGCTACAGAGAAAACCTCATCAGCTAAGTACAAAAGATTCCACAATTAATAAATAATTAGTTGACAGCGAAAAGTTATTGTTAAGAATAAAGATAAGAATCAAAGGATATGAAAAAAAAAGTTGTTGCTATGTATTCAGGATAGAAAGAATTGACTTTTTTATGCTGTATAGTGAGTCTGAGATATCAAACGTACCAGAATGAGAATTATAATCTTGACACATACAACGAAAAGGCTCATTTAATTCAAAATTAGTTCGGCACTGTTTCAAGATAAGTGGTTTAAAATGTCTTGATGGACGAGAAGGTACATTGAGCAAAGGAAGATCTTTCTTTTGCCTTTTGCTCGTCAAATATTCAGGATATGGTAGTCCAACAGAACAGCATCGAAAACAGAAATAGAACACTACGCTCCTCAAGGCCTCCTCAGGCATCCTCGAGCAAACTTGGTTCAGTTTTGCTGAGTGTTCTGCCAGATCGGTACGCCGCTTTTTTTTTAACAACGCATTCGGATCTACCTCGTAGTAGTATCCCGAATTAAATTAAACCAAATTTATTAAAACAAACCCAAAAATATCAACATTTAAAAAAAATTTAAATTTGGGGTTTCCATAATATTAAAACCTTAGTAACGTAAGTCTAAAAGCAAACAAACAAAAAAAAAGTAACAACAGATAAGACAAATTTAAACAAGTGAGGAAAGGGCTGTCTTCGGCTATGCGGAAGGCTTTATACCTTTCGTGAATACGCATAACTTATTTAAGTGCCCATCATTACTTATACTTGGTACAAACTCTTCGAAACTGTAGATATTAATATACTTAGCCCAAACCACATTTATCGGAGCAATAGATTGTATGGGAGCTACATATATATTATGTAGGTCGGATCTGTATGGTTTTGCTACATACATCACATTTATAATAAGTACCAAACCTGCAAAATTTTCTGTTCCTACCTTTTTAACTGCAAACTTTATCGCCCAAAACACATTTATCTAAATTATCGATTATATGGGAGCTAAATGTTACGCTGGTCCGATCTCAGTGATTTTCACTACAGACGTTACGCATATAATATGTACTAAACCTGCAAAATTTCGAGTTGGTAGTTCGTTTTAATTGCGAGACTTATAGGCCAAAACCCGTTTATCGGAACAATCGATTGTATGGGAGCCATGCGATATATTGGTCCAATCTTGCTGGTTCCGACAGATGATTAATATAATACAAAATGTTGGCTTCATACCAAATCTCATCGAGATATCTCTAAACTTGCCTCTTCAACGTTGGTATTGCATTGGAACTTCTCAAACAACATCCAAACATCACCAACCTGCCAAGGCCGTTAGGAAGCGGCATGATAGTAAGAATGCGCGGTCCAATGCATTCCAAGAGAGAAGACGATACCAGCTTGCCTTGTATATCTTGGATAAGATAGAAGGGAACAGGGTAAATGGTACCGTTCATCCCAAGGATGCAGAGGACCGGAGAGTTTACCAAGCTGTGGTGGATGAAAACCGGGCGTACCTAAACACCAAAAGCTAAGTAAGCATAACTGAAGCTTAAGCCAAGGACAAGCGTTATTGTAAAATCTAAATACAATGCTTTTCTTGTTTCTTCCCACAGCTGTGCAGCATGGTGATTGCCCCTTCATAGATGCCGCATGATGAGGATGCTCCATCGGAGGAGATCCACAGGTTGATGCAGGAAATCGAAGCACGAAACATAATCGTTTGATGCGACGCCAATTCCAGGTACTCCCTACGGGGGGAGTACGGAGATCAATACCAGGGGTGAGCCACTTTTCGATTTTATTTTGAGTAATAACTTAGTAGTATGGGTAGCGATTCGGAAAGCAAAAGAAGGATTCTGGAGGAACTTTTGCACGTCTATCGAGTCGACAAAGGAATCTTCGAGACTTGGAAAAATTCTACCAAAAAAAAAAAATTTTGAGCGTCGTTTTTAAGGAATTCATTACTATTAGTTGGATTAATCACTTTGTTTCCCTTTACAGCCGATTTCTAGCAGCAGCGTGCCTGCTGCCCAACTGTTGGCTGCCCGTTAGTTCCCACGGGCGCGTTATGCATTCGTTCTATTTCATAAGTATGTAAAATAGAATTATGGTGACAATACGTCTGGATCAATGCCTTAGCATACGTATTAGCCGCCGGTACTAATAATGGCATTGAATTCGGGTGTTAGGTTGCCATACGCCGTGAGAATGTAATTGTGCTGACTTGGCGGCACGTGTAACGGTCAGTCGTGGGAGCGTCTCAGCGTGCATAGGTATGATATACATATACATGTATGCATATACGTACATTGTAGTTTTTATTATCCAAATAAGTATTTCTTATCCCATATGTATTTGATGTGGCGGTATTTGTTTCCTTTAGGAGACCACTGCTAAACCACGTCAAAAATTATCTGGAAAGGTACCCAAAGACGTGTTTTGGGTGCGGCACCGTTGTGTATCCGCCGTTTGTCATTTTTGTGTCATTTGCATATGTTTTTATTTATTTATTTGTGCAAAAGAGTGCGATGTTTGTGTAATTGTAGTAGGTAGCGAGGATGATGTGCGTCAATTGGAAATGGCAGCTCATACAGAGATCATAAAAAGTGGTGCTAGTTCGGATACAGATGAGCTGAATGTGGGAAGTAGTGGTGCAAAGAAACTTAAAACCCATGTGGTACCAATGGTTATTTAATGATAGTAGAACACGTTTTGCAATCACATCCACTTGAAGTGCGCATAACAATTGGCAATAGCGCAAAAGTTGCGGATGCATACATAGTGGTGCGCCTGCTTTACTTCAAACGTATGGGTTTTGCCACTGCTGCAACATTACAAAAAATCATACCAGATCTTATTAAATCCATTTAACAAATGGAGAGTTCGCTTAAATTTAATGAAACAAATACGGGCTTTGGTTCAAAAACAAATTTGATTTACATAATATAAACTAAATAAATAAATTTGATTTACATATATTTGAAAGAAGAATGTTTACCCACTACTCGCCCCTCATGCAGTCTTGTACAATGCACTTCACTTACTTAGGAGGAGTATGTTGCATCTGCACCGAATGTTGACCCGGAGCTTGTCAGTAGTAATCATCTTTTTTTATCGTACCATCGTTTACACACATTTGGCTAAGCGAATCTAAGTTTTTCGCTACTGGCAATTCGAGAAGTTCATTTTCGTCACTCATTCGCCTCTTTTTGGCAAATTCGCCACAGAGTCGCATGCCGCAACTCGAGACGGCGAAATTCGACAAAATTTTCATTCGCTTCGCATATGACAATATGCGTATTAGTGACTGCGGAACTGGGAAGCCCCGTATGGCCTGTATTTCATCGGAGTGCGTTTGTAGTTCGCCCTACCTAATAATGAATCCCACAAACCTGATCTCCTTCTGACAGATATTCGATTTTTACAAATTTATGGTTGACCCCGCTATGGAGAGACATGGGGCTCCTTACGACAAATGCCGAATGTGGGTTTCAAAGTACGGTGAGCAAACAAGTAAGTAGTCCATATCCAGGAAAACATTATATCTAAGCCTCGAGGAAATGACACGGTTTATAAACCTGCACAATCCCTGTCTTGAATGTCGTCTTCTCCCTCGACTTCTCATTTAACGGGATTTGCCAAAAGGCATATTTTAGGTCGATACCAGTTATGACGAAGGTATCGCGTAAGCGGCTGGGAATCCTCTTCACGTGCTAAGTTCGGTACGCATCTTTCTTTGTGCGCTCGTTGAGTTTACGCATGTCCACACAAAGTCTGTTTTCCGGGGCTTTTGCACCAACACGATTGGATAGCTCAATACACTATTACTTACCTCTATTACTCAGAAGCTAAATGAGCACTGTCTCGTCTTAAACCTCGGTATGATGCTCCATGAGATGGGTCCTCCCCAATCTCAGTTTCCCTAAGGATGAAAAAAAGCTTCACGTATTCCAATTCGTTTAGCTCTTTTGGCTTCAGCTCAACCATCCCTTGGTAATCTAAAGCTAACTTCCGACAATTGATTGATTGATTTATTAATTTTTCTTTCAAAAATAACATGTGTGTAGATTAGATTACAATATTCACTTAACTTAAATTAAGATATTAAAAGAAAGAAAAAGTAAGGCATTCTCTAAAAAGTGTTTTTTAGTATCGAATGCCATCTCAAAAGATATTTAATGCACATTAACAAAAGTATGTGGGGTGAAATTCAGCATAAATTACATTGTAAAATAACACAAGTATACACGGTTTTGGATCTGGGCAACTAAAAGTGGTTTTTAAGTCAATTTATGACGCTGAATCCGAATCTGCATTCCGTTTTTAAGATTGATTTAAGATTTTGAGATATCGGTAATTTTGTGTTTTTTTATTTATATATTAACACTTCATTCAAAAAACCGTTTCGCCAATTTTACAAAAGCGACGAACGGAAGCAATAGCTTGTTCGAAAGGAAATTAAAATACGCTTCTAACGACGTATAATTTGTAGGGCAAGGTCGAAATTTGGTCGAATTTTTACGATTTTTGAAAAAATTTTGATTTTAAAAATGGTTTTTTTGTACGAAGTTGTGAAAATCATTATAATTTTTTTTCCCCTAAAATTAGTGTGTTTAATAGCAAACACTTTTAGCAAAATATCAGATCCGGCAGCAAAATGCATCTTTAGAGACATCCGAGCTTCAATCTCTCGATAATTTTGCAGCATATCGCCAATAATTTCCTCAAAATTAGGGGATTTGTGATTACCAAGAAAGTGGTGAACGATATTTTGAAAAGATGCCTACGCGGCTACTTCATCGGGCGTTAAACCTTTTGTAAATTCTTTATCAGCCATTAGTTTTCTAATATCAGGTCCCACAAATATCCCTTCTTCGATTTTTGCTTATGACAATTTAGGAAACAACTTGACTAAGTACTGAAAAGCCGGTCCTTCACGGTTTAATGCTTTGACGAAGTTCTTTATAAGGCCAAGTTTAATGTGAAGAGGTGGCAGGAAAATGTCTTATGGATTTACAAGTGGTTCAGCGGAGACGTTTTGCTGTCCAGGCTCATATTGAGTACGACTTTGCTATTCTTTCCTCACATAATGATGTTCAGTTGCGCGGCTATCCCACAAGCATAAGAAACAACAAAATTTGGTGAATCCAGATTGCATCCCAGTTAAGATGCCAATAACCTGTTGAAATAATATAAAAAATAAGTGTTTTCGATTTAATTGGAATTAATGTTTATACCTTTAGATCACCACATATTTTCCTTTTATGATCATTGTATATGATGAAGCACAGGATCTTCCGCATTGTTTCTTAGCATTCCTTTGTTTTTACTGCATGAGCAATGGGAATAGATGGTTTGTTATTCCCGTTGTGGAGAAGAGCAGCTTCGATCGTAGGGTGCATTCATTTCATTAAATAGACCATTAATATCGTTACAGAAACTTATGTTGTCTTCTTTTTTGAAGAACGCTCGAAGTGCCTCATTTCTGTTTCTGTATACAGTTACTTGTGTTCGAGAGTCCAGATTTTTCCATTGCTGCAGCCGTGATGCTAGCAACTCTGCTTTTTGTTTGGACAAACTCAAGTCACGAATCAAATCGCTTAGTACATCTTGCGAAATTAAATGTGGCCCTTCCATGACAAAGTCGCTTTCACTTCTCGGGAGTGATGGAGTTAAAGTTTCCAGGACGTTTGCACTTATAAATTGGCAATGGATCATTAGCAGTACGTGGAACTGGCTTGGATACTGATGATACATCAGCATAATTATATTTTGCTAATTTTTTTTGCATTTATACCCGTAACTTTCATCAAACAAAAGTACCAATCATCTTCATGGTTTGTAGGTTCTCTCCAGAGCGCTGGCTTTGAAAAGAAAAAGTACTCACGTTCTCCCAATGACCACTTATAAAGCTTTGTTTTGAATGCGTTACAAATAAATTTCGGTCTCCATGACTTATAAGTGTCTGCTACTCTGAAACCATAGTAGTGCAGATACGCATCTTTGAGCGCATTTGTTATTATTTTGCCACTTTTTTTTAATCATATAACCACCACAAACGTAACAAAAACACTTTGGATCAACTTTGCAGTCTCTTATATGCAACACTGTCTCTTATATACAAAATCTTAAAACTATGTTCCTAAACGTTCCTAATTTTTTATTGATTCTATTGTTTATTTGTTCAAGGGCATTGCTTGAATATTAAGAAACCATCTGTTTTGTATGAGGGTTGTTTATACTAATTTTTCCTCAAGTGGACTGTATGTGTGTACATATGTGTGTGTATGTGTGATAGGTTTAGGTATACCTTATCCTGTTTGTTTTGTAAGTATGTATGTATGACAATAAGGGTTGTTTATACTTATCTTTCCTCAAGTGGACTGTATGTGTGTACATATGTGTGTACATATGTGTGTGTATGTGTGATAATTTTAGGTACCTTATCTTGTTTGTAAGTATGTATGTATGACAATATTATCTTAAATTCTAGTGGACTATATAAATTTACTTATTTTAGAGCGGCGTAGTTATATGTTCATACTTTTATGAACATTCTGCCATTTTTACTTACTTATCAAGCAGTGCCATGATTTAAAAGCTGCTATAACAGCACAATGGTGCTATCATGCGAGATCTCGGAAACTAGAATCAATCTTGAAAAACTGAATGCAGATTCGAATTGAGCATATCAAATATAGTTAAGAATCGCTCTTATCTGCTTAGATCCAAAAGTTGACCTGAATTTGTAAACTTGTGAAAGTTTTGAATCTTATTCACTGTGCACTGATTAGCACTGATTAGCACTTATGCCCTTATGCACGTCGCCGATGATGGAAGGGGTTGCTTACGACGGTTTTGCCACGTACACAACACGGTGGCTTAATTCTAAACTATGTATTTAATTAATCTAATAATTCAATATTTTGGTCACGTTTTAAGGTTAATATTTCACAATAATTTTTTAATTTTACTAACACCTTTAATTAACATATAAGGTTTTAAGTTAAAAACACTAACAATTTAAAATTTTTAGCTTTTAGGAAAATCAAAATGTAGTTTTGCGAGAGTAAGGAAGTTTAGTAACCGCGCGCTCAACATAAACTGACCTTAAGCTTCAGTTATGCTTACTTAGCTTAGACTTGACTTGACTTGTACTTGACTTCGTCACTTATCATCGATTATACTATACTTAGCGCATACAGGATGGCAACACAATCAGCTGTTTTCTTACTGTCAACCTATTGTTAGGAAAAATTTATATCAACAAAGTGTAAAATTTATCTCGTTTTTTTACATTGCAATAGGTAACTAGAGGCATAAACTTCCAAAACGGAGAAATACCCTGGAAATAGGAACTTTTCCTCCATTAAACTCAGCACCAAAAAAAAGGTAACTATGCAAAGTTTAGTTCTGTAGTGGCATATCCTACAAAGACCATATTTTCTGGTGCCGTTGCATTGCGTTGGAGCTAATATTATTTTAATTCGTGATCTACAAAATAGTGTTTATTCAACATATAAACCGTACACAGTATTTTGTTTTGCAATCCTTGGGTAATAATTGATGTAGTAATGTGTAATGAACTTAATAGCTGTGTTGTATTTTCTCGAAGGTGCGCGAACATGAACATGGACGCAATGCTTTACTTTTCATTTTTGAACGTTCTCCGTATTTACCAACGAGAGCAGGAATCGCGCAGAATCCGCCGATTTGCAGTTCACCCGGCAAATGTTGATCGAAAGTCCAAAGGATATTTCACTGCAGTATTTCTAAAAAGCAAGGAGGATGACGATAAGCTATTTGGGCTGGTACGAATGAGGCGTTCAATTTACGACTTGCTCTTAAATTTGGTGGGAGGATTTCTTGAAAACCCGAAGAATCAAATTTGTGCCGAAGAGCGTCTTGTTATAACATTAATGTAAGTGAAACCGCATCTTAATGTGTAGGTGCTATTGTTTTACCCAACCGTACTAGTCTTTAAAGATTTATGTTTTTTTTTGGTTTAAAAATAATTATCCTTGCCATAGATATGTACCTACACATAGAACAGTTGAGTTAGGCACATATTCATTTGGATTCCTACTTCTTAAGGTATCTCGCTCACGGAACTTCCCTTGTAGTCATTGCTTCCATGCATAAGTTAGGTAAGACTACTGTACACAATATTATATTGGAAACATGTGAGATATTATGGACCGCTTTGTCAACGTGAACCGTCGACATCACAGTACCTGGATATTTCGCAAGATTTCCTAAAGCTGTGGAACATACCAAATTGTGTCGGAGCTATCGATGGAAAACATATTGCTATTAAATGTCCAAATAATTCTGGGTCACTATACTTCAACTATAAAAAATTTTTTAGTATAGTACTTATGGCGACATGCGATGCAAAATATACTTGTACTTCTGCTAGTATTGGAAGCTACGGAGGACACAGTGATGGAGGTAATAAGTATGATTCTGAACATTGTGAAACTTACTGATTTCATTTAAATTTTAAGGCGTTTTTCAACAAACAGATTTTGGTCGTTCACTCCTTCAAAACAGTTTGCCATTACCTCCAAAAGCTCCCCTATGGAACGGCTCAGTTATGGATTTTCCATACTTTTTTGTGGGCGACGCCGCATTCCCTTTAAAGGAGAATTTAATGCGGCCTTATCCGGGGACTCAATTACCGCAAATCAAAGCTGTGTTTAACTACAGACAATCTCGGGCACGTCGAGTAATTGAAAACAGTTTTGGAATTTTAAGTGCTCGTTGACGTATTTTATATAAAACTATAGAGTGTTCCCCGGTAGGTAGGTAGGTAGGTGGAATGGCTGCGACCCAGGTCGCCCAAGTAGCTTTTAGAAGCCGTTTTGATGCCATAAAATACTCGTTTAAACCTACTTATGTAGTATGGATATCTGTTACAACCAACCAGAGTTGTTGATAAACTCGAGGATATTTGGGATCCCTATCTCGGATATACGACCCAAGCTCCCCAAAAAGGGGCTCCCAAAGGATTTCATCCGCCTTCCGGCTAGAGCCGGGCATTCACACAGGAAATGCTCAACGGTCTCTTTGGCATCGCTGTCGTCGCAGCTTCTGCAGTGATCTCGGTGCGGAATTCCCATTTTTTCCGCATGCGTGTCTATCGCCCAGTGACCTGTGAAGACTGCTATGAGTTTGTGAGTGCTAATTCTTGACCTGCTTAGAAGACTCCTCGTCCTCTTTTCGCTAGTCTGGCCAGGTGGATCTTGATATTGCACAACTAGTGGTGTTACTCCATCTCAATTGTGCTTTGTTCCGGTAATATTTATGGATGCTTCCCTTGGCTACTGCTAAGGGTACCCCTATATCTACATTGATTACTTCCTCATTTTCGTCCGATGAGCCGCTGCGTGCCAGCTCATCTGCTTTCTCATTACCTTCGATACCCCTATGGCCCGGAACCCAGGTAATGGATAGTTCAATGTTAGTTAGTGCAGCCAAGATCTGTTAACATGCGTGCACCACGTTCGAACTAGTGTGTGGTGCTGCTATTGCCTTTATTGCTGCTTGGCTGTCTGAAAAGATAGTGACTTTACCAGTTGTGTTCAGGTCCTTGAGTGATCTGCCGGCCTGCAAGATCGCAAGAACCTCAGCTTGAAACACACTGCAATGCGATGGGAGTCTGAATGATACAGCAATGTCCAGGGACCCCGAGAAGACGCCGGCCCCCACCCCTGAGTCCATCTTGGACCCGTCGGTGTAGACTTGGATGCCGCTGTCATCCTCGACCCTGCCCCTTTTCCAATCATTCCTACTCGGAATTGAAGTAATAGTACTACTCTCAAACGCCAGTTTGTGAGGATAGAAGTCGGTTATGGCATTAATAGAGCCAGCTGGAAGATGGTTAAGAATGCTACTGTGACCCTGCTGAGCATCCCTCCAACACCCGGACTCCCTGAGTCTGAGTGCGGTTTGAGCCGATGTACTCAGTATGTGTAAGTCTATTGGAAGAAGGTTCAGAATCGGATCCAAGGCCGCAGTGGGACAAGTGCGTAAGGCTCCGGTGGCACCAACACATGCCGCCCGCTGAACCTTCTGTAGGCTGATGAGGTTATAGTTCTTCCGAAGAGCTTCCCACCATACTACAGATCCATAGGTCAGCACAGGCCGCACCACCGCCTCGTACAACCATAGCACCATCCTTGGCCGTAGACCCCATTTTTTACCAAACATTGATTTGCAGGCATAGAAAGCGACGCAGGCCTTCCGCACCCGCTCTTCAATGCACGCCTTCCAATTTAACTTACAGTCAATTATGAGCCCAAGATATTTAGTGGTAGCAGATAGCCGCTGGCCATTTAATTTCGGTAGTTCGAAAGTAGGCGGCTTGTACTTCCTTGTGAAGAGTAGTAGATCCGTCTTCTCCGGATTCAGCCTGAGGCCACAATCATGTGCCCACCGACTTAGTCTTGCCAACGTTCTTTCCATGATTTCGCTCATCACGGAAGGGAAGGGACCCGAGACTAGGATCGCCACGTCGTCGGCGTACGCCACGATTTTTGCCCCACTTGTGGTGAGTTTTATTAGTATGTCGTTCATAGTGAGGAGCCATAGCAGAGTGATAGCACTCCGCCCTGCGGTGTGCCTCTACATATCTGCTTCCTAACTTTTGCCCCTCCTAGCTCGGCAGATATTTCTCGGTTAAGGAGTAGGGTCGTGATCCAATTCCTTATTGGCTCCTCCACCCCTAACCTTACGAGTGCAGCTGATATCGCATCGGCTCTCACGTTGTTAAAGGCGCCCTCCACATCAACGAACGCGGCCAGAGTAAATTCTTTGTATAATAGTGACTTCTCGACTGTTCGCACCACCTCGTGTAGTGCGGTCTCTGTGGATTTCCCCCTCAGATACGCGTGCTGCGCTTCCGAGAAGGTGGTATCCTGAAGAAGCCCCCGTATATGGATATCTAGTAATCTCTCGAAGGTTTTTAACACAAAGGATGAGAGGCTTATCGGCCGAAAGTCCTTGGCCACCTCATGTTCTCTTCTGCCAGATTTGGGAATGAAAACCACCCTCGTTTCTTTCCACGTGGACGGGATGTGGTTATGAATGATGCATGCTGCGAAGATCTCCTTCAGTTCCTTAACCAAAGATGCTTGAGTCTTCTGCAGCATAATGGGAAGTATTCCATCTACTCCCGCTGATTTATAAGGTGAGAAGCTGTTAATTGCCCTGGCAATTTTGTCTTCTGCTAAAATTTTGTCTATCAAAGAGGTCGGTGCCTCCAGTTGCGCCACCCTTCTTCTCTGCTCGAGCTCTCCAGAACCATCCGGAAAGTGAGCTCCTATTAGGATGTCAAGGGTTTCCGCTGATGACCCTGCCCATGTCCCATCAGCGCGTTTGACGAACGTCTTGTTTGTGTGGCTCCTGGCGAGGATCTTTCCGAGCCTTGCTGAGTCCTTCCTGGACTCGATTGACTCACAGTGTTCCTGCCAGGATTTCGTTTTCGCTGTTCTTACTGCTTTTTTGTACTCTCTCAAGCAGATCTTATACTCTTGGAAGTCCTTCCTAGAGTAGCAGTCATTAAAGAGGCTCCTGAGATTCGACCTTAGGTCGCCAAGTTTCTCATCCCACCACGGTGGGAAGGTCTTTTTGCTTCTGGATATCGGACAGGCAGCTTTGTAGGCTACCTGAAAGCTTTTCCCTAGAGACCTAACTCGATCGTCCAGGCAGTTGCTAGATTGTATGGATTTTTTATTTCTACTGAGCCTATTACTGACTATGTTGTCAAATAGACCCCACGAAGTTCGCTTCGGGTTCCTATAGGGTTTTCTTATCTCCCTCTCCCATTCTACACCAAAGAGAATTATTTCATGGTCAGATAGAGATAGACGCTTGGACACCTCCCAATTCCTTATCACAAGATCCTGGGAGTCCGATTTCATAGTAATATCCAGGACTTCTTCCCACCCCGCCAAGTTCTCTGAACTTGGAAAAGCAAAGGTGGGAGAGCTGCCCGTGTTACATATATATAGGTTATTCGATAGTAAGAAATCAAAAAGAGACTCACCCCGTCGGTTTACCTTCTCCAAGTGTGTAGAACAGA
Organism: Sphenella marginata; assembly: GCA_951509765.1. Taxonomy (NCBI): domain Eukaryota; kingdom Metazoa; phylum Arthropoda; class Insecta; order Diptera; family Tephritidae; genus Sphenella; species Sphenella marginata. Next base: position 55,607,781 of record OX608079.1, on the reverse strand, counting down.
TTGTATCCCCTGGCGTTGAGGCCCCTAACCTTGGAACGCCACACCCAGGGTTGCTGCACCAGGCAGATGTCGATGTCCTCCTCCCTGAGGAGGACCTGAAGGTTGTCCGAGGCGATCTTGCAGTGTTGCAGGTTGATTTGTGCCACCCTAATCATCGGACTTGGGAGGCACACCCGCAGTTTTACCGGAGGTTGCCGGAGCGCTGTCACCAGCCGGCCCTGCCAAACGAAGCCCCTCCAGGAGTTTGTTCGCGTCTTCAACCTCCTCCAGGTTGTTATCAGGCGCTACCGCTGCCGGGAAAATCTTCAGCTTGGCGTTCCTGACGCCGCACTTCAGCTTATTTCCCCTCTCCTCGAGTGCCCCCAGGGACTCATTGGAGATCAGCAGTAGCGCTGGCTGGCTGTTCCTTTGCTGCTCCTCGATCTTAAGAACAGCCCAGTCGTCCATCGGGACACCTGGGTTCTGCATCTTTAGGCACTGGATTATCCTCCCCTCATCCAGCTTCATCTTAGGCAACCAGATGCGTGCCCGGGGTCTCCTGGATAATAGCGAGAAAATTGTTTTGGCCTGCCTGGTCCTACACAACTTTATAATGCTAAACGTCAACTCTGGTATTGTCCAGATGATTTTGTTGATACGGACAACCCTGAGCAATCTCAAGATGGAGGATGGCGTGTTGATGTAACGGAAGCAGGTGGTCCATTGCCTTCAATAACGTCATCTCGACGAAACGCTTCCACGGCTGCATTCCGCCTCAGAGATATTTTAGCGGATTACTTCATGAATCAAGGGGCAGTTCCTTTCCAGAACAGATTGAGTCAATCACAGTTGCAACCGATAGTTATATATAATTATAGCACTTAACCATATTGCAAAATTTCAATTATTTAAATATTTTCGAAATATTTGAACAATTAAAACCAATTTTTACAACCTTGTTCTAAACCAAAATGTTACAAAATTTTTGATACTTTTCGATTTTTTTCAGTATTGTTGTAAAAGCACATATGTGTAGGATATGCATGAAGTTCCCTTGTACAAATATATGTACATATGCACTTATGGCATACTCCAAGGATGTACATATGGCCTGTAAAAAACAATGGACCATCGGACAAAGTGTTACTCTGTAGAGTACTATATTTTCCTGAAATTATTTATTTATTTATTTATTTATTTATTTGTTTATTTGTATGCTTATAATTCAGTACAAAGATTTAATCTTATATAACAGCACTGAATAGTATTATAGTCATATTAAAAATAAAAAATATTATGCCAAAAAAATAAATATAATAATAAAATAAAACTAAGACAACAACTTAGATTTAATTTACAATATAAAATATTAAAAAACAGATAACAAAAAGTCAAGAGTTTAAGTTTTAAAGTTAAAAATATAACAGTGATGTTTAACAGTGTTATTTAAAATGTTCATATATTAACTTTTTAAATTGCATTGCGTTGCTGACTAATTGCAAGTAAGGGGGTAATCGATTCCAAATTCGTATAGCGTTTATATAGAAATGTTGATCTGAAAAAGCAGTGTTATGTTCTATTTGAATAATACGGTTTCCTCTTTCTGACCTGAAGAAGTTTAATTTTTGGTAAAGATAATGCGGCTGTTGTGTGTATATTATTCTATGAAGGTAAATTACAGTTTTACAATTTAAAAGATTCTCGAAGGTAACACCAAAAATAAGTTTGGAGTAATGAGATATTCGGTCAAATCGACGTATGCCAAATATATATCTTGCAATACCATTAAAAGCCACGTTTAATTTCCGCCTACTGGTTACGTCACAGCTAGAAAACCATTCACAACCATTTGGTAACGTCGGTATTAGGTATGATTTAGCCAGAAGCATTCTGACTTCAAGTGGTATGAACCATTGGCTACACCATAAACTTCTTAACATCCCGTATACTTTACCGGTTGTGATGATAACGTGATCATTCCAGTGAAGGTGTTTATTATATGTGATACCAAGATTTTTTACTTTATCCACGTATTCAATTTTAGACTCACCCAGAACTAAATCGGGAAAAGATGTTACAATTTGTGTTTTTTTGGTTACCAACATATATTTGGATTTGCTTGGATTGAGACATAAGCCGTTAGTTGCAGCCCAAGTTCTTACATTATCCAAGTCAACATTAATTTTACGTACGCAGTCATCGAACTCTGATGCTTTGCAGCTTATATAGAGTTGTACATCATCAGCATACATTTGAACATTACAGTATTGTAACTGACCCGGAAGATCATTTGCATAAGCCGAATAGAGTAATGGGCCTAAAATAGATCCTTGAGGGACACCTCTAGTAAGGTCGACACTACTGGACTTTTTACTCCCATGAAAAACTGATTGTGATCTGCCTGTTAAATAAGAAGTCATCAGTTTCGCAGCTGTAGACGAAAAATTAAGTAACCTGGTCAGTTTTAATACTAGAATTTCGCTATTAACGGTATCAAAAGCCTTTGAGTGGTCCAAGAGAATAAGAAAAGATATTTTATCATTATCAATTTGTGATCTTAAATATTCCGTAACATCAATCAGAGCGGTTACACAACTATGTTGTGGTCGAAAGCCAGATTGTCTAGGAGTAAGCAAATTGTTGTCCTGAAAATATTTGCTGATTTGCTTATGCATTAAGCGTTCAAGTATCTTAGACAGAAAGGGAAGTATAGCAATTGGCCGAAACTCAGTGTCTGTTTTGGGTATAGGTATGATTTTAGCATGCTTCCATAGAGTAGGATAATCTGATTTGGTTATTATAGAATTAAACAGGTGAGTGATATATGGTAAAATTGCAGGAAATAAAATTTTTGTAAATTTTGGATGGACTCCATCAGAGCCAATAGCATTGGACTTAATGCTTAAAAAACTTTGAAATATTTCAACCTCAGTAAAACATCTAAAATAAAATGAATTTTGGTCATTTAGAGTGGCGAGATCCAATTAGAAAGCGAGATCCAATCGGCGGACATAGCCATGTAAATTTTACCACCTTTTTTGTATGAGTGAGGATGAGTGTTGTAGTATTCCGATACTCCTTAAGGAGTACTCTATGGAGCATGTAGCAGAGTATTCCGGTTTTTGCAGAGTGCATGTAAGGGGTAGTGGGCACAGTGGTATGGAGGTAGTGTGCTACCATACATCTTGAAACCCTTTTGGCTGTAAAGGGTGATGGTCGCTCTTGCGCGTTGGTCTATTATTATGGCTATCCCGTGATGGTGGTAATGTCTGTTTCCGCGTGATTTTACAACAATACTGAGAAACCAAATATTATCAAATATAATTATTTTAGATATATATGTATAGATATAGGAATATATGTATTATAGAAAGCATATGTTATTATATACACGTTAAAACTTTTATGCCATTAATTTATAAAGTTAAATATTATATTAAAATGAATTATTTTAATAGGTATAGGCACTTGTATATCATTCTTCTGACTCCAGCTCCAGCTCTATTACCGCTGTTGTTATTATTTTAATGGCTTTTGTTTGTTTCCTCTGGCTCATCTCACCAATGGTTGCAACAATCATGTCGCCAAACGACCGTAACCTACGGTTTTCGCTTAACCGCTCTCTCTGCACTTCCTTAAACAATTGGCACACTGCACGGAAGTCATCGTCTGCTGCCTCTTGGTGCCTCCTTCTTTTTGTTGTTTTGGGCGTGGAGGACACAGAATCGGCAGATAAATTTCGGAGGTGAACTTGCTCTGTATCACTTGATGGAAAGAGAATCGGCGATGACGTAAGCGGCGATGAGTTATCTTGGGATCGAGAAAACTCCGTTAAAATATTTGATGAACACCGCGTACTGAAAATAAGTATTCGTCAGATATGTATTATAGCAAAACTGTTTGGTAATTGTTCCCTTTGGAGACAACTGCGAGACCATGTCCAAAATTATTGGGAGAAGAATGAAAAGATGCGTTTTGGCCTAGGTAGCGAAATGTTGTTGTTTTATACACAGATATAAATATGTAGCTGTTACGAAAGGTGCACACTAGTGCGCAGGGAATACCGGGATTCGCGTAGCTGGTGTTGGACCGCCTAAAGGTTTTATAAGTACCATGGACCAGGTGCGCTTTTTGCGATCAGACCTAGGCCTTCTTTTGAGTTTTTGCCAAAAACATTTCAGGAAAAAAATATTTTTGGACGTGTTTTAGCAGTTGTCTCATGAGAAAAAAAATACTAACTATCTAACATAAAACAACTTACGGCTTTGGAGCCACATATGGCTTAATAAACTCCATGTTTGCCATCAGGTGGCAAGGTCTATGCGATGTGGCAGAGCTTCCCGATGGGGAATCAAGAGCGCGCATCTCTTTCGAAAAGCGCTCTCTGAGCGAAGTCCAACGCTTGCTGCACTGATCTTCTAGATTATTGTAAGTACAAACATTATTACAGAGGCACTTCAATAGTTTTGGTATTAAAAATATGGTAATACTTTCCATCCAACTTCAAGTGTTAATACACGTTCAAAAATCTCGAGAGAGGTATCAAAAGACGCGTCTTGACCTCTGTAACAATAATCCGAAGGGGGAAAAGCAATATTTTGTTTATGTGAAAAGTTATTAGTAAAAAACCGAAAATTATTCTTACGGAGGTGAAGACGCGTCGTTTGATACCTCTACCTAGATTTTTGGACGTGTATTTACACTTGACGTTGGATGGAAAGTTTTACCAAAAATATTTACCTGTCGAGCCAAGCTCTCGTGCGATAGATGCCCAGGCAGCCAATTTTCGATCAGACATCCTGTAGCCTGGACAAGCCTTGTTATAAAGGACTTCCGTGACCCGTACCAAATCTATAAGACGCTCGTCATTAATCATTCTGAAAAAACAATAATAATAATAAACAACAATAATAATCCATATTATGCTTCAATTTAAAGTAAATTACTCACTTTTTAATTATGAAACTAAAAATTCGTCCGGTACATATACTTTTTGCTTTCAAATAAATGTCAACATGTAAAAATAAAAGTCAAAATGGAATAAGAAAGCAAAAATGGCATCCCAAAAAGTAAATGTCACTTAGAACTTACGTAGAAAATCAAAATTCAACAGACTTCTAAGTGCTGGGTAATCGATAACACGCAAACTCCATTTAACAGAACTGTAAGTGACAGTTCTCAAGTCAAGTCAAGTTCTAAGCTAAGTAAGCATAACTGAAGCTTTACTCCTTTTACTTCTTTTCTCGCGATGCTGTTGATCCGGTACCATTGTTATGTATATTGTATGTATGTATGCTGTTAAAAGGTAAGTATATGGAGAACAAGCGGTATTTTTCTTCTTAATGTTACATTAGGCTGGTTCGGATTCTTCAATAAAAATTTGTTCAAGGTAAGTATAGACTTGACGGCAAGTATAGAATTTAAGGTAAGTATAGAATTTAAGGTAAGTATAGAATTTAAGATGAGTATAAGATTCAAGGTAAGTATACAATTTCAAGGTAAGTATGAAATTTACGAAATTAAGAGTAAATGCATAAGAACTTTATAGGTCGATTAAGTTTTCATCATGTTACATGCACCTGTGGTGTGAGAAGTAGCCAAACAGTTAATGCAGTAACGGTGGACGCGAGCGGACTCATATCGCTCTGAGGGCGTCATATCCAAAAACGCATGAAAGTGGCGTAGTTAGTGGGGGCGACAGCACAGGCGGCATCTTCCCAGTTTCATGATGCGATCTGCAGAAGAAAACGTTAATAGAAAAATGACGTTAAACTAAGGAGTAGAAAAAAAGGGGTTTAAGAGCTGTGAGAGTAACATACAAAGATAACTATGAGAGGGGTAATAAACACATCTGTTAAGGGTAATTATTCCGCTTTGCATGCGAATGTCCACCACGCGAGTGTCTTTATCGGGTCCTGGAGTTAAGGACTGCCCCAATTCGCACGATGAGGGTAGTGAACTCTTCAAAGGAGAACTTTAGTTAAGTGAGTCTTGAAGCTTTTAACGGCTGCTTTCCAGAGCCCACCCATGTGAGGAGCATTTGGGGGGATGAATTGCCACGAGGGTCCATAAGCAGCATATTTTTCGGAGATATCTTGCGCTGCTTCTTTGAGAAAGAGAGTTATTTCCTTTTGTATCGCTCTACAAATGTCTTTCCGTTGTCGGACATGATTTTATGAGGGAGGCCGCGGCGGCCGGTAAAACGGGCAAAATCGGCCATAAAGGCATCCGTGGTTAAGTTTGAGCAGACCTCAAGATGTATTGCTTTTGTGGAGAAGCAAACGAAGACACAAACATACGCTTTTGCGTAAGAGACGCGCCGCGGAGGTGAAGTGGTGTGAAATGGTGGAGTGTACGTCGACCTTTCTGCTGGCAATGCGGCCGTGATCTGTGAATTCATCTTCTGTTTATAGATCGTGCAGGTCTTTCATTGAAAAATGCAAGCTTTTACCTATTGCTTTAAGTGAGGAATATAATATTCTTGGTGGACCATTTTGATCATTAGTGGCTTTTCGGCATGGAGTAGGAGGGTGTGAGCAAACTCGGGATATAGTTTGCAGAATCTTGAGGCTTCGGGAATTATAATTGTGTGCATTTCGTGGTAGCTAAGGGCAGCGTAACTGAGACTTCCGTTGACGCGCAATATACCTTTTTCGTCTAACATCGGACTGAGTGATAGCAGCGAGTTTTTTTTGGTAACTGGCTTTGAGGATTCTAGTGAGGATATGACCTCCGCATAATAGATTTGTTGGGTTTAGAGGATTAGACGCTCTTTTACGTGGCTAATTTCTTCTTGCAGAAGAGATTTTGTGGAGGGAATGGGTCGTTTTTTCGCTTTATGAATGAAGCGATATACATACGAATGATGAAAACCGCTCTAATGGATCTGGTGTTTCCACAGTAAGAAAGGTTTGCACCCGTTTTTGTTCTTGTGGATTAGGAGGGTTTTGAGGAACCGCCTTGGGCCAAAGATTTGGGTATTTCGATAGCCACTCAGGGCCATTCCACCATAGGGGGCATTCAGCCAATTCTGGGGTTTTGCATCCGCGGGTACCAAGATCTGCCGGGTTATCGCCGCGGGACACATGACGCCAAGTAGCATTGCTCACGGTTTTGAGTATTTCAGTCGTCCGGTTTGCCACGTAGGTCTTCCAGGTATGAGGTGGCTTTTCTAGCCATGCTAGAATGATTGAGGAGTCTGACCAGAGGATGAGATCATTTGAAAGTAAATTTAGGTTGGACATATTTAGAGAGTAGTTCCGCTCCGCAGAGTTCTAGTCGAGGAAGACTCACGGTTTTTAAGGGGGCTACTTTACTCTTTTCTTCTAACAAATGAGTTATAAAGTGGGTTTCGCTGTCCTGAACTCTTAAATATACGCAGGCGCAGAATGCTTTTTCGGAGGCATCGGAGAATCCGTGGACTTGATTCGGTTTGTCAAGAACGAATCCGATCCATCGAGGGATTTGAATGGTGCTTATCGTGGGGAGATTTTCGCGAAAACTATTTCATTTGTAGAGTACGAAGGGCTTAACGCGTTCATCCCAGACGGTTCCTTCTAACCAGAGTTGTTGGAGAAGCATTTCGGCTGGTATCATAATTGGCGCTAGCCATCCTGCCGGATCGAACAATATCATATGTGATCATACGATATGGGGTCATACGAGTACGAAAAGGCGTCATTGATAGCGTTCCATTTTATTCGAAGCGTCTTTGTAGAGCTGACATCATAAAACTTTAGAAAATCTTCATCGAGAAGATCAGTCTTTGGAATTGATTTTTATATTTCCGGGTGATTAGCCGTTATTTTCCTGATTTGAGAGTTTCGATAACTTGGGTCATTGAGCTAAGTGTGGAATGTAAATCGTGTCCGCCAGAGAGGATGTCATTTACGTACGTTTCATGTAGAAGTACATTTTTGGCGATGGGGAATTTGTCTCGGTAGTCTTCGGATAACTGATAGGGGGTTTGAATTGCCAGGTATGGGGCACAGTTAACTCCGAAGGTGACAGTTTTTAATTTAAAATCTTCGAGTTTGGAATTCGGAGATCTACGGAAGATAATTCTTTGAAATTCTTGATCTTCGGGATATACAAGAATTTGGCGGTACATTTTTTCGATGTCGCCATTGGAAACGAACTTGTAGAGGCGCCGTTTTAGGATTATTAGCATCAAGTGGTTTTGGAGAGTTGGGCCAGTGTGCAATACGTCGTTCAACGAGCTTCCGGAGTGAGAGAGTTTGGAGGCATTGAAGACTATTCGCACCTTGGTAGTTTTACTGTGGGGTTTTATGACAGCATGATGTGGTAAATAAAATAAAGTAGTATTTTCCGTTATTTATAATTTTGAGAGGTGCAGCGGGTTCCATGTGATCAAATCGGCTGGGTGGTTATTTGGAGCGGCCGGGGCTCGGACGCACCGCGGTCGATTTGTGATTTAGAGAAAATAAAAGAAAGAAAACGATAATTCTCGTTATAAATAGTGGCCGTGTATTTGTGATGAAAATGATAATGGTACAAGTTATTTTACCTTATCTATTAATTGCCGGTGAAAATCCGTGATGTGGTTTCTTCAACGCTCGCTGGAAAAGAAGACGGTTGTCCAGTCGCGGACAACCGTTGAACCCCGAGTTTCAGCCTCCGGTTTTAAGGGGAGGTGAACCGAGACATGCACACCCACATGCATGTATGTATATGTTTGCTGACAAACATGAATATGCGTGCATGTACATACATGTGGGCAGCTTCCCTGCAAAAAACCGAAATACTCCGTTCCATACTAAATAGAGTACTCCAACACTTATCCTCGCTCATATAAAAAAGGTGGTCCAATTTACATAGAGATGGCCGGTAATTGGATCACCTAATCCGACTCGGAGTACTCCATTTCTTTGCTTTTGAATACTCTATAGACCACCTACATGAGAGTACTCCTAAAATACTCATATTGGATTACTCTATGGAGTATTCAACAGCAAAGCGAGAGAGGAAGTAGGTGATCTTCAAAAAGAACACATACTCCCTCTCTCGCTTTACTGCAGATTACTCTATAGAGTAATCTTTTGGCAGCATTTTCAAAGTACTCTCACGTAGGTGTTCCGTAGACTATTCAGCAGTATGCTCCGATATAAATCAGGTGATCCAATCACCGGACATGGGCTTATAAATTGGACCACCTTTTTGTATGAATGAGGGTAAATGTTGGAGTACTCCCATACTCCAACGTTTTTTACAGGGTTGGTGTTGGGGTTTTGTATAAAACAAAAAGTTACATTAGAGTGGCGCATTTTATAAGACTTTAGGCATCATGCCGGCCCCCTTGCGATACGCAACATCTTAATCCGCCCCCAGGATTTTCGACCACGTCCTCTTAAAACTCCTGCCTTAAAGCTAGGATCGTAAGTGCCGGATGGCGCAGTCACCGCTGTCTGCCCTTGTGCCATAAAATGTTAACCCATAAACAAGAAGAAAAAAATTTCATTTTTGGCTTAATCTAATCTTACATACTAATGGTTAAGGTTGCGTAGCTGGCGCGGTAGTGTGGCCAGTCTACATCCGCAGGTGTAAGTCCCGTAGCTTGGATTTAGCTGGCACGGCTGAGTGGCCAGTCTAAGTTGTCGACACAGAAAATATTTAGCTGGCACGGCTGAATGGCCAGTTTAAGTTTTCGAGTTTATATGAAACTAGTAAGGAAGTCTAAGTTCGGGTGTAACCGAACATTAAATATCTAGTAGTGATCTTTTGCGTTATCCCAATTAACTCAGGTCTATTTTAATACCTGAAAAGGTGGTATAAAACAACTGATTGTTTTCGATTAAAAACACTTCTGTTGTAAGTGGTAAATTAAATTATCACTAAATAACAAAATATAAATAGTTTTGCATGGGGCTTATGAAAGGTATGAAAATAAAAAAAATTAATAAAAAACTAGTAAGGAAGTCTAAGTTCGGGTGTAACCGAACATTAAATATCTAGTAGTGATCTTTTGCGTTATCCCAATTAACTCAGGTCTATTTTAATACCTGAAAAGGTGGTATAAAACAACTGATTGTTTTCGATTAAAAACACTTCTGTTGTAAGTGGTAAATTAAATTATCACTAAATAACAAAATATAAATAGTTTTGCATGGGGCTTATGAAAGGTATGAAAATAAAAAAAATTAATAAAAAAAAAGGCAATAGGGAGTTAACTACTTTCCCGTAAATCTTGCTTGTTTGTCATTCGATTTGCATAATTTTTGGCAGGAGTATACTACATACTATTGGGAAGCATCCCACTAACTTTCATTGGAATACCTTCTTGAAATTTCAAGCAATCGCTTTTGAAAATAACAGACCTTTTTTGCTGAAAAGTGGGCGGCGCCACGCCTACTTCAACAAAATCCACACAATTTTTTTGCAGTTTAGTTTTTCTTAAAAAGCTTATTAAGTGTGTAAAATCTTATATATATAACTTATACAGTTATGGAAATATCGCGATTTTAATTTTACGAAGAAATTTTTTAGAACTGTGTTCAAAAAGTGGGCGTGTCCGTTCACCGATTTTGTTTATTTTTACAGCAAAGAGTAAGCTTTATATGTTGAACACTTTCTGTAAATATCGTTTCAATAAGTCAATTTTTACCGGAGTTATGGCATGGAAAGTTTTATGAAATAATCCCCCATAAAGGGGCGGGGCCACGCCCATTTTCCAAAAATTTTGTGTTTTCGACTTTCTTTGCCCACGAACACTTTAGAGGTGAAATAGAAATGATATACAGCTAGTTTAAGCAAAGTTATAGCATATTCAATATATCTATGATCCTTTTCAAAATCTTTCGTATAAAATTGGGAGTGGACCTAACCCGATTTCGATAATTTTTTTTCGAAATATTGCCTGTATTAATATAAATATGTGTGCTGAATTTCACTTTGCTATCTTGAGCGGTTTTTGATTTATGATTAATAATATTTCCAAATTTGACTTAATCAAAAGTGGGCGGTACCACGCCCCATTTTAAAAATTTCTTCAAAAATGTATTTTTTGCCTTAACGCTAAAGTGCACACCAAATATTATCCTCATAGGTGTATTATGTACTGAATAATCACTCTTTTTGTATTTTCGAAAAAATTATATATATAGAAAGTGGGCGTGGCTTTTAACCGATTTTGCCTATTTTCAATAGCGCTCCGAGATAAGTGAAAAGGAACCTGCATACCAAATTTCATTGAGATATCTCAAGATTTACTCAAGTTATCGTGTTCACAGACGGACGGACGGACAGACGGACGGACGGACGGACATGGCTCAATCAATTTCTCTTTTCCTCCTGAACATTTTGATATATATAAGTCAATATCTATCTCGATTCGTTTATGCCGTTACATACTACCGTTAGGCGAATGAAGTTAATATACCTTGTGTGCGAAGCACTACTAGGTATAAAAAGGCAATAGGGAGTTAACTACTTTCCCGTAAATCTTGCTTGTTTGTCATTCGATTTGCATAATTTTTGGCAGGAGTATACTACATACTATTGGGAAGCATCCCACTAACTTTCATTGGAATACCTTCTTGAAATTTCAAGCAATCGCTTTTGAAAATAACAGACCTTTTTTGCTGAAAAGTGGGCGGCGCCACGCCTACTTCAACAAAATCCACACAATTTTTTTGCAGTTTAGTTTTTCTTAAAAAGCTTATTAAGTGTGTAAAATCTTATATATATAACTTATACAGTTATGGAAATATCGCGATTTTAATTTTACGAAGAAATTTTTTAGAACTGTGTTCAAAAAGTGGGCGTGTCCGTTCACCGATTTTGTTTATTTTTACAGCAAAGAGTAAGCTTTATATGTTGAACACTTTCTGTAAATATCGTTTCAATAAGTCAATTTTTACCGGAGTTATGGCATGGAAAGTTTTATGGAATAATCCCCCATAAAGGGGCGGGGCCACGCCCATTTTCCAAAAATTTTGTGTTTTCGACTTTCTTTGCCCACGAACACTTTAGAGGTGAAATAGAAATGATATACAGCTAGTTTAAGCAAAGTTATAGCATATTCAATATATCTATGATCCTTTTCAAAATCTTTCGTATAAAATTGGGAGTGGACCTAACCCGATTTCGATAATTTTTTTTCGAAATATTGCCTGTATTAATATAAATATGTGTGCTGAATTTCACTTTGCTATCTTGAGCGGTTTTTGATTTATGATTAATAATATTTCCAAATTTGACTTAATCAAAAGTGGGCGGTACCACGCCCCATTTTAAAAATTTCTTCAAAAATGTATTTTTTGCCTTAACGCTAAAGTGCACACCAAATATTATCCTTATAGGTGTATTATGTACTGAATAATCACTCTTTTTGTATTTTCGAAAAAATTATATATATAGAAAGTGGGCGTGGCTTTTAACCGATTTTGCCTATTTTCAATAGCGCTCCGAGATAAGTGAAAAGGAACCTGCATACCAAATTTCATTGAGATATCTCAAGATTTACTCAAGTTATCGTGTTCACAGACGGACGGACGGACAGACGGACGGACGGACGGACATGGCTCAATCAATTTCTCTTTTCCTCCTGAACATTTTGATATATATAAGTCAATATCTATCTCGATTCGTTTATGCCGTTACATACTACCGTTAGGCGAATGAAGTTAATATACCTTGTGTGCGAAGCACTACTAGGTATAAAAAGGCAATAGGGAGTTAACTACTTTCCCGTAAATCTTGCTTGTTTGTCATTCGATTTGCATAATTTTTGGCAGGAGTATACTACATACTATTGGGAAGCATCCCACTAACTTTCATTGGAATACCTTCTTGAAATTTCAAGCAATCGCTTTTGAAAATAACAGACCTTTTTTGCTGAAAAGTGGGCGGCGCCACGCCTACTTCAACAAAATCCACACAATTTTTTTGCAGTTTAGTTTTTCTTAAAAAGCTTATTAAGTGTGTAAAATCTTATATATATAACTTATACAGTTATGGAAATATCGCGATTTTAATTTTACGAAGAAATTTTTTAGAACTGTGTTCAAAAAGTGGGCGTGTCCGTTCACCGATTTTGTTTATTTTTACAGCAAAGAGTAAGCTTTATATGTTGAACACTTTCTGTAAATATCGTTTCAATAAGTCAATTTTTACCGGAGTTATGGCATGGAAAGTTTTATGGAATAATCCCCCATAAAGGGGCGGGGCCACGCCCATTTTCCAAAAATTTTGTGTTTTCGACTTTCTTTGCCCACGAACACTTTAGAGGTGAAATAGAAATGATATACAGCTAGTTTAAGCAAAGTTATAGCATATTCAATATATCTATGATCCTTTTCAAAATCTTTCGTATAAAATTGGGAGTGGACCTAACCCGATTTCGATAATTTTTTTTCGAAATATTGCCTGTATTAATATAAATATGTGTGCTGAATTTCACTTTGCTATCTTGAGCGGTTTTTGATTTATGATTAATAATATTTCCAAATTTGACTTAATCAAAAGTGGGCGGTACCACGCCCCATTTTAAAAATTTCTTCAAAAATGTATTTTTTGCCTTAACGCTAAAGTGCACACCAAATATTATCCTTATAGGTGTATTATGTACTGAATAATCACTCTTTTTGTATTTTCGAAAAAATTATATATATAGAAAGTGGGCGTGGCTTTTAACCGATTTTGCCTATTTTCAATAGCGCTCCGAGATAAGTGAAAAGGAACCTGCATACCAAATTTCATTGAGATATCTCAAGATTTACTCAAGTTATCGTGTTCACAGACGGACGGACGGACAGACGGACGGACATGGCTCAATCAATTTCTCTTTTCCTCCTGAACATTTTGATATATATAAGTCAATATCTATCTCGATTCGTTTATGCCGTTACATACTACCGTTAGGCGAATGAAGTTAATATACCTTGTGTGCGAAGCACTACTAGGTATAAAAAGGCAATAGGGAGTTAACTACTTTCCCGTAAATCTTGCTTGTTTGTCATTCGATTTGCATATTTTTTGGCAGGAGTATACTACATACTATTGGGAAGCATCCCACTAACTTTCATTGGAATACCTTCTTGAAATTTCAAGCAATCGCTTTTGAAAATAACAGACCTTTTTTGCTGAAAAGTGGGCGGCGCCACGCCTACTTCAACAAAATCCACACAATTTTTTTGCAGTTTAGTTTTTCTTAAAAAGCTTATTAAGTGTGTAAAATCTTATATATATAACTTATACAGTTATGGAAATATCGCGATTTTAATTTTACGAAGAAATTTTTTAGAACTGTGTTCAAAAAGTGGGCGTGTCCGTTCACCGATTTTATTTATTTTTACAGCAAAGAGTAAGCTTTATATGTTGAACACTTTCTGTAAATATCGTTTCAATAAGTCAATTTTTACCGGAGTTATGGCATGGAAAGTTTTATGGAATAATCCCCCATAAAGGGGCGGGGCCACGCCCATTTTCCAAAAATTTTGTGTTTTCGACTTTCTTTGCCCACGAACACTTTAGAGGTGAAATAGAAATGATATACAGCTAGTTTAAGCAAAGTTATAGCATATTCAATATATCTATGATCCTTTTCAAAATCTTTCGTATAAAATTGGGAGTGGACCTAACCCGATTTCGATAATTTTTTTTCAAAATATTGCCTGTATTAATATAAATATGTGTGCTGAATTTCACTTTGCTATCTTGAGCGGTTTTTGATTTATGATTAATAATATTTCCAAATTTGACTTAATCAAAAGTGGGCGGTACCACGCCCCATTTTAAAAATTTCTTCAAAAATGTATTTTTTGCCTTAACGCTAAAGTGCACACCAAATATTATCCTTATAGGTGTATTATGTACTGAATAATCACTCTTTTTGTATTTTCGAAAAAATTATATATATAGAAAGTGGGCGTGGCTTTTAACCGATTTTGCCTATTTTCAATAGCGCTCCGAGATAAGTGAAAAGGAACCTGCATACCAAATTTCATTGAGATATCTCAAGATTTACTCAAGTTATCGTGTTCACAGACGGACGGACGGACAGACGGACGGACGGACGGACGGACGGACGGACGGACATGGCTCAATCAATTTCTCTTTTCCTCCTGAACATTTTGATATATATAAGTCAATATCTATCTCGATTCGTTTATGCCGTTACATACTACCGTTAGGCGAATGAAGTTAATATACCTTGTGTGCGAAGCACTACTAGGTATAAAAAGGCAATAGGGAGTTAACTACTTTCCCGTAAATCTTGCTTGTTTGTCATTCGATTTGCATAATTTTTGGCAGGAGTATACTACATACTATTGGGAAGCATCCCACTAACTTTCATTGGAATACCTTCTTGAAATTTCAAGCAATCGCTTTTGAAAATAACAGACCTTTTTTGCTGAAAAGTGGGCGGCGCCACGCCTACTTCAACAAAATCCACACAATTTTTTTGCAGTTTAGTTTTTCTTAAAAAGCTTATTAAGTGTGTAAAATCTTATATATATAACTTATACAGTTATGGAAATATCGCGATTTTAATTTTACGAAGAAATTTTTTAGAACTGTGTTCAAAAAGTGGGCGTGTCCGTTCACCGATTTTGTTTATTTTTACAGCAAAGAGTAAGCTTTATATGTTGAACACTTTCTGTAAATATCGTTTCAATAAGTCAATTTTTACCGGAGTTATGGCATGGAAAGTTTTATGAAATAATCCCCCATAAAGGGGCGGGGCCACGCCCATTTTCCAAAAATTTTGTGTTTTCGACTTTCTTTGCCCACGAACACTTTAGAGGTGAAATAGAAATGATATACAGCTAGTTTAAGCAAAGTTATAGCATATTCAATATATCTATGATCCTTTTCAAAATCTTTCGTATAAAATTGGGAGTGGACCTAACCCGATTTCGATAATTTTTTTTCGAAATATTGCCTGTATTAATATAAATATGTGTGCTGAATTTCACTTTGCTATCTTGAGCGGTTTTTGATTTATGATTAATAATATTTCCAAATTTGACTTAATCAAAAGTGGGCGGTACCACGCCCCATTTTAAAAATTTCTTCAAAAATGTATTTTTTGCCTTAACGCTAAAGTGCACACCAAATATTATCCTCATAGGTGTATTATGTACTGAATAATCACTCTTTTTGTATTTTCGAAAAAATTATATATATAGAAAGTGGGCGTGGCTTTTAACCGATTTTGCCTATTTTCAATAGCGCTCCGAGATAAGTGAAAAGGAACCTGCATACCAAATTTCATTGAGATATCTCAAGATTTACTCAAGTTATCGTGTTCACAGACGGACGGACGGACAGACGGACGGACGGACGGACATGGCTCAATCAATTTCTCTTTTCCTCCTGAACATTTTGATATATATAAGTCAATATCTATCTCGATTCGTTTATGCCGTTACATACTACCGTTAGGCGAATGAAGTTAATATACCTTGTGTGCGAAGCACTACTAGGTATAAAAAGGCAATAGGGAGTTAATTACTTTCCCGTGAATCTTGCTTGTTTGTCATTCGATTTGCATAATTTTTGGCAGGAGTATACTACATACTATTGGGAAGCATCCCACTAACTTTCATTGGAATACCTTCTTGAAATTTCAAGCAATCGCTTTTGAAAATAACAGACCTTTTTTGCTGAAAAGTGGGCGGCGCCACGCCTACTTCAACAAAATCCACACAATTTTTTTGCAGTTTAGTTTTTCTTAAAAAGCTTATTAAGTGTGTAAAATCTTATATATATAACTTATACAGTTATGGAAATATCGCGATTTTAATTTTACGAAGAAATTTTTTAGAACTGTGTTCAAAAAGTGGGCGTGGCCGTTCACCGATTTTGTTTATTTTTACAGCAAAGAGTTAGCTTTATATGTTGAACACTTTCTGTAAATATCGTTTCAATAAGTCAATTTTTACCGGAGTTATGGCATGGAAAGTTTTATGGAATAATCCCCCATAAAGGGGCGGGGCCACGCCCATTTTCCAAAAATTTTGTGTTTTCGACTTTCTTTGCCCACGAACACTTTAGAGGTGAAATAGAAATGATATACAGCTAGTTTAAGCAAAGTTATAGCATATTCAATATATCTATGATCCTTTTCAAAATCTTTCGTATAAAATTGGGAGTGGACCTAACCCGATTTCGATAATTTTTTTTCGAAATATTGCCTGTATTAATATAAATATGTGTGCTGAATTTCACTTTGCTATCTTGAGCGGTTTTTGATTTATGATTAATAATATTTCCAAATTTGACTTAATCAAAAGTGGGCGGTACCACGCCCCATTTTAAAAATTTCTTCAAAAATGTATTTTTTGCCTTAACGCTAAAGTGCACACCAAATATTATCCTTATAGGTGTATTATGTACTGAATAATCACTCTTTTTGTATTTTCGAAAAAATTATATATATAGAAAGTGGGCGTGGCTTTTAACCGATTTTGCCTATTTTCAATAGCGCTCCGAGATAAGTGAAAAGGAACCTGCATACCAAATTTCATTGAGATATCTCAAGATTTACTCAAGTTATCGTGTTCACAGACGGACGGACGGACAGACGGACGGACGGACGGACGGACGGACATGGCTCAATCAATTTCTCTTTTCCTCCTGAACATTTTGATATATATAAGTCAATATCTATCTCGATTCGTTTATGCCGTTACATACTACCGTTAGGCGAATGAAGTTAATATACCTTGTGTGCGAAGCACTACTAGGTATAAAAAGGCAATAGGGAGTTAACTACTTTCCCGTAAATCTTGCTTGTTTGTCATTCGATTTGCATATTTTTTGGCAGGAGTATACTACATACTATTGGGAAGCATCCCACTAACTTTCATTGGAATACCTTCTTGAAATTTCAAGCAATCGCTTTTGAAAATAACAGACCTTTTTTGCTGAAAAGTGGGCGGCGCCACGCCTACTTCAACAAAATCCACACAATTTTTTTGCAGTTTAGTTTTTCTTAAAAAGCTTATTAAGTGTGTAAAATCTTATATATATAACTTATACAGTTATGGAAATATCGCGATTTTAATTTTACGAAGAAATTTTTTAGAACTGTGTTCAAAAAGTGGGCGTGTCCGTTCACCGATTTTGTTTATTTTTACAGCAAAGAGTAAGCTTTATATGTTGAACACTTTCTGTAAATATCGTTTCAATAAGTCAATTTTTACCGGAGTTATGGCATGGAAAGTTTTATGGAATAATCCCCCATAAAGGGGCGGGGCCACGCCCATTTTCCAAAAATTTTGTGTTTTCGACTTTCTTTGCCCACGAACACTTTAGAGGTGAAATAGAAATGATATACAGCTAGTTTAAGCAAAGTTATAGCATATTCAATATATCTATGATCCTTTTCAAAATCTTTCGTATAAAATTGGGAGTGGACCTAACCCGATTTCGATAATTTTTTTTCAAAATATTGCCTGTATTAATATAAATATGTGTGCTGAATTTCACTTTGCTATCTTGAGCGGTTTTTGATTTATGATTAATAATATTTCCAAATTTGACTTAATCAAAAGTGGGCGGTACCACGCCCCATTTTAAAAATTTCTTCAAAAATGTATTTTTTGCCTTAACGCTAAAGTGCACACCAAATATTATCCTTATAGGTGTATTATGTACTGAATAATCACTCTTTTTGTATTTTCGAAAAAATTATATATATAGAAAGTGGGCGTGGCTTTTAACCGATTTTGCCTATTTTCAATAGCGCTCCGAGATAAGTGAAAAGGAACCTGCATACCAAATTTCATTGAGATATCTCAAGATTTACTCAAGTTATCGTGTTCACAGACGGACGGACGGACAGACGGACGGACAGACGGACGGACGGACGGACGGACGGACATGGCTCAATCAATTTCTCTTTTCCTCCTGAACATTTTGATATATATAAGTCAATATCTATCTCGATTCGTTTATGCCGTTACATACTACCGTTAGGCGAATGAAGTTAATATACCTTGTGTGCGAAGCACTACTAGGTATAAAAAGGCAATAGGGAGTTAACTACTTTCCCGTAAATCTTGCTTGTTTGTCATTCGATTTGCATAATTTTTGGCAGGAGTATACTACATACTATTGGGAAGCATCCCACTAACTTTCATTGGAATACCTTCTTGAAATTTCAAGCAATCGCTTTTGAAAATAACAGACCTTTTTTGCTGAAAAGTGGGCGGCGCCACGCCTACTTCAACAAAATCCACACAATTTTTTTGCAGTTTAGTTTTTCTTAAAAAGCTTATTAAGTGTGTAAAATCTTATATATATAACTTATACAGTTATGGAAATATCGCGATTTTAATTTTACGAAGAAATTTTTTAGAACTGTGTTCAAAAAGTGGGCGTGTCCGTTCACCGATTTTGTTTATTTTTACAGCAAAGAGTAAGCTTTATATGTTGAACACTTTCTGTAAATATCGTTTCAATAAGTCAATTTTTACCGGAGTTATGGCATGGAAAGTTTTATGGAATAATCCCCCATAAAGGGGCGGGGCCACGCCCATTTTCCAAAAATTTTGTGTTTTCGACTTTCTTTGCCCACGAACACTTTAGAGGTGAAATAGAAATGATATACAGCTAGTTTAAGCAAAGTTATAGCATATTCAATATATCTATGATCCTTTTCAAAATCTTTCGTATAAAATTGGGAGTGGACCTAACCCGATTTCGATAATTTTTTTTCGAAATATTGCCTGTATTAATATAAATATGTGTGCTGAATTTCACTTTGCTATCTTGAGCGGTTTTTGATTTATGATTAATAATATTTCCAAATTTGACTTAATCAAAAGTGGGCGGTACCACGCCCCATTTTAAAAATTTCTTCAAAAATGTATTTTTTGCCTTAACGCTAAAGTGCACACCAAATATTATCCTTATAGGTGTATTATGTACTGAATAATCACTCTTTTTGTATTTTCGAAAAAATTATATATATAGAAAGTGGGCGTGGCTTTTAACCGATTTTGCCTATTTTCAATAGCGCTCCGAGATAAGTGAAAAGGAACCTGCATACCAAATTTCATTGAGATATCTCAAGATTTACTCAAGTTATCGTGTTCACAGACGGACGGACGGACAGACGGACGGACGGACAGACGGACGGACGGACGGACGGACGGACATGGCTCAATCAATTTCTCTTTCCTCCTGAACAGTTTGATATATATAAGTCAATATCTATCTCGATTCGTTTATGCCGTTACATACTACCGTTAGGCGAATGAAGTTAATATACCTTGTGTGCGAAGCACTACTAGGTATAAAAAGGATCGGAACGGTAGTGAGTCCGACACCCCGTGTACTGGTCGGAACGGCCGTGGTTCTGAGCCAGGTTCGATGCTTGCGCCGTTATATGAACGACGCTGGTAAGCGTGGGTGGCGAGAGCGCTATAATTCGCGAAATTGGTGAATATGATTTTAGTTTACTTATGAGTCCTTGCAAGTTTTCAGGCTAAGGGAACTAAATGATTGGCAGACATCATTTTTGCAAAAGGTTGCCGTACGGCACCGTCCCATCGGAACTCATCCAAACAATCTCGGACAGGATTGCTTAAAGCACCAGCAAAATTTGCATTCCTTATTCCAAAAAATACAATAAAGGCTGCAAACGTAATGTCTGCAATCCAATTAATAATTATTCCCACAGGAATGCATTCCTTAAAAACTCATGTAGTCACAATGAAAAATAAATAAACATCTTAAGAACTAGTATGTACATAATTAAACACTGGTCCGTGGGCCCTCAACTTTTATCAGCCAGAATCCTTTAACCGGAAAATTGAGAAATCCGTTCAGCCGATTTCAGCAAAAACAAAGTTCTGCAAGAATAATAGCACAATCATAATTTGGGTACTACCCAATGTATGTATAATATATCAAATGAACTCTTACCTGTATTTAAATTATTTTATCGTGCAGCTGTATCTCGTTGGTGTTTTGCATATGCTTCTAAATAAGATAAATTCTATATAGCATTAGAATTTTTAAAATATTTTGCGCTTACCTTTTTCATTTTTCCAAAAAAGTATTTGACAAATAAAAATTAATTTATGAAGACAGCTGTCGTATTTCCAGTGTTTGGGAAATTTTTCAAACAAAAATCTGTATGTATTGGTATTTTTGGAAAATGGTACCCTACCCTACAAACCACATACCGGCTACCAATGAAGCTAAATAGTCTGTTTAATAAATTTCTCATATGGTCTATAAAGTGGCTATTTTTGTTCAGGCGGCGTGAAGATTTTAACCATATGTGTGGCTTCGCATCTCCCTTGCACTTATTGAATTCTCCCATTAACAAAAACTATTGGTGTTCTTTTCAATACTTCCAGTCTTAAAAAATTTCCCTTTCCAAAACCAGTTAATATTTTGGTTAACACCTAGTTGGAAATAGTTGTTCAAATGGTTTTTGTTTTGGCTAAATAGTGGGCCGAAATATTCGTTCAGTTGGTTTTTTTTTGGCTAACATATGGTGAATATTATCTGTTGAATTGGTTATCAAAGTGGCTAAAGTATGGTTAATTTTATTAGCTGAATTGGTTAATGAAATACCAGTTGAAGTGGTTATTGTCAATTGGAGATACCTACACATTTTTTCCAAATAAATTGCACAAAAATGCATAATTTTGATTAAATATTTGTATGTTTATTGAAATTGTTTTGTAATACATTAGAATCATACGTATTAAAACTAAATTTTTCAATATTTTACAAATTTTTATATTCTTTCAGGAAAAAGTAAACAAAAACAAATTGTTAATAATTATGCTTGTTATAAATAATACATAGTATTTTATTTTAGCACTAACTATTAATATTAACGCTTTATTACAACTTTTTTTAGTTAGATAGTGTTATTCGATTATTAATTAGACTAAAACTAATTTACATTGTTGGAGTTTATAAAAGTTTGTTAAGAATACCATGAGGATGTTACAACTAGTATTTATTTACATTGGTCAAGTTTGTAAACATTAATGAAGATTAGAAAAGGATACAATACTAAGTATTTAGTAATATATTTTTGGTTTGTTTTGGATTAAACACATTGCGAAAATTATATTATGTTTCTTTAAATATAATTGGAAGATAATAATTACAAGATTTAAAATTAACATTTTTTTTCCTTTGACAAACAGTTTAAAGGAAAAAAAATGTTAATTTTAAAATTATATGAAAGAAAAAATATCAAAATACCTCTGGCAACTTGGCTGATCGATCATGGTACCTCACTTTCGACCGATTGCGATGGTGGAACGTGATCTGTGGATCGTGATCTGTAATAAAATGAAATTATTTTTATGGTTTAAAGCGATGCTTATTCGTATATATGTTTTAGGTGTTTTAGGAGTTGGGATAGTATCTCATTTATTGGTTTAAAATTTTATCGGTTATACATAGGTGCACATCATGCTATCATATAACTAATATGCCATCCCTACAGTAAAATTACGAACCACTCTCCAAAAGGGACAGCGTCTTTTGATACCCCTATCATATTTTTAGCTAACTTATTAGAGTGCCAAAAGAAACAAATATCCTAGTTCGATATCAAGTGAAACCAAGAAAAGCAGGTATGAACGCATTTGCTTATACTTTTATAAATATCGGAACATGTTTATGCTGTTTCGTATAGCTATTTTTACATAACTGGTTCATAAAGAAAGTCTTCTAGTTAATACATTCTACCGTGAATAAGTTGTATTGACATTAGTCGCGTTCCAGTTAAGCAGAAACCCAGACCTGTATAAAATGTTGCATGTAAATGCAACAATAACGCTGTGATCTTGATATTTTTTTGGGTCAATTTCGGATCCGTAGTAGTAGATTTTTTGACAGCCAACCCTTATTTGCTTAGTAGTACAAACATGCATATGGATACACACTTATTTACAAAAACAACTTGCATGCAACTGAACCGCATCGTTCCTGCATGTTATTATGACCGTGATCCGACCCAGTTCAGCTAACTGGAACGCGACTATTGTCAATTTGACAAATCTATTCTGAAGGTATTGTCGAAAAAGAGGAAAAACATTTGTAAACAAAAGTAGATCAAAACAAAAGAATTCCAAGGCAATGAGCAAAAGTTTACATCCTTCACATAAACGTTTATCCTACTAATATTATATATGTGAATGTAGCGATGTTTGGATGTTTGGATGTCCAGACGTTTGCTTTTGTTCCCTAAAAACGTGAGAATGGCTGGACGGATTTTGTTGAAATTTGGCACGCCTACAAGTTATAGTCTGGAAGGAGCTATAGGCTATTTTTTTTTTTAATTTTGTGGGTTCCGACCCTGCTAGGGACCGTTTCTTTTCGAAATTTTTTTTATTCCATATAACCCTAAGTATATTGAACCTATACTTATGATATTTCGCATATAGGTATAGAAATATCGTACAATATGGGTATCAAACGAAAGGGGAGGGCCCCAGGTTTCATTTTGGCTTCGATATATTTCGATAAATTGATCGATAACTAAGTTATCGGTCAAAATTCGATTGCCCAAAAACCTTAATATTACCCTACAATATGGGTATCAAACGAAAGGGGATGGCCCAAGGTTTCATTTGGGCTTCGATATATTTCGATAAATTTATCGATAACTGAGTTATCGGTGAAAATGTTATTGCACAAAAACCTTAAAATTGCCCTACAATATGGGTATCAAACGAAAGGGGATGGCCCCAGGTTTCATTTGGGCTTCGATATATTTCGCTAAATTTATCGATAACTGGGTTACCGGTGAAAATGTTATTGCACAAAAACCTTAAAATTGCCCTACAATATGGGTATCAAACGAAAGGGGATAGCTCCAGGTTACATTTGGACTTCGATATATTTCGATAAATTTATCGATAACTGAGTTATCGGTGATTGCCCAAAAAACTTAACATTACCCCATAGGTAGGTAGGTAGAAGCCGTTTTGATGCCATAAAAACTCGTTTAACCTACTTATATAGTAGTGATATTTATTACAGCCAACCAGAGTTGTTTATAAATTCGAGGATATTGGGAATCCCTATCTCGGATATACAATCCAAGTTTCCCAAGAAGGGGCTCCCAAAGGAATTCATTCGCCTACCGGCTAGAGCCGGGCAACCACACAGTAGATGCTCAACGGTCTCTTCGGCATCAATGTCTTCGCAGCTTCTACAGTGATCACGGTGCGGAATTTCCCATCTTTTCTGCATGCGTGCCTATCGCCCAGTGACCTGTGAGGACTGCTATGAGTTTGTGAGTGCTAACTCTTGACCTGCTTAGAAGACTTCTCGTCCTCTTTTCGCTATAGTTTATCCAGGTGGATCTTGATATTGCACAACTATTGGTGTTTCTCCATCTCAGTTGTGCTTTGTTCCGGTAATACTTTTGGATGCTTCCCTTGGCTACTGCTAAGGGAGCCCCTATATCTATATTGATTGGTTCCTCATCACCCTCCGATGAGCCACTGCGCGCCAGCTCATCGGCTTTCTCATTACCTTCGATACCTCTATGGTATTTATAGTGCCAGCTGGAAGATGGTTAAGAATGCTACTGTGGCCCTGCTGAGTATCCCTCCAGCACCCGGACTCCCTGAGTCTGAGTGCCGTTTGCGCCGATGTACTCAGTATGTGCAAGTCTATTGGAAGAAGGTTTAGAATCGGATCCAAGGCCGCAGTGGGACAAGTGCGCAAGGCCCCGGTGGCACCAACACATGCCGCCCGCTGGACCTTTTGTAGGCTGATGAGGTTGTAGTTCTTCCGGAGAGCTTCCCACCATACTACAGATCCATAGGTCAGCACAGGCCGCACCACCGCCTCGTAAAACCAAAGCACCATCTTTGGCCTTAGACCCCATTTTTTACCAAACATTGATTTGCAGGCGTAGAAAGCGACACAGGCCTTCCGCACCCGCTCCTCAATACACGCTTTGCAGTTTAGCTTACAGTCAATTATGAGCCCCAGATATTTAGTGCTAGTAGATAGGGATAGCCGCTGGCTATTTAATTTCTTTAGTTCGAAAGTAGGCGGCTTGTACTTCCTCGTAAAGAGTAGTAAATCCGTCTTCTCCGGATTTAGCCTGAGGCCACAATCATGTGCCCACCTACTTAGTCTTGCCAACGTTCTTTCCATGATCTCGCTCATCACGGAAGGGAAGGGACCCGAGACTAGGATCGCCACGTCGTCGGCGTACGCCACGACTTTTGCCCCGCTTGAGGTAAGTTTTATTAGTATGTCGTTCATAGTGAGGAGCCATAGCAGAGGTGAGAGAACCCCGCGCTGCAGTGTGCCTCTGCATATCTGCTTCCTAACTTTTGCTCCCCCCAGCTCGGCTGATATTTCGCGATTAAGGAGTAGGGACGTGATCCAGTTCCTTATTGGCTCTTCCACCCCTACCCTTACGAGTGCTTCCGATATCGCGTCGGCTCTCACGTTGTTGAAAGCACCTTCCACATCAACGAACGCCGCTAGAGTAAATTCTTTGAACAAAAGTGACTTCTCGACAGTCCGCACCACCTCGTGTAGTGCGGTCTCCGTGGATTTCCCCCTTAGATACGCGTGCTGCGCTTCCGAAAAGGGGGTGTCCTGAAGAAGTCCCCGTATGTGGATATCTAATAGTCTCTCGAAAGTTTTTAACACAAAGGATGTAAGGCTTATCGGCCGAAAGTCCTTGGCCACCTCATGTCCTCTTCTGCCAGATTTGGGAATGAAAACCACCCTCGTTTCTTTCCACGTGGACGGGATGTGGTTATGAATGATACATGCTGCGAAGATCTCCTTCAGTTCCTTAACCAAAGATGCCTGAGTCTTCTGCAGCATAATGGGAAGTATTCCATCTACTCCCGCTGATTTATAGGGTGAGAAGCTGTTAATTGCCCAGGCAATTTTGTCTTCTCCTAAAATTTTGTCTATCAAGGAGGTCGGTGCCTATAGCATTACCCTATAATATGGGTATCAAACGAAAGGGGAGGGTCCCAGGTTTCATTTTGGCTTCGATATATTTCGATAAATTGATCGATAACTAAGTTATCGGTCAAAATTCGATTGCCCAAAAACCTTAAAATTACCCTACAATATGGGTATCAACCGAAAGGGGATGGCGCCAGGTTTCATTTGGGCTTCGATATATTTCGATAAATTTATCGATAACTGAGTTATCGGTGAAAATGTTATTGCACAAAAACCTTAAAATTGCCCTACAATATGGCTATCAAACGATAGGGGTAGCTCCAGGTTACATTTGGACTTCGATATATTTCGATAAATTTATCGATAACTGAGTTATCGGTGATTGCCCAAAAAAATTAACATTACCCTATAATATGGGTATCAAACGAAAGGGGAGGGCCCCAGGTTTCATTTGGGCTTCGATATATTTCGATAACTGAGTTATCGGTGAAAATGTTATTGCACAAAAACCTTAAAATTGCCCTACAATATGGGTATCAAACGAAAGGGGATAGCTCCAGGTTACATTTGGACGTCGATATATTTCGATAAATTTATCGATAACTGAGTTATCGGTGATTGCCCAAAAAAATTAACATTACCCTATAATATGGGTATCAAACGAAAGAGGAGGGCCCCAGGTTTCATTTTGGCTTCGATATATTTCGATAAATTGATCGATAACTAAGTTATCGGTCAAAATTCGGTTGCCAAAAAACCTTAAACTTGCTCTACAATATGGGTGTCAAACGAAAGGGAATGGCCCCAGGTTTCATTTTTACTTCGATATATTTCGATAAATTTATCGTTAATTTAGTTATCGGTGAGAATGTGATTGCCCTAAAACCCTAAAATTTACCTACAATATGGTATCAAATCAACTTTTGAATGTCCATTCATCCTGACACAATTAGTCAAAAAGCATTTAGTGTCAAAATTAAAAAAATATGTCAAAAAATTTAGTGCCAGTTCATTACACCATTTACATTTCCAATAAATAAACTGTGTCAAGTGAATATAAGTGAATATTTTTAACAAATAACCGACTAATTGTGTGGAGAAAATATAAAAATATCATAATGTAAGTAAAAATTCAAAAAAGAAAAAAATGTGATAGCCATGTAATAAGCTTTTTTATAAATTCTCAATAAAACTAAAGTGAAGTAGCACAGGTTAACTATACTCCAAGCTTGCGTAAAATACCTGCTAAATCCCGTTCTTAGCAAAATCCACTTTTTCATGCGGTTCGAAGGAGTAAACGATTCTGCAGTTGGCAAACAAAAGAAAAAAGTAAAGTAAAATAAAATAAAATAAAGTAAAATAAAATAAAGTAAAATAAAATAAAATGCTTTTTTTAAAGCTTTTTTGATTAATTTGCTTAGAAACTTACACCCTTTTAACACTTTTTTATGCTAAAACCGTTTTTCAATACTCTTTTTTTCAAAATTTTAGCAATATTCGAATTAGGTAAATTCTTCAGTAGGCAATAATCTATATATGTACATATATAAAATAGGATGTATGTACGTATGTATGTATGTATGTATGTATGTTATAGACTCCGGAACTACAGCGCCGATTTTGTTAATATTTACAGGATAGCACAGTAGGGGTCCGGAGAGTGTTTATGTAAAGTTTTATTCCGGGAAGTGGACCAGGGGCCGAAATATTCCAAACTTTTTTATTTATGGTGCGATTTTCTTCAAATTTGGTACAAAGTTAGACTTTTACTTTTGTTAAAATTTGAGGTTAACTTTTTTCGGGGAAGTGGACCAGGGACCGAAATATTCCAAACTTTTTTATTTATGGTGCGATTTTCTTCAAATTTGGTACCAAGTTAGTATTTTACTTTTGCTAAAATTTGGGGTAATTTTTTTCCGGGAAGTGGACCAGGGACCGAAATATTCCAAACTTTTTTATTTATCGTGCGATTTTTTCCCTAAATTTGGGCAGAACAACGTCTGCCGGGTCCTTCTAGTATTTAATAAATATATTATTTGCTTAAGAATGTTTGGCAAAACGTGCTATCTGATGGTGTTTGTAATAAAACATTTTGCGATATCCTGAATGATTTTTGTAATGAAATTGAAGAGTTGCGTGCAAAAAGGGCACTTCTATGAAAAGTATGTGTTGAGATATTCGTGTTTTAAACTTTTGAAGCATTGTAACATTTTTGTTGTTGTAGTATATAGAAAAAGATATTGCTATTATTGTTATTTAGTGTATTATCTTTTAACTTGGTAAAGTTACAAAAGCGACGCTTCACATCGTTAGCCAAAAACGATGAAATAAATCGGTGATAAATGTGCCCTTTTTGCATATAACCAGGAAAGCGAAGGATGCATCTTGTTTTAACTTCATAAAAACGTGTATTCTGTATATTTAATAATTTTTTATTCCAAGCGGACTATTATTACATAACCTAGTACACATATTTACATACCTAAAAGCATTATGGAGCTGTACGGAAAATTAAATGGCGTCGAAATGATATTGAACTAATATGTCGTTCACGGGTACTTATTTTCATAAAATACCAAGAATTGGGTCAGGGTCCAAAGAAATAAGCTTATCGTTAACAATACCAAGAATTTAAACAAAAAAACATATATATATAATAAGGCATTTTTTTTGTTTGCTAAAGAACAAATTATTTTTATTTTATACAATATTTTTAATAATCCAAATCACTATTACTATCTTCGGCATCAGATAATTTATAAGAATCAGTGTGTATTGCGCTTGTAAATAAATTATTCTTATACCAGTCCGAATCTGTTTTTTCCAAATATTGCATTAATTCTTTTATTTTGTTGTTGTTGTCTTTTAGATCATTATTTTTTTCTGGATTAATTTTTTGCGAATGTCATACAGACATCAAATTAACTTCTAAATTCTCTTCTTTTTTTGTCTTCCAAAGTCTAAAGGAACAATAGCATTCATTATAGTTTTCACCAGCTAATATTATTCCTGAAGAGGTATAATTGAGAATGCAATACGTTTTCAATTTAAAGATGTTATCCGTTTTGTTTTTTTTTTTGCAAGATTTTTCAATACTACCAATTTTCACGCACTTAAGATTAGCACCTTATTGTACTAAAATTTAATCCGATACAAAGCCATATATGTACTTAAAAAATATCTAAAAATTCTCAGAAAAAACTTTGAAATTTTGATAAAAATTTATCGAATTTTTGGGAATTTTGCATACACTTTTAAAAAATAATTCACATTATTTATAAAAAATTAGTTGAAATAGTTTTTCTGGAGCAGAAGTTGGTGAAAAATGCAATAAAATGGATGCATTTACAGCTATTTCGGGTAGTGTATAAGAAAAAAACTGTACGAGCGTATGAGCAACAAAACATAATTTTGGAAAAAAAATAACAAGTACTCATATATATAGCAACATTTTTTGATGTTGCTAAGCCAGTTTAAAAGATATCAAATCCATATTTGGAGGGGAGAGAAAACATAGATTATTCTTTCTAGTTAGCCATTTTACATGTCACCTTGTGCCCTTTTTGCACGCAACTCCTCAATTATAAGACGAATACAAGCAATGGAAGATATTTCGGCTACTGTGGCCAATGAATTCAGCGAATTTTTTTGTTGTTTTAACAACTAAAACACTCCCCGAAAATGAGGCATCTTATCCGGAGATCAAGCATCAAGTTGCACGTCTTTAGCTTTGTGAATATTAGTCGCCTTTTACTACCGGCCCACTTCGGGCATATTCTAAATCCCTAACCCGGAGGGACTATGTGATTTTTGTCGACAAGGATATACATATTCAAATGTGTTGTGCACAGAAATACCTGATATCTCATAGCCGGTGTTGGACAATCTAAGGGTTATTTTTATAAAGTCTGACGGCCACTCAGTGTGTTATTAGAATTATTAAAGTGGAGAACACCTTTCCGCGAAAATTGTGAACTGAGGTTGCAACTATCTCGCAAAGTACTGGAAATATTGATTCAGCGGAGTTATATTCATGCTCCTGGGATCAAAGCGCGTCTCCTGATACCTGTCCCGACATTTTTGGTTGTGTATTAGCGCTCGGTAGCCCACTTAAACGATTACCATAGACTCATTCTTTTTCGGTCAAAAGGATTGGCGACTGCCGGAGGCAATTTGAAATTGAATTTATTATAATAAACAAATTGATTATATTTTAATAAACAAATAAACTACAATTTAACAAAATTAAACAAGTTATGTAAGTTACTTACCAAGGGTAAAGGCGAATCCAGCAACTTTTAGTGGGCAGGATTGTTTTCCAAGAATGTTGTGGTCGATTCGTTTGAAAAACAGGATTCGTTTACACAAAAGTGTTTTAATTTGTTTAATGAAGATCGCTGTGAACAATTTTTTATTTAAAATCCATTTAATGGTTAAATAAAATTTTATGGAAACATTTTTTTCGTACGCAAATCGAAATGAAATTTTTTTCACAAATGGCGCTGAAGTTTTGATTTTGGGATATTTTTGAAAAGCTTTTGCTGTTTCATTCGCACTCATAACATAATGAATGTTACAAAATCAGCAAGGTTTTGACTTTTTCACAATTCTTGTGCACATTAACCCTAGCATATAAGTTTGGTACCTATGGGCACATATTTTAATAAAACTTAGAGCAATTTTTTTTTGGTCACCTAACGTTAACAAAATCATTCCAAAATTTTGGAAATATGGGAATCTAAAAATGCATATGTGTTGGTATTTTTGGGAAATGTGGTTAAGAGTGGTTTGTAGGGTACCCTGCAAACCGCCGCTAACCACATTTTCCAAAAATACCAATACATACACATTTTTATTTGAAAAATTTCCCAAATACTGGAAATACGACAGCTAATTTTTATTTGTCAAATA
Organism: Sphenella marginata; assembly: GCA_951509765.1. Taxonomy (NCBI): domain Eukaryota; kingdom Metazoa; phylum Arthropoda; class Insecta; order Diptera; family Tephritidae; genus Sphenella; species Sphenella marginata. Next base: position 55,576,995 of record OX608079.1, on the reverse strand, counting down.
TTTTTTTCTGAAAAATGAAAAAGGTAAGAAATGCATCGATTGTTACTTGCGAGAGTAAATAATTTCCGAATTTTCTGCAACGCAAAATGCAGGATTGGTAATATTCTGCAGGTGCAGTAGGTCGAGCTCTATCTCGATCTCGGACAGGATTGCTAAAAGCACAATCCAGACATACACAACTATGCCTACGTTGATACATAAATAACAAAGATATGCGGAATGCATTCCTTACATTTGCAATCCGAGGCATGAAATACAGCGAATAAAAACAAAGGAATAACAAGAGGAATGATTATTCGGGAATAATAAAAGTAATAAGGACTGCAAATTTGCATTCCTTATTCCTAAAAATGAGAAAAAGGCTGCAATCCAAAGTTGTTATTCAGTTGATGGTAATGCATGGATTTAATTGCTACATGAGTGCATTCCTTAACAGCTCTGGTGGCTACTTGAGTTTATTATGTACTAGCTGAGCCCGGCAAACGTTGTTTTGCCTTTGTTTTTTTGTTATTGTATACCTAGGATCATTATGAACCTAAGATCATTGTAAGCCTCTGTTAAAAAGAAAACAATGAAAAAACACCTCTAATTTTCTCAATTCATTGTATTTCTTTAAAAAATAACGGTTATATAAAATGATTTAATTAGCCAATAATACATCCACAGCACATAAACTATTTTTTCAATAGCCAATATGGTAATATAATCACAGCACATAAACTTTTTTTTAAATTAAAAATTATTCAAAAGCGAAAATATGCTCATTTGATTTAATTGTTTTTTCCCCAATCAAATTTGAAATAAAAATTTGTCAAATGTTAAAATATTCTGATTGAGAGGAAGGGGGGTAGTGAAAGCTTTCTTACCTCGCGGTAATACTAACCAAGGTTTATGATACAAAAGCTTCAAAAAATAAAAAGTTCTGAATCTTCTTGAAAAAATGATATATTATCAAAAGGATATATTGTACTTTTATACGCTACGACATCCGTCAGCGTACCAAACCACTTCCTGTTGAAACCTTAGTCAACACCTTACTTTTGGTATCCATATTGTCCAAACCTTTTCTAGGGTCCCACATTTTGGTCGATATCTAGGAAACCAGGTCCCATATTGGACTTTGAACCACTTGCTATTTAAACCTTCATCAACACTTTTCATTTGGTACCATATCGTGTAAACACTTTTTAGGATCACGCCTGGTCCACATTTTGGTCGATATCTCGGAAACGGTTTGCTATGGGACTTTGAACCACTTCCTGTTAAAATCCTCATCAACACCTTTCATTTGGTACGCATATTGTGTAAACACTTTTTAGAGTCACACCTGGTCCACATTTTGGTCGATATCTAGGAAACGGGGTCCCATATGGGACTTTGAACCACTCCCTGTTGAAACCTTAGTCAACACCTTTCATTTGGTATCCATATTATCCAAACTCTTTCTAGGGTCCCACCTGGTCCACATTTTGGTCGACATCTAGGAAACGGGGTCCCATATTGGACTTTGAACCACTTCCTATTAAAACCCTCATCAACACCTTTCATTTGGTACCATATTGTGCAAACACTTTTTAGAGTCACACCTAGTCCACATTTTGGTGAATATCTAGGAAATGGGGTCCCATATGGGACTTTGAACCACTTCCTTTTTAAACTGTCATCAACAGCTTTAATTTGGTACCCATATTGTGTAAACACTTTTTAGGGTCACACCTGGTCCACATCTTGGTCGATATCTAGGACACGGGGTCCCATATTGGACTTTGAACCACTTCTTATTAAAACCCTCAACAACACCTTTCATTTGGTACGCATATTGTGTAAACACTTTTTAGAGTCACACCTGGTCCACATTTTGGTCGATATCTAGGAAACGGGGTCCCATATGGGACTTTGAACCACTCCCTGTTGAAACCTTAGTCAACACCTTTCATTTGGTATCCATATTATCCAAACTCTTTCTAGGGTCCCACCTGGTCCACATTTTGGTCGACATCTAGGAAACGGGGTCCCATATTGGACTTTGAACCACTTCCTATTAAAACCCTCATCAACACCTTTCATTTGGTACCATATTGTGCAAACACTTTTTAGAGTCACACCTAGTCCACATTTTGGTGAATATCTAGGAAATGGGGTCCCATATGGGACTTTGAACCACTTCCTTTTTAAACTGTCATCAACAGCTTTAATTTGGTACCCATATTGTGTAAACACTTTTTAGGCTCACACCTGGTCCACATCTTGGTCGATATGTAGGAAACGGGGTCCCATATTGGACTTTGAACCACTTTCTATTAAAACCTTCATCAACACATTTTGGTGAATATCTTGGAAATGGGGTCCCATATGGGACTTTGATCCACTTCCTATTAAAACCCTCAACAACACCTTTCATTTGGTACCATGTTGTGCAAACACTTTTTAGAGTCACACCTGGTCCACATTTTGGTCGATATCTAGGAAACGGGGTCCCATATGGGACTTTGAACCACTCCCTGTTGAAACCTTAGTCAACACCTTTCATTTGGTATCCATATTATCCAAACTCTTTCTAGGGTCCCACCTGGTCCACATTTTGGTCGACATCTAGGAAACGGGGTCCCATATTGGACTTTAAACCACTTTCTATTAAAACCTTCATCAACACCTTTCATTTGGTACCATGTTGTGCAAACACTTTTTAGAGTCACTCCTAGTCCACATTTTGGTCGATATCTCGGAAAGCGGGTCGCATAGGGTCTTGAAACTTCATATAAACCATAAATGGACCACTGCCTACGTTGTGTATAAGTTTGGTTGAAATCGCACGACGCGTTTATGAGTAGTTCGGCGACGTACATATACGGCGACTTATTTTTATATATATAGATTTACCGTTTTGTATTAAGAATTAACATCTAACAACACCTCAAACGGCCACTCACAGCTACCTTTTACGTAGCACTTCCACTTTAATAATTCTAACATTAATAACACACTGAGTGGCCGTATGACTTTATAAAAATAACCCTTAGCCGGTCCAACACCGGCTACGCGATCTCAGGTATTTCTGTGCACAACACATTTGAACTTTCGAAACACCATATGAATATCCGTGTCGACAAAAATCACATAGTCCCTCCGGGGGACTTTTTTTTTTCAATTTGCATGTTTCACTTGCATAAGCTGTTTGTTTTGATCTATGCCTTTGTTTACAAATGTTTTTTCCTCTTTCTCGACAATACAATTCAGAATAGATTTGTCAAATTGACAGTGTCAATACAACTTATTCACGGTAGAATGTATTAACTAGAAGAATTTCCTTATGAACCAGTTACATATGTAAGACTAGCTATACGAAACAGCATAAAACCTGTTCCGATATTTATAAAAGTACTAGAAGGACCCGGCAGACGTTGTTCTGCCCAAATTTAGGGAAAAAATCGCACGATAAATAAACAAGTTTGGAATATTTCGGTCCCTGGTCCACTTCCCGGAAAAAAATTACCCCAAATTTTAGCAAAAGTAAAAGTCTAACTTTGTACCAAATTTGAAGAAAATCGCACCATAAATAAAAAGGTTTGGAATATTTCGGTCCCTGGTCCACTTCCCGGAAAAAAATTACCCCAAATTTTAGCAAAAGTAAAATACTACCTTTGTACCAAATTTAAAGAAAATCGCACCATAAATAAAAAAGTTTGGAATATTTCGGTCCCTGGTCCACTTCCCCGAAAAAAGTTAACCTCAAATTTTAACAAAAGTAAAAGTCTAACTTTGTACCAAATTTGAAGAAAATCGCACCATAAGTAAAAAAGTTTGGAATATTTCGGTCCCTGGTCCACTTCCCCGAAAAAAGTTAACCTCAAATTTTAACAAAAGTAAAAGTCTAACTTTATACCAAATTTGAAGAAAATCGCACCATAAATAAAAAAGTTTGGAATATTTCGGTCCCTGGTCCACTTCCCGGAATTAAACTTTACATAAACACTCTCCGGACCCCTACTGAGCTATCCTGTAAATATTAACAAAATCGGCGCTGTAGTTCCGGAGTCTATAACATACATACATACATACGTACATACATCCTATTTTATATATATAGATTATTGCCTACTGAAGAATTTACCTAATTCGAATATTGCTAAAATTTTGAAGAAAAGAGTATTGAAAAACGGTTTTCAAACATTTTCTTTTGCGGTGTTCGTTGGCATTTGAAAATTAGCGGTTAAATTAGCATAAAAAAGTGTTGAAAGGGTGTAAGTTTCTAAGCAAATTAATCAAAAAAGCTTTAAAAAAAAGCATTTTATTTTATTTTACTTTATTTTATTTTACTTTACCTTTTTTCTTTTGTTTGCCAACTGCAGAATCGTTTACTCCTTCGAACCGCATGAAAAAGTGGATTTTGCAGGTATTTTACGCAAGCTTGGAGTATAGTAAACCTGTGCTACTTCACTTTAGTTTTATTGAGAATTTATAAAAAAGCTTATATCATGACTACCACATTTTTTTCTTTTTTGAATTTTTACTTACATTATGATATTTTTATATTTTCTCCACACAATTAGTCGGTTATTTGTTAAAAATATTCACTTATATTCACTTGACACAGTTTATTTATTGGAAATTTAAATGGTGTAATGAAATGACACCAAATTTTTTGACATTTTTATTTAATTTTGACACTAAATGCTTTTTGACTAATTGTGTCAGGATGAATGGACATTCAAAAGTTGATTTGATACCATATTGTAGGTAAATTTTAGGGTTTTAGGGCAATCACATTCTCACCAATAACTAAATTAACGATAAATTTATCGAAATATATCGAAGTAAAAATGAAACCCGGGACCATCCCCATTCGTTTGATACCCATATTGTAGGGTAATATTAAGGTTTTCGGGCAATCGCATTTTGACGGATAGCTCAGTTATCGAACAATTTATCGAAATATATCTAACTCCAAATGCAACCTGGGGCCATTCCCTTTCGTTTGACACACATATTGTAGAGCAAGTTTAAGGTTTTTTGTCAATCGAATTTTGACCGATAACTTAGTTATCGATCAATTTATCGAAATATATCGAAGCCAAAATGAAACCTGGGGCCCTCCCCTTTCGTGTGATACCCATATTATAGGGTAATGTTAATTTTTTTGGGCAATCACCGATAACTCAGTTATCGATAAATTTATCGAAATATATCGACGTCCAAATGTAACCTGGAGCTATCCCCTTTCGTTTGATACCCATGTTGTAGGGCAATTTTAAGGTTTTTGTGCAATAACATTTTCACCGATAACTCAGTTATCGAAATATATCGAAGCCCAAATGAAACCTGGGGCCCTCCCCTTTCGTTTGATACCGATATTATAGGGTAATGTTAAGTTTTTTGGGCAATCACCAATAACTCAGTTATCGATAAATTTATCGAAATATATCGAAGTCCAAATGTAACCTGGAGCTACCCCTATCGTTTGATAAATTTCGAAAAGAAACGGTCCCTAGCAGGGTCGGAACCCCCAAAATTAAAAAAAAAAAATAGCCTATAGCTCCTTCCAGACTATAACCTGTAGGCGTGCCAAATTTCAACAAAATCCGTCCAGCCATTCTCACGTTTTTAGGGAACAAAAGCAAACGTCTGGACATCCAAACATCCAAACATCCAAACATCGCTACATTCACATTTATAATATTAGTAGGATAAACAAATGCGTTCATACCTGCTTTTCTTGTTTTCACTTGATATCGAACTAGGATATTTGTTTATTTTGGCACTCAACTACTAATAAGTTAACTAAAAATATTATAGGGGTATCAAAAGACGCGTTTTGGCCTCGGTATCAATGATCCGAAGTCGAAATTTGATTTTTTTGTTTTAGTGAAATGTTGTTAACAAAAAACCAAAAATAACCCAGGTCCAATCCTTCGGGCGCGCTTTAAAAAAATAACCCATAACAGGCTCAACACCGGCTGCACGATCCCTATTATTTATGTGTGTAAACACATTTTCTTTATAATATAACCATATTAAGCGTGTTCCAATTAAATAGAAACCCAGAACTGTATAAAATTTTGCATGTAAATGCAACAACAAGGCTGTGATCTTGACATTTTTCTGGGTCAATTTCGGATCCGTATAGAAGTTCTGTGCGTTTTGATTTTTGTAGCAGATTTTTTGACAGCCAACCCTTATTTGCTTAGTAGAGTAAACATGCATATGTATACACACTTATTTACAAAAACCACTTTCATGCAACTGACCCGCATCGTTCCTGTTAACTTATGACCGTGATCCGACCCAGGTCAGCTAACTGGAACGCAGCTATTATGTATTCGTGCATGGGGTAGACAGGTTTTGCTGGGAAGGCTGTCCATTTTGGAGAGTGGTTCGTAATTTTACTGTAGGGATGGCATATTAGTTATAGGATAACATGATTTGCACCTATGTATAACCGATAAAATTTTACAATGACTGGCGCAACTTTGAGTACTCTCCATTTTTGCATTTTTCACCAACTCCGTCTTAGGTAAAATTACACAGCCCCACAGAAAAAAAAAGTGGTATGTTGTCGGGAGGAGCCAAGTCGATCCATATGGATTTTGGGCCGCTGAACACGAATCCGTAGTCAGAATTCAAGGAATTTGATGAAAGTTCGTCTAAGTTTTGCGAAATTTTGCATACATTTTTAAAACATAGATTACGGTTTCTGCATTGAATATTGGCCCGTAGTTTTAGAGAAGATTAGTTAAAATTATTATTATTACTTAAGGCGAAATTGGTCAATATTGAAAAGTTAAGTTAAGAAAAATTACATGTTTATTTGTATTTTTTCTGCTCATAATATCCAAAACTTCACTAGTGTCCATTTGTGCCGCGATATCTGCATGCCAATCCATTTAAACGATCTACTGTCATCCTGTTTGTAAGATATGACTTTAATCGCTATAAGGCAGAAAAATCGCTCAGCAGTGCTGGTTGTCAATGGAAACGTGCACAGCCATTAAGAAATCGTTCTGATATTTGGCACCATCGTGGCTTGTTTGTAGGTATTTGCTGGAGTGTTTGGTATATTTTCAGTTTGTTGCCAAATTTTTAGGTCTCCCCTTAAAACTACTAAACATGGAAGATCTTCTGTATAAAGTTCAGCACCTTGTAAAACATTCTCTAGATCTTCGTCGTTAAAGTTATGCGACAACAATTTTTCCAGATGTCCGATTCTTTGCAGGGGACGGCCAGGGAACATGGATGACATTTTACTTAACATAAAGTCCAAAAAAGGAATATAAACTGAAAGTCGGTAATATTCTTCAACTGATTCAGTCTGAGGCCCGGTTTCACCAGCTCGACTAAACTTAGACTAAAGTTAGTTAGTTAAGTCGCGACTTTCACTTTTTCAGTTTCACCATCTAACTTAACTAAGTCACAAATTAGTCAGCCTGCCAGGTGACTTATCCTCGACTAAGTCAGTGTTGCCGGAATTCGAAACCCATGCGTCAGAAATGTTACTAATTTGCCATGCATGCAATCATTACGAACCCATCGTTTTCAATTAGGCGCTATTTTAGCACCTTCCAATCAAAGGGATATGCTAACTTAAGTCGCGACTTAGTTCTAGTCTTAGTGAAACCGGGCCTGAATGTTCGATCGATTTATTTGCCGACCGGTGGTTGTAGGGGCCGTGATTTCCGTACCAATTTCACTTGCAATGGCGTCAGCCTGGTCGAAAAGATTTTTGAATGTATCCTTGCTAGATTCACGCTGCTTCTGCAAACTTGCTGTGGCCATAGTAATAAGCTGAACTGCAAAAAGTATATCAATATTCTTGAGGAGAGAGGATTACCAAGCTTATGAGGAATTCTGACGAGTTTATGGATTGAAGTAAAGAAAATGGCGGTGCAGAACTTGTTCTATTTCCATATTCTTGATCAGCCATTTTTTGTAATATTTCAGGGATACATGGCAATACGCTTCAAAATGTCAAAACCGCTTTATGTTTTTCAACCCATCTTGTCTCACACATTTTGTTTTTTTTTTTTCTAAACCGATTCACGGGAAAAGTGGCAGTACTTGATATAACCCCGACGGCATTTCTTATGCTGATCAACTCCCCACAGCATTCAATTAAATCATTTTGAATTGACTTACTGATATAGGAAGCATTTCTAGTGCTGTCTTACATTTTCCTGGAGTACCTCATCCCCAGCATCGATTCGAAATTTCAGAAAATGCTCTGAAGATTCCTTCCCCATGTTTAAAAGAGCTTTGGAAGTCTAGTTCACCGTCATCTCTGTAGGTATGTCCCTCAAAGGTATGTTTTGCCTTCCACATAAGATCACTGTCTTTATAATGGGAATTAGTTGTTTGCGATTATTTTCGATATTTTCCCTTTCCTGGGATCTCATTTGGCCAACAACATCTAACGACTTTCCCTCCATCACCAGCAAACAATATGCTACCATGTTCGTTTTGTGGTAATTCGTGCCCTCGTGGTGTGTCATCGTATCAATTGCCTTTTTTTATTTTGCCAGTGGTTCCGAAACCAATTTTCCTAGCTTCACGTCGTCCAAAGAGCATACACACTTTGCATAATCCGCTGCCAGCAATTTTACAATTTGCTAGCCATTCATGGTCCTTTAACCAGCTTTTTTAAAAATACTGGTTCTTTTTTCCCTCGCTAAGCAGTGGATACTTAAATTCCGCAATTCAACCACTGGAAGAAAGAAGTAACCCGTCATGCCTGCCGAGGAGAGTACCTGAAATGATAAATCGATTACACAGTGCAGCAAAATTGTACTTAATTAATAAAAAGGAGCGAAACAGAAATCCCGGCCTATAGTACATAGCGATGCTTAAATAACATGTGTGGGAAATTTTATTGCTCTAGGAGAACGGTAACCCGAGCCGATTTTTAGCTAAAGTATTATCTAGCATGTTATACCAAGTCCATGAAGGCTTCGAAAAACCCATAATTTTGATATTGTGTCCATACATAAAGGATTGTGAAACAAATCTCTACCTAAAATTTTTATAAGGACAATAATGCTGTTCTAATTTAAAATGTGGGTATATATGTAAATCAATACCGCACCATAATCAATTTTAAGTTATGACCAGTCATAAATGATCAGAGGAGTACACCTAAAAGCCGGGTTATGTAATTTTTTATGATTATCAAAATATTCGATATCGAAAGAGGCGGGTCATGGCAAGTCGGTTTCTCGTTATCTTAAGATCTTTGATATTTTGAACCTTATATCTGTCTCGTTAGTTTGTTTCCGTTACATACTACCGTTATGTGGCCAAAGTTATGATATCCCTGTACTAGTCCTACTATGCTGGGTATATAAATTGAATATCTATGTATATAGGTTTTGCGGAAATCCAGCTAATAGATCTACGCGTTAAGGCTGGGTCTCCACTTCACAAGAAAACGCCAAAGAAATACAGCTAGCCCAGTAAGGTTTTCCTTTAAATATAATTTTTTAGCATTTTCTTGTGAAGTGGTAACCCAGCCTAAAGTAGAAAAGCAATATTATTAAGTAACTCTTGATAGGAAATTAGTTATATGACAGAAAAACTGTAAAAGGAAAAAATTGACTAATGGTATTCTTGCTGAAATAATTTTTAGTGACCATTCTTTAGAAAGTTTAACTACTCCACAAAATTTCCAAAACCACAAGAATTACAAGGTGGCAGGTAATAGTGTCAATTGACACTATTGTCAACAAGAAAATGGAAAATAAGTCATTGACACTATTTCCAAACTGAAATGGAAATAGTGTCAAAAGTGCTAAAAACGGGTCTACCACATTATCCCCATAGGAAAAATCCCTAAAATCAGAATCCCAACACGAAATCTCCATTTTATGTGTGAAATAAATTCAAATTATGTACTGGATAGGTAATTATGCTACCTTTCATTTGAGGTACCACTGTTGTGGGTGCAAAACCGAGTAAGTGCAAAATTTTAAATTTAATTTAAAAAACAACCCTGGGCTACATTATGCCAAGTTCTTCTGCGTAGTACACCATTCTGCGTAGGCGGCCTTCGGCCGCGCTTATAATAATTAACCCTGGGCTACGCCATTCCAACTTCGGGTGGTTGCCCTGAACGGTGGCAACATGCCTCCGTTCCCACTCTATGGGCGGGATCCATGGTATTTTTGTGCAGAACACCTTTCTGAATTGGCAATAAAGATAACATAAAGGGAATAAAAATATAGTGTACATGCATATACATTAGAACACCCACAGAATGTATGGGATTTGAAAAAGTATGAAATAATTTCGCTCCACACGCAATTTCTGAAAGAATGGGGATAAAAAATAAGATCTGTAAAAAAAATCTGTCCATCTGTAGTGCAAAAATGCCATGGAAATTTGACCTAGAGGCTAAAAATGCACTAACAAATGGAATATGTCTTTATTGGCTAATATCTCCTATACTAGTAATTTTAGGAGAAATAACGACATAACGACTTTTACTTAGATTGGAGTCAGGAGTAAATTGGTTGGTAAAGGTTGTACCTGGGAGTGTCCTTTCAAGGACTTTTAATAAGTCGAAGTAAATTTTTTATTTTTCCTTTTTTTTTAATGGTCAAATAAAATACTTGCGAAATTATGGATTAGATAAGCTATACATCGTTTGGTAGGATATTAACCACAGTTTAATAATAATATTACATTTTAATTTTACCAACATTTCTGCAATGGTTGGTTGACATAAAACTGAGAAAAAACAGTTTTTACATTTCTAAAAACAAGCAATATGGTATAGTTCAGGGGTCAAAGTTCTAATTCTCTTCCCTCCGAATGCATTTTCTGAAAGTTTGGGGGTAAGCGACAAGATGTGTAAAAAAGTCTAGCCATCTGTTGTGAAAAAATGCCATGGAAATTTGACCTAAAGGCTAAAAATGCACTAAAAAATTGTATATGTGTTTATTGGCTAATATCTCCTAAACTAGTAATTTTAGGAGAAATAACGACATAACGCCTTTTAAATTGTTAAAGTAAATTGTATCGATGTTAATTTTTTATTTTTTTCAAAGTAATGAGTTACATACGCTTTACACCGTTTTATAGAATATTACCCAAAGTTTCATTTTAACATTGCATTTTAATTTTATTGACACTTTTGCAATGGTAGGTTGGCGTAAAACTGAGAAATTTTTGTTTTTTTAATTTTTGAAAACATACAATATGAGATAACTCAGGCGCACATTTCTAATTTTATAGCTATGTTGAAGTAAAATAGTAAATATGTAACGGATTGAATGTATTTCTTTTTGACAGTTCAGTAACGGTTTACTGGCAAAACTAAATTTTTAACTAAAATATATACATACATATTATATATAGAAAAAAAATTTGAATTAATTAGAAAAAAAAAACATATGGAGAATTTACTCCTGATACCATTTTTAATAAAAGTCTTTGTTATTATTTCTCTATGAAACACTTGCTTACGAGATATTAGCCAATAAAGACATATAAAATTTTTTAGTGCATTTTTAGCTTTTAGGTCAAATTTCCATGGTATTTTTTCACAACGGATGGCTAGACTTTTTTACACATCTTGTCGTTTACCCCCAAGCTTTCAGAAAATGCATTTGGAGGGAAGAGAATTAGAACTTTGACCCCAGAACTATACCATATGCATGTTTTTAGAAATGTAAAAACATTTTTTTCTCAGTTTTATGTCAACCAACCATTGCAGAAATGTTGGTAAAATTAAAATGTAATGTTATTATTAAACTGTGGTTAATATCCTACCAAACGATGTATAGCTTATCTAATCCATAATTTCGCAAGTATTTTATTTGACCATTACAAAAAAAAGAAAAATAAAAAATTTACTTCGACTTATTAAAAGTCCTTGAAAGGACACTCGCAGGTACAACCTTTACCAACCAATTTACTCCTCACTCCAATCTAAGTAAAAGTCGTTATGTCGTTATTTCTCCTAAAATTACTAGTATAGGAGATATTAGCCAATAAAGACATATTAAATTTTTTAGTGCATTTTTAGCCTTTAGGTCAAATTTCCATGGCATTTTTTCACTACAGATGGCCTGATTTTTTTGCAGATCTTATTTTTTATCCCCATTCTTTCAGAAAATGCGTGTGGAGCGAAGAAAAAACATTTTTTTTTTGTGGGTGTTCTAATATACATACATATCGATGGCTTCGTGAGCAAATGTCCTAAGTCCATTTTTTTGAAAAATGAGATTTTAATGCAGAACGATAGTACAGTTATAAATACATCGTTTACCATCAAAAAAGTTACAAAAAAGTCGATTTTAGGTATTGTTATGTAGTGGTATGCAAATGTTCTAAGTCCACCAAAAAAAAAAAAAAGATAAACGTACGTCGTAAGTCCAGTTGAAAATAAGTTTTTATTTGTTTCATTCAATTTTATTCCTGGAATCATATCCAACTATTACGTATGATGTATTTTAAGCCTGACTTTAACCGAATTGATGGCAAGGTCTCCGCTTGCTGTGCAAACTCGTTTGAAGTTCTTAAAAATTTGCTATAGTTTTACTTTAGCTAATAACTACTTGTGGCTAATAAAAGTTTAGACAAGTACCAAGAAGGCCATGCTTTCTCTTTCATTGCAAAATTAAATTTTTTGGTTTTAGTTCCGCTGTGTTGTGCAAATATTAATAGCTATTAGTTTATTTGATTTAACTTTACCTTGAACGAAGAAGAATACCTTCTAGAAAGTATGAAGATTTGCCATTTATAAAACAAACTTTACCCAAGGACCATCACAAATTTTATGATGATTTACCTCACCACTGACATATCTTAAAAAGTATAATATGTAGTAGTTTTTGTTAATCGTGCTATCGTGTTTAAGTGATTTTATTAAAAAAAAATAGTGACAGAAAAAGGCAACAGAACTTAAGTGCGCTCTTCCATCTGAAGAAGCAAAGATTTAATGAAGCACTTTCTGATAAAGGGAGTCGTGTCCCATTGGATTCCTCGGAGGCGAGTTCATCAATGTCAACAGCCTCAACGATCAACACAATGCAGGAACGGGATATAGGTGAATATTGTAATTCGGTGACAGGTAATAGTGTCACTGGTAATAGTGTCAATTGACACTATTGCTATTTTAGTCAGCGGTTGTCTGCGCAGCGCAGTGTTGTAAGAGATGGATTTTTATTATATGATTATTTACAAAATGTGCACTATTAGTGATTGGGGTCTACCACATTATCCCCAAAATCAAAATCCCCGAAAAAAAATCCCCAAACACAAAATCGCCAAATAAGTAATCCCCAAAATCAGAATCCTCAAAGTAAAACTCGGCTCAGCGAATAAAGGCCTAACTAACTAACGCCTAATTTTTCGAAATGAAAGAATGCCTAACAAGAAAGTGAAAGGACGTCTAGCTTTAAAAATGAAGGAAAGCCTAATTTTAAAAATGAAAGAAAGTCTTAATTGTTAGGGTTTCTTTCCAATATTTGGGACTTATTTCACAATTAAACTATAACTTCCGATCCATGTTTTTTATGGGCAGAACACCTTTTCGCATTTTCGGCCTTCGGCCGCTCTTCATAAAATAACCCTGGGCTACGCCATTCCAACTCCGGGTGGTTGCTTCCCACTCTATGGGCGGGATCCATGGTATTTTTTTAATTTTTATTATCACCTGAAACTAATGATTATTATATCACGCGATTTTTTATTTCAAATTCATCTTATGTTATTAGCTATTTACATATCGCTGGCTTCGTGAGCAAATGTCCTAAGTCCATTTTTTGTAATTGTTCAAGAGAGGTAAAAAACCGCCTAACTTTTTTTGTTGTCAATATTTTTAGAACCTAAAAATGCAGTTTTTTCCTTCAGTTCAGCTTGCTTAGATAGCAGTTGTCAGAATATTTCTAAATAAAGTAAATGCAAAGTTATGAGCACTTTTGTGACTTGAAACATTTTCTTTCTATGATTTTGTTATATTTACATGGACTTAGAACATTTTCTTACAATTAAATTGTGTTTGTTTTGTTTCAGATTTCGATGAAATTTTGCATATAGACAGTATGATTAATTCTAAGAATATATACCTACATATGTGTTGCCACTTGGGACGGTTTACAGGGTTGCCACCTATCTCGTTTAGATTCGATAATCACTTTTTTAACATGTGGCGCAATAAAATAAAGAAATAGAGCACTAGTGTACTAGCTTTCTGCCCCGGGAGCTTTCTGTTAGACCGCGTAACTCGATTTCTACCCCCCTTTCTCTTCATAATAATAAACCACTCAGTCAGCTATGCAATTCTGTTTTGAGTAAAAGGACATTCAGTAGATATGTAGTACTAAAAAATACCTATTCAACGATATATCAAACTTTGCAATCGGATTATAAATAAAAAAGTTGTGAATAAAAATCGATTTTGGCTGTTTTTAGGACTCTCGCAGGATGACAATTTTTATCATCCCTAATTCGCCGCAGGGTCATCTTTCATCCTAGGGGGGTAAAACATAACGGCAAAAAAAATTATTTTGAAATTATAAAAATAAAAATGTAGGTCACCAATGGGTTAAGGCATGGTGACCTACACGCTTAAAATCAACTACTTAAGCCTATGTAAAACTATTTTGATGTGAAAAAATTTAATTTCAGAGTTGAAAGAAAATTGAGGTCGTCAATGGGTTAACGTATTGCCACGCATGGCTTATAATTTTAAATATTTACCAATTAGGTGCAACACAACGCTTTCAAACCTAACCAAAAAATTATTCATGGTATCGTTATAAAAATAAAAATGTAGATAACGAGTGGGTTATTGCTTGACCGTAAATGTGTTTCTGAATTTTTGATTCGCAATTTTTGGTTTCTGAAAAAAGTTTTTTGAATTTTTTCTGTCTGAATTTATGAGGGGCACCTCCACCAACACACCCAGGCATTTCACTGCCAACAACCTGTTATACTCGTAAAGCATTGCCTCACCATTATTTTGACTATCTTTTATTTTTAATAATTTTGAAATTATTTTTTTCAATATTTCTTTTTCCATGAACTTTGGATTGGGGTTCAGAAAAATTGTTTTTCACAACATTAAAATTCAAAAATTGTAAAACAAATAAGTCTTTTTATTTCATTGTAACAAACAATTGAAACTTTCAATCGTTCTCAAAATAAATTTACTTTCTTAAAATGTTACTTAAATAATATTTCCATTACTTATTATCACATTAAGTAGCAAAAATACTACGCTTTACATTCTTACCGGAAAAAATTTACCTTTGCAACATACGAAAAATCTCTCTCGTGTTTTTAATCGACCTTCGAACTTTGTAGTCAAATGTCGATTTTCAGCATATTGTTTGTATGGTTTTATGCCTCTAACTGGTCGACTAATTGATATTTTTTTAAATTTGTTAAAGCCAAATTATTGCTAGAGACCTGTGCAATATTAAAATTAAAAATGGTGGCACACAAATGCGTGTTTGGTGGAATTTGCGGTTTTTGATTTGTATGCAAAGTGAGCACAATAAATATTACGTATACGCCATGGTATTTACCATTGTGTATCAGTACAAGTGTGATATGTTATCTGTCAAACGTTTGACAGGCACTTCAAAATGGAGTTTTCTCAGTTTTTTTGTTTACATCTGAGGCACTTCAGCATGGCGGCTCCTATCTTCTAACGAATGATAGAACGAGATGCAGGATGAATCCAACGTAGAATATAAAAAAACAGGTGTTAATTTTTTTAAAAATTTTGACGTCTATGCTTAAGATATCACACTTGACATGGTACACAATGGTATTTACATTCGAGTATTCAATATTCCATTATTATAAATCCAATAACGCCCTTATTTTAAAAAAATTTTGAAATTGGGTAATCTTCCAATCAGCAGTCAATATGTTGAAAACAAATTTACATATTTTGCCAAGATTTTGGTGAAAATGAAATTGGACAGACGCGTCGACGCAAGTGTATACTTTACTCACTTTGTTAATGTTAGAGAAAATGAAATACGCTCAATGTGAGAATGAAAACATTTTACCGTTAGGATTTTGTTACATATAAATACATACCTACGTATTTTTTATTAAAAATGAATTTGGCGTTTATTTTGAAGTTCTGAATACATGCTTGCAGTTAAATATAGCCATCCATGCGTTTCTTCTCAGAATACGGCTCTGGTGAAGGTACATTCTATGAAACATCAAAGGACGCAATCCTAGTCAAACAAAGCAATTGGATGTAATTGTTGCAATTTTGTGTTTGACTTTTAAAAGGAAATAATTTGCTGGCGAAAGGTACCAAAGTAGCAGTATATCGAAAACGCCAAAAAGAGTTACAAAAGTTCTTCAATGTGAAAAAATTTCGCTTAGTGCAACGATATCGAAAAGTTAATGGAGACGATAGCGTTAACCTTTAAAAAGATGATTTGCGTTTATTTATCGATAGTTCACTAATTAAAACTTGTGCTTTTGCACAAGATGAATAGAATGCCTGCTGTTCCAATTGCGTATAGCACTGACACTAGTGAAAATTTCGATAGTTTGAAACACATTCTGGAAGTAGTCAAATATAACGAGCTGAGAATATGAAAAGAAACTTTTCCAAAACAAATACTATTTATGCATGTATGTAGATTAAGGTGCCTCGCCAAAAAAAGTTGCACTGTTTCCACCGGAATTTCAAAATTCACTCTTTTGTAAGGACTCCCCCAAAATATTTCGAAAAAATATTAAGATTTACCGGAGCTAAACCGGGTTAAAAAAACTCTAAAAATATCCTTTTTTATGTATAAAAGGAGTATGAAAAAATGATTTTTAATAAAAAGCATCTGAGATGATAGAGTGCAAAAGGTAAGCATAAAAAAGTTTAAAAATTTTATCAATACTATTATTGTATACCTGTGTGCTAATATTCGCAATGTGTAAAATTGGACCAAAAAGGGTTAAATTTTGCATAAATGGCAACGTCTCGAAAAAACCTTTCAAATGATATTCTAATCGTCCAAATCCGTTAATAATTGGTATGAGTTATTAAAGTTTTCCACAAACCTACCGCTCGAAATATGACCAAAACCAGCATCATACATCTCAATATGTGGGTTGCGTTGATAGAATTTTCAAACTTTTTTATGCTTACCTTTTGTAATTCAGCTAATTCATAGTCTCAGGTGCTTTTTATTAAAAAATATTTTTTCATACTCCTTTTATACATAAAAAAGCGATATTTTTAGCGTTTTTTTAACGCGGTTAGGCTCCGGTAAATTTTAATATTTTTTCGAAATATTTTGACCAAGGTCGTAGAATACATTGAAGTTTATAATTCCGATGGCAACAGGGTGTCCATTTTTTTTGTATGGAGCGTGAGGCGTCTTAATGTATACACACTTATTTACAAAAACAGCTTTCATGCAACTGACCCGCATCGTTCCGGTTAAATTATGACCGTGATACGACCCAGGTCAGCTAACTGGAACGCAGATATTATGTATTCGTGCATGGGGTAGACAGGTTTTGCTGGGAAGGCTGTCCCTTTTGGAGAGTGGTTCGCAATTTTACTGTAGGGATGGCATATTAGTTATGTGATAGCATGATTTGCACCTATAACCGATAAAATTTGAAACCAATAAATGAGATACTATCCCAACTCCTATAACACCTAAAACATATATACGAATAAGCATCGCTTTAAACCATAAACCTATTTTCATTTTATTACAGAACACGTTCCACCATCGCAATTGGACGAAAGTGAGGTACCATGCTTGAGCAGCCAAGTTGCCAGAGGTATTTTGATATTTCCTCTTTCATATAATTTTAAATTTAACATTTGTTTTCCTTTGTTTTCCGGGAACATGGAACGCGGGATAAAATTTGTTTCTTTAAATCACGTTCCAATTCCAATTAAGTACATACATTCTGTAGTTTTTAAAATAATAATAAATAAATAAATAAGTAATAAATATTTTAGTTTTCAAGCTAACTATAACTTTACTTCGTTTTATATCTTTTCATTCACTATGTATATTCTTCAAGGAGGGTGAATGGTAACGTTAAAGACCCGTAAACTTTGAATCGTAGACTTGCCGAAAAACTTTTTTTTCCAAAAGTTCAAATAGTTTCAGTTTCTTTCAAACTTGATCTTGACTAAAATGCTCATCCTGCCAAGCTAAATTTTCCGTAAGTGTGACATTACTACGTAACTCACTTCTAAATACGGTAACATTAAAGACCACTTAAAACTGGCTGTATCTTGAAAACAACAAAGAATTGAAGAAAAGTGTATAAGTATAAAATATAGGGTTAGTTATTAGAATAAGTAAAAAATATTTAGCTTTTGTTGAATACTTCAGAAGTATGAACAGAAATAAACGTATTTCTGTAACATTAAAGACTAAAATATTGACCATATTGCAAATAGTACCCTTTTGTAAATAGTCCTTGAATTATAACTGTTATTGCATTCCAAATAATACATTTTTAATTATACCTAGTAGTGCTTCGCACACAAGGTATATTAACTTCATTCGCCTAACGGTAGTATGTAACGGCATAAACGAATCGAGATAGATATTGACTTATATATATCAAAATGTTCAGGAGGAAAAGAGAAATTGATTGAGCCATGTCCGTCCGTCCGTCCGTCCGTCCGTCTGTCCGTCCGTCCGTCTGTCCGTCCGTCCGTCTGTGAACACGATAACTTGAGTAAATCTTGAGATATCTCAATGAAATTTGGTATGCAGGTTCCTTTTCACTTATCTCGGAGCGCTATTGAAAATAGGCAAAATCGGTTAAAAGCCACGCCCACTTTCTATATATATAATTTTTTCGAAAATACAAAAAGAGTGATTATTCAGTACATAATACACCTATAAGGATAATATTTGGTGTGCACTTTAGCGTTAAGGCAAAAAATACATTTTTGAAGAAATTTTTAAAATGGGGCGTGGTACCGCCCACTTTTGATTAAGTCAAATTTGGAAATATTATTAATCATAAATCAAAAACCGCTCAAGATAGCAAAGTGAAATTCAGCACACATATTTATATTAATACAGGCAAT
This sequence comes from Sphenella marginata, assembly GCA_951509765.1. NCBI lineage: Eukaryota > Metazoa > Arthropoda > Insecta > Diptera > Tephritidae > Sphenella > Sphenella marginata. The sequence goes on along the minus strand of OX608079.1, from coordinate 55,557,962 downwards.
ATTTCGAAAAAAAATTATCGAAATCGGGTTAGGTCCACTCCCAATTTTATACGAAAGATTTTGAAAAGGATCATAGATATATTGAATATGCTATAACTTTGCTTAAACTAGCTGTATATCATTTCTATTTCACCTCTAAAGTGTTCGTAGGCAAAGAAAGTCGAAAACACAAAATTTTTGGAAAATGGGCGTGGCCCCGCCCCTTTATGGGGGATTATTCCATAAAACTTTCCATGCCATAACTCCGGTAAAAATTGACTTATTGAAACGATATTTACAGAAAGTGTTCAACATATAAAGCTTACTCTTTGCTGTAAAAATAAACAAAATCGGTGAACGGACACGCCCACTTTTTGAACACAGTTCTAAAAAATTTCTTCGTAAAATTAAAATCGCGATATTTCCATAACTGTATAAGTTATATATATAAGATTTTACACACTTAATAAGCTTTTTAAGAAAAACTAAACTGCAAAAAAATTGTGTGGGTTTTGTTGAAGTAGGCGTGGCGCCGCCCACTTTTCAGCAAAAAAGGTCTGTTATTTTCAAAAGCGATTGCTTGAAATTTCAAGAAGGTATTCCAATGAAAGTTAGTGGGATGCTTCTCAATAGTATGTAGTATACTCCTGCCAAAAATTATGCAAATCGAATGACAAACAAGCAAGATTTACGGGAAAGTAGTTAACTCCCTATTGCCTTTTTATACCTAGTAAGGTAAATGTCCATAATTTCGTGGTACTAAGGAATTTTCTGACTTTCTACCTCTCTTGCGTAAAAACGGATGAAGGAAACTAAAAAAGTAAATTTTTCCCATTGAGTTGATCTATTAAGATAGCTTTCCATTTAATTTCAAACAAAACTAACAAATGTTTTATTTTATATAAATAAAAATGTGTGAGTACCTCAAATGTCCCTAATTTCGTGGCAAAAATTTTCTGATGTACCTAACTTCGTGGTAAAGTGTCCCTAATTTCGTGGTATTTGGTTAAACTCTAATTCTATGGAAAAAAAGTTATTTTAAACGCAAATTCCTAAAATTTATTTATTAAAATTTATGTTCAAAAATTTTAAATTTTAAATAATTTTTTTATTGTTATTGTATTTATGAAAAGAAAGCGTTTTAAGACCAAGTAAGTATTAATTTGTTTAGTACTTAGTAATCAATTGATTAGACGGATTTTTTAATTGTTAATGATTACTTCAATTGGTTTTTGAGAAAAGGCAATTAGTTAGGTTGCGATTGAAAAAATCAAAAAAAAACCAATAAAAAAAAATTTATTTAACTGGTGTAATTTGTTACTTTTCTCAAAATTTCTTTTATTTATTATTACTAAAAATGTTGTTTTTTTTAATTTTTGTGTTTTTTTGGTCTTTTAAGTTTTTTTTATTTTTAAACAAAATAAATAATTAAGAAAAATAGTTTTAAAACAAAAATAAACAATAAAAAAAATTACTTCAATTGATGTAGCTTATTATTTTTTATTATTTCAAAAAATTGTTTTTTTTTTTTTTAATTTTCTTGGTATATTTTTAATTTATTTATATTTTTTTAATTTTTTGATTTTTTTAAATTTAATTTGGTTTTTTATTATTTTTTTTAATTTTTTGGTTTCTTGTTAACAATGTATCTAAATGCGCAGTATACCACGAAATTAGGGGCATGCGATAAAATTGATGTAGGTAATTTCGTGGTATCGCTTTAAGCGGTAATATGAGTTTTATATTTAAATTTTTTTGTTTATTATCGCTATTCATTCATAACAAAAGCAAAAAAGTATAAATCTTGGCATATTTTTTTAAATTAAATGAAAAATTATTGAATAAACAAAAGTTCTATAATGCCATTATTTCGTTAAAACACAAGCACAAGCAGAGCTTTTCGATTAAAATATTTACGAATGGGTTAATAAAAGTGTACCACGAAATTACGTCAAAATCTTCCTCAGGGGTTTATTTAATAATTAAAATACTTAAAATAAAAGGGTATCTTATGAAATGTGAAAGAAAATAAGGAAAACATAAAATATTATATTCCCATAATTTCGTGGGTACCACGAAATTAGGTACATCACAAAAAACATGTGTCCCTAATTTCGTGGTATTTAAATACTAAATAAAATGTAAATGAAAAGTTATTGAAATAAGTTTTACAGTATTAAAAACGTTTAAAAAATGTTAAATAAAAAAAAAAAAATTATCGTCAAAAAAAAAAAATTTAAAGATACAATTTTTACAGGGTTAACAAATTCTACTGGTCTCCTTAACAGTTTCCTTAAGAGGCCTCCCTACAAAAGGCTCATTTTCTGAGCTTCCAACTTTATAATGATTGTTGTTGTCATAGGTTCAATTTTAAAAAATTTGTAAAATATCCATTATTACACCCGAAAAGTTAATCTTTATTATAAAATTTTCAGTTTTAAAAAAAACTCGCCAAATTTCTTGTTTGAAAGAAAAAAACGAAATACCACGAAATAACGTACTACCACGAAATTATGGACATTTACCTTAGTGCTTCGCACACAAGGTATATTAACTTCATTCGCCTAACGGTAGTATGTAACGGCATAAACGAATCGAGATAGATATTGACTTATATATATCAAAATGTTCAGGAGGAAAAGAGAAATTGATTGAGCCATGTCCGTCTGTCCGTCCATCCGTCCGTCTGTCCGTCCGTCTGTCCGTCCGTCCGTCTGTGAACACGATAACTTGAGTAAATCTTGAGATATCTCAATGAAATTTGGTATGCAGGTTCCTTTTCAGTTATCTCGGAGCGCTATTGAAAATAGGCAAAATCGGTTAAAAGCCACGCCCACTTTCTATATATATAATTTTTTCGAAAATACAAAAAGAGTGATTATTCAGTACATAATACACCTATAAGGATAATATTTGGTGTGCACTTTAGCGTTAAGGCAAAAAATACATTTTTGAAGAAATTTTTAAAATGGGGCGTGGTACCGCCCACTTTTGATTAAGTCAAATTTGGAAATATTATTAATCATAAATCAAAAACCGCTCAAGATAGCAAAGTGAAATTCAGCACACATATTTATATTAATACAGGCAATATTTCGAAAAAAAATTATCGAAATCGGGTTAGGTCCACTCCCAATTTTATACGAAAGATTTTGAAAAGGATCATAGATATATTGAATATGCTATAACTTTGCTTAAACTAGCTGTATATCATTTCTATTTCACCTCTAAAGTGTTCGTGGGCAAAGAAAGTCGAAAACACAAAATTTTTGGAAAATGGGCGTGGCCCCGCCCCTTTATGGGGGATTATTCCATAAAACTTTCCATGCCATAACTCCGGTAAAAATTGACTTATTGAAACGATATTTACAGAAAGTGTTCAACATATAAAGCTTACTCTTTGCTGTAAAAATAAACAAAATCGGTGAACGGACACGCCCACTTTTTGAACACAGTTCTAAAAAATTTCTTCGTAAAATTAAAATCGCGATATTTCCATAACTGTATAAGTTATATATATAAGATTTTACACACTTAATAAGCTTTTTAAGAAAAACTAAACTGCAAAAAAATTGTGTGGATTTTGTTGAAGTAGGCGTGGCGCCGCCCACTTTTCAGCAAAAAAGGTCTGTTATTTTCAAAAGCGATTGCTTGAAATTTCAAGAAGGTATTCCAATGAAAGTTAGTGGGATGCTTCCCAATAGTATGTAGTATACTCCTGCCAAAAATTATGCAAATCGAATGACAAACAAGCAAGATTTACGGGAAAGTAGTTAACTCCCTATTGCCTTTTTTTTTATTATACCTAGTAGTGCTTCGCACACAAGGTATATTAACTTCATTCGCCTAACGGTAGTATGTAACGGCATAAACGAATCGAGATAGATATTGACTTATATATATCAAAATGTTCAGGAGGAAAAGAGAAATTGATTGAGCCATGTCCGTCCGTCCGTCCGTCCGTCCGTCTGTCCGTCCGTCCGTCTGTGAACACGATAACTTGAGTAAATCTTGAGATATCTCAATGAAATTTGGTATGCAGGTTCCTTTTCACTTATCTCGGAGCGCTATTGAAAATAGGCAAAATCGGTTAAAAGCCACGCCCACTTTCTATATATATAATTTTTTCGAAAATACAAAAAGAGTGATTATTCAGTACATAATACACCTATAAGGATAATATTTGGTGTGCACTTTAGCGTTAAGGCAAAAAATACATTTTTGAAGAAATTTTTAAAATGGGGCGTGGTACCGCCCACTTTTGATTAAGTCAAATTTGGAAATATTATTAATCATAAATCAAAAACCGCTCAAGATAGCAAAGTGAAATTCAGCACACATATTTATATTAATACAGGCAATATTTCGAAAAAAAATTATCGAAATCGGGTTAGGTCCACTCCCAATTTTATACGAAAGATTTTGAAAAGGATCATAGATATATTGAATATGCTATAACTTTGCTTAAACTAGCTGTATATCATTTCTATTTCACCTCTAAAGTGTTCGTGGGCAAAGAAAGTCGAAAACACAAAATTTTTGGAAAATGGGCGTGGCCCCGCCCCTTTATGGGGGATTATTCCATAAAACTTTCCATGCCATAACTCCGGTAAAAATTGACTTATTGAAACGATATTTACAGAAAGTGTTCATCATATAAAGCTTACTCTTTGCTGTAAAAATAAACAAAATCGGTGAACGGACACGCCCACTTTTTGAACACAGTTCTAAAAAATTTCTTCGTAAAATTAAAATCGCGATATTTCCATAACTGTATAAGTTATATATATAAGATTTTACACACTTAATAAGCTTTTTAAGAAAAACTAAACTGCAAAAAAATTGTGTGGATTTTGTTGAAAAAGGCGTGGCGCCGCCCACTTTTCAGCAAAAAAGGTCTGTTATTTTCAAAAGCGATTGCTTGAAATTTCAAGAAGGTATTCCAATGAAAGTTAGTGGGATGCTTCCCAATAGCATGTAGTATACTCCTGCCAAAAATTATGCAAATCGAATGACAAACAAGCAAGATTTACGGGAAAGTAGTTAACTCCCTATTGCCTTTTTATACCTAGTAGTGCTTCGCACACAAGGTATATTAACTTCATTCGCCTAACGGTAGTATGTAACGGCATAAACGAATCGAGATAGATATTGACTTATATATATCAAAATGTTCAGGAGGAAAAGAGAAATTGATTGAGCCATGTCCGTCCGTCCGTCCGTCCGTCCGTCTGTGAACACGATAACTTGAGTAAATCTTGAGATATCTCAATGAAATTTGGTATGCAGGTTCCTTTTCACTTATCTCGGAGCGCTATTGAAAATAGGCAAAATCGGTTAAAAGCCACGCCCACTTTCTATATATATAATTTTTTCGAAAATACAAAAAGAGTGATTATTCAGTACATAATACACCTATAAGGATAATATTTGGTGTGCACTTTAGCGTTAAGGCAAAAAATACATTTTTGAAGAAATTTTTAAAATGGGGCGTGGTACCGCCCACTTTTCATTAAGTCAAATTTGGAAATATTATTAATCATAAATCAAAAACCGCTCAAGATAGCAAAGTGAAATTCAGCACACATATTTATATTAATACAGGCAATATTTCGAAAAAAAATTATCGAAATCGGGTTAGGTCCACTCCCAATTTTATACGAAAGATTTTGAAAAGGATCATAGATATATTGAATATGCTATAACTTTGCTTAAACTAGCTGTATATCATTTCTATTTCACCTCTAAAGTGTTCGTGGGCAAAGAAAGTCGAAAACACAAAATTTTTGGAAAATGGGCGTGGCCCCGCCCCTTTATGGGGGATTATTCCATTAAACTTTCCATGCCATAACTCCGGTAAAAATTGACTTATTGAAACGATATTTACAGAAAGTGTTCAACATATAAAGCTTACTCTTTGCTGTAAAAATAAACAAAATCGGTGAACGGACACGCCCACTTTTTGAACACAGTTCTAAAAAATTTCTTCGTAAAATTAAAATCGCGATATTTCCATAACTGTATAAGTTATATATATAAGATTTTACACACTTAATAAGCTTTTTAAGAAAAACTAAACTGCAAAAAAATTGTGTGGATTTTGTTGAAGTAGGCGTGGCGCCGCCCACTTTTCAGCAAAAAAGGTCTGTTATTTTCAAAAGCGATTGCTTGAAATTTCAAGAAGGTATTCCAATGAAAGTTAGTGGGATGCTTCCCAATAGTATGTAGTATACTCCTGCCAAAAATTATGCAAATCGAATGACAAACAAGCAAGATTTACGGGAAAGTAGTTAACTCCCTATTGCCTTTTTATACCTAGTAGTGCTTCGCACACAAGGTATATTAACTTCATTCGCCTAACGGTAGTATGTAACGGCATAAACGAATCGAGATAGATATTGACTTATATATATCAAAATGTTCAGGAGGAAAAGAGAAATTGATTGAGCCATGTCCGTCCGTCCGTCCGTCCGTCCGTCTGTCCGTCCGTCCGTCTGTCCGTCCGTCCGTCTGTGAACACGATAACTTGAGTAAATCTTGAGATATCTCAATGAAATTTGGTATGCAGGTTCCTTTTCACTTATCTCGGAGCGCTATTGAAAATAGGCAAAATCGGTTAAAAGCCACGCCCACTTTCTATATATATAATTTTTTCGAAAATACAAAAAGAGTGATTATTCAGTACATAATACACCTATAAAGGCTGGTTTTCATTAGGTCAAAATGACTGACCACAAAAACTGACTTAACTGACACTATGGCGATTTGGTGTCAAATGTGTAAACTGACATGAAGTCGATAAAGCAGAGCGTGTTAAAGACTGACGTAAAATTGTGGTGTCAGACGATTGACATCCCGTTTTCACTACAATTGCCCAGTCAGTTGTTTGACAAGCTACTCAACTATCAATTGTAGGGTAGCGAGTTCCCACCCCAACTTTTGTTAAATGTTTTTTAACTTTTTATTAACTTTTCTTGGTTTTTTATTTGCAAGTATTATTTTTTTTTTATATATTTTCACTTTTTTGTTTTGTCCCCGACACAAAAATATACAAATTTGAGATATGAATATAACGTAGCCGACCAAAAAATGGTAATATTACAGAATTAAAAAAGAAAACAATAATATAAAATGGAAAAAATATAAAAAATAATATAAAAAAGGAAAAAAAAAATTTTTTCACAAAATTTGGGGTGCGAACCCGACTCCACAAACGAATTGAGTCAAATGAAATAGATTTGCCAACATGTTGGCAATCGTGTCAATCGTTGCAAACTGCGCTGTCATACTGGAATTTGACAGTTTTCACATGCATGTCATTTTATATGACAAAGAGTCGTCAAAACTGACTGCAAACGCAATTGACTCCATATGCCAGCCGTTTTCATTAGTATGCCACCATTTGATGTCATATTTTGACCTAATGAAAACCAGCCTTAAGGATAATATTTGGTGGCGTGGTACCGCCCACTTTTGATTAAGTCAAATTTGGAAATATTATTAATCATAAATCAAAAACCGCTCAAGATAGCAAAGTGAAATTCAGCACACATATTTATATTAATACAGGCAATATTTCGAAAAAAAATTATCGAAATCGGGTTAGGTCCACTCCCAATTTTATACGAAAGATTTTGAAAAGGATCATAGATATATTGAATATGCTATAACTTTGCTTAAACTAGCTGTATATCATTTCTATTTCACCTCTAAAGTGTTCGTGGGCAAAGAAAGTCGAAAACACAAAATTTTTGGAAAATGGGCGTGGCCCCGCCCTTTATGGGGGATTATTCCATAAAACTTTCCATGCCATAACTCCGGTAAAAATTGACTTATTGAAACGATATTTACAGAAAGTGTTCAACATATAAAGCTTACTCTTTGCTGTAAAAATAAACAAAATCGGTGAACGGACACGCCCACTTTTTGAACACAGTTCTAAAAAATTTCTTCGTAAAATTAAAATCGCGATATTTCCATAACTGTATAAGTTATATATATAAGATTTTACACACTTAATAAGCTTTTTAAGAAAAACTAAACTGCAAAAAAATTGTGTGGATTTTGTTGAAGTAGGCGTGGCGCCGCCCACTTTTCAGCAAAAAAGGTCTGTTATTTTCAAAAGCGATTGCTTGAAATTTCAAGAAGGTATTCCAATGAAAGTTAGTGGGATGCTTCCCAATAGTATGTAGTATACTCCTGCCAAAAATTATGCAAATCGAATGACAAACAAGCAAGATTTACGGGAAAGTAGTTAACTCCCTATTGCCTTTTTATACCTAGTAGTGCTTCGCACACAAGGTATATTAACTTCATTCGCCTAACGGTAGTATGTAACGGCATAAACGAATCGAGATAGATATTGACTTATATATATCAAAATGTTCAGGAGGAAAAGAGAAATTGATTGAGCCATGTCCGTCCGTCCGTCCGTCCGTCTGTCCGTCCGTCTGTCCGTCCGTCCGTCTGTGAACACGATAACTTGAGTAAGTCTTGAGATATCTCAATGAAATTTGGTATGCAGGTTCCTTTTCACTTATCTCGGAGCGCTATTGAAAATAGGCAAATCGGTTAAAAGCCACGCCCACTTTCTATATATATAATTTTTTCGAAAATACAAAAAGAGTGATTATTCAGTACATAATACACCTATAAGGATAATATTTGGTGTGCACTTTAGCGTTAAGGCAAAAAATACATTTTTGAAGAAATTTTTAAAATGGGGCGTGGTACCGCCCACTTTTGATTAAGTCAAATTTGGAAATATTATTAATCATAAATAAAAA